>BSBK01006914.1:62500-443679 GCA_027943335.1 Chamaecyparis obtusa
GTCAAAGTGAGGGAGCTACATCATCAAAGGAACCTGTACAACTTCAAGGTTCTCAACCTACACAAGAGTCTATTCAACAAATTGGGGAACCTAATAAATCTGGTGATGAAGTTGCAGAACCTAATAACTCTAATGAAGATGACCTTGAAGATAAATTTCAAGTAAATAACCAATAGCAAGATGAATTGATCGACTTCAGTGATGATGATGGTTCAATTAACAGTAACACTAAAGGGAGAGGAAAATCAAAAGAAAAAACTAATTGTCAATTGGAGATGTCCAGGGGATTTAAATTTGATTGGGTGGAAAAGTATCCATTCAATGAACCTATGGACAATCCAATTGTAGGTGAGCCACTAGTAGAATGTAGATGTACGATTTGTATTTGGAAGTATAAAAAGGAAAAGTAGTTGCAGCTTAAACTAGACACCATAGAGAAACATGTTGGTAAGGTTTGTGAAACCTCAACTGTAGATGGAAAGGAAATAAAAGTGGTAAGATATAAAAAAAAAGGAGCAATATCAACATAAAAGGAATGCTAAGGAATATTATTTGTTTCATAAATTTATGATGAAGCCTAGTGAAGTTCAAGGTTCTATTAATGCTATTTTTACAAAAGAAAGTGAAGTAGAAGAACATGGAAAACTGTTCAATTAAGTAATGTTTACCATATTTTGAGTAGAGGGCATCCAATGATAGAATATATAGAAATGAGTGGTTTGTTACAATTTTTGAAAGTTCCTAACTATCCTATCACTCATTGGTCAATAAACAGTGGATGGGAATGGGCAAGTTGTATTGCCGAGGTTGAAATCGAGGATGTACAGAGAAAAATAAAAGAGTTAACCTTTATTGCATTGTCCTTAGATGAAGTTATGACAATATATTATATGGCATGGGTATTCATTCATGTTTATACTATATAGAATAATGTTCACCAACCACATCTACTAACTGTTGCAAAATTGAGGGACAATGCGACATCGGAAAGTTTATTTCAATTAGTAAAGAGTCGTTTAATTGAATATGGAGCTATGGATGAATTGACAATAGCAAAGAAGTTGATCTTTGTTGGAGTGGATGGAACTTCAGTAATGCAAGGTCAAAGGAATGGTTTTTGCAAAAATATGCAGGCTTCTTGTTCACCATATGTTGTTGGCATTCACTGTATGGCCCACAGGACGAATCTTGCTTTTAGAGTTGTGAAGAAGTTTCCTTTAGTAAACAAGGTTGAAGATTTAGTAAGATATTTGTGTTGGCAAGTTGACTATGCTATTTTCATTATGGCAAAAAAGTCATATAGTGCTTTTGAGTCAGTGCACATCATTAGAAGATCAGAAATTGGCTAAGTACAGAACACTAGACAGTTAGCAGAGCACCAGTAGTTCAAAGAATTAGTGCAGATGCGTATGACCAAGTTATGGTATGTGCCCTAGAAGATAAGATGGTAAGATTATATTCATGCTTAGTCTAAGAGCACATGATTAGAAGATTCAGTATGAAAAAGATACAAATAGTTGAAGTCACACAGACAGTGAATTCCATAACAAAATAGTGTATGCAACCGACTGTTGGTAATTTGATTAGTGACTATAATATTGTTTTGTAAAGGCTATGTGCCTATTGTAATTAAGTTATAGACATGTAATTATGTTTGTTTGTAAACACGCTTGAGACAATTCAATTGGAAGTGTTGTATGTAATCGATTATAGGCCGACCTGGTTAGTTGTTTTGGCAATGCATATAAATATGAGATGTGCCCTTTGTAATAAGTATGGAAGTTGTTATTGAGTTGAGAGAAGTAGAGTAGAAGTGTGCAAAGAGTTGTTAAGATGTATTAGATCTTTGCAAGAGGTCAAAGCATCAGCACATCATAGGAACTGATCAAACAAGCAATGTCATAGCACCAATTCATCAAGCAGATATAGTGTGTATCTGAGATCTGAAGGTTGTAGCATTCACCACTTGAGAAATGAGCTCTAGGATAGTGTGTCCACACCCCTAACAGGGTTATTGTAAAAAATCCTAACAGGGTCTTGTTAGAAATAGGAAATACTAAGAGGGGGGGGGTGAATCAATATTTCACAAACTTTTACTTTTGCCCACTTATGGATATAATAGATTACTTTAGTGCATAAAAAGATTATCAAGCTAATTAACAGACATAGCAGTAAATAGAAAGAACTGATAACACATGATATGTTCTTGAGGAAACCCTGGCCAAGGGAAAACCCCAGTGGGGATGGTACCCACAAAGATCACTAATCAAAAGTATCTTGTTAGGGATATTGGACCCTGTTAAGAGTCTGTTTACAATGTATAGTAGATCTATCCTGGTTAAAGGACTTTAGGCCTTGTTAGAAGCCTTAACCTTGTTAGGAGTTAGATTACAAAACTTGATCACTAGCTAAGCTCACTACCCAAACAGGTAATACAAAATGTTTCTAACTATAATATGGTACTACTTACAACTTCGCATCAATAGCCTTTGCTGCTATCACAATATACAACTTTCGCAAGTTATCCTTTTCTTTCTTTTCATAAAAAACATCATACTCATTACATTTCAAGTATGCCTAATATATGAGTTATTAGAGCTAATAACTTCATATGGTCGGCTTCCAAAATATTTATCCAAGGGTAAACATCTAGGATGTCATCCCTTCATAATGTTAAGTCATTATTTTGACAAGCAAAATAATCCCTTAACTCTTTCGCTAATACTGTCTCCAAAACTGTTCAGTCTGCAAAACTATCTTTGGTAAACTTTGAATAAATTCATCCGTACTACTCCAAAATTTATGTGCACTAAGATGGGGTATCCTCATACTCTGTAGAAGCTTCAGTTAATTGTGCAAACAAAAATATTGCTCTAGTGGATGTCGCAAACTAAATCTTCATCGGGTGCTCTGTCAGGATCACTGTATACATACTTAGACAATTTCTTCCTTCAACTTGCCATACTTGCATTCCAAATTTTGCACTCTTAGTAGAGATCATATGTTGCCATAATGACAACATCTATGCATCTCCATTAGCCAAATTGCCAACAATCTCCCCCTTTGTCATTGGTGGAAACATATGGGAAAATTGGCTAAGTGTGCGAACAAAACTTCAAAACACTTACACAAAATTGTGGCCAAATGTTATAAAAAACATATACAATATTATAATCCATAGAATAGCTCCCCCTATGAGTATCCTTCCTCAACATATTATCAATTTTATTCTATCTCTCCCCCTTTGACAACAATGACAAAGATAGGGTGTACAAAAATTTCAAAAAAAAACTTGATACCTTGTTATTAGCTATTGCAAAGCTGGTAGGCTTGCAACACAGTTGCCAAACTCTGACTTCCTTGTTTTGAAATCTTTCTCCCATATCTTCTTGATGGGTTCAGCAACATTGAGTAGAGTACTCAATCCATATGCTGCTATTTGACAAGCTTGTAGGGAATTAAAGCTAAACTTCTGAAAAGATGTCTTTGCTGAAAGATACTCCTCAATTTGGTCTTCAACAATTGAGGTCTTGATTGAGACATGCTCTCTCAAGATGTTAATCCTGATCATCTTTCTGTTCTTCTCCTTTGCTAACATTCTGATTTCATCATTTAACTTCCTTATGTTCTTCTCCATAGAACTTATCTTTACATTAGGGCTTGTCAAGGTGTTTGTCTCAGCTGTAATTGCATCTATCTTCTCTCTGATCTTCTTATCTTCTTCAACTATTAGGATTTCTGATTTTGTGCATTGTATATACAAACTCTTTCTAGTCTCAAAATGTTTCCTCAAATTCTTTATACATACATCCAAATTACCAATATCATTTCGAATATTTACACTTATATTTTGTTGCATTTTTGCTTCATAAGCTTCCTGAGCTTTTATTCTAGCAATATCCTTCAAGTTAGAAAATTCAGAGTCAAAAGAGTTCATTACCATTTTAGCTTTCTCAAGTGGATCCGAGTCAAATACCTTAGTGTTGATCACACTCTCAAGTTTCTCTGTCAAAACTCTAACTTTGCCTTCAAGGTCCTTCACCTTCTTATTCTTTCCAATAATTTTATTAAGAGATGTGATGAACTCAAGCTAATCATCATCTTCAACCTCTTTTCCAAGGTCTTCAAAAATTGAACCAATTTGTCTCTTCTTACTATCAGGTGTGCTAATGTCTTCAACTGGTATAGAAGGTGCACTAGAGGTAGCGACCTCTGTCAAAATTTGTTTACCTTTAACTATTTTCTCTACTAGAACTGATTCTGATACAGCTGGTGCTTCCTCTACCTCTGTATCCTTTTATGATTCTGTAACCTTCTCTTGCTCTCCTAAAGCCAAATTGTTAACAATATTTCCTAGATCACAAAACACTGCATCATCTGACTCTAGTGTCACTTTGGTGTCTTCAATGTCCATTGATTCTTTGCCAATATTGATATGTGAAGAAGATGGAACTTCTTCAATACCAACTTCCTCTGCATGTTGTTCCTCTAATTGCTTCTGCTAAGGATCTGATTCAACATTCTTTCCTACAACTATATCTACAAGAACTTGCATTACTGCTTGCTCAGTCTCTTTCTGTACTTCCTCCTTTTTGCCTCCCATTATAAGAAATGTTCTTCTCTTAGTTCTCAATAAAGTTCCAAGAGGCTTCAAGATTCTCTTCAAATGATCTTCATCCTCAACTTCATAGAACTGTCTGATTACATGTTCTCTCATCTTTGTGTCCTCTTCTTGTGCTCTCTGTTTTCTATTCACAAGTCTGTTATACAAATCTTCTGGGATCTTACCATGAATAGTGCTAAATTTCTTATCTGTCAAAATCATATGTGTAATCATTGCATTTTCAAATTTTAATCTGTCAAATGATCCATATAGATCATAGTATTTGTTTATCTTAGTGAAGTCTCCATGCTGCAATATATCTTCATTAACTCTTTCAATTCTTGGTTTCCAAGTTTTCTTCTTGACTGAAACTTCATCATCATCTTTAATTTCTGCTACTTTTCTAGGTACAAGTGGTACAATCACTTTCTGTCTCTTGTCGGGTCCTGTTGCACTCTCTTTTACTCTTTTGGTAGGAATAGGATAAAAGGATTTTTCCCTTTCAACTTTTTCAGGTTTTTCAACTTTTACCTTTACTGCAATAGGATCAATAGGGTCTACACTAGATGCCACAAGTGGAACTACAAGATTTTTACTTTGCTTTAAGGCTTCTATAGTCTTCTTAGCTATGTCAAACTCATGACTTGACATACCTGATTCTTTTAGTATTTTCTTTATAGTCGATTCAAATCTCCTACTAGATTGCTTCTTTTCTTTCAAACTTATTGCAGAGTTGAAATTCTCTTCATAGGTTCCAAACCTATTTGCATGACCATCCAACTCACACTTTAATAGTCTATTCACATATCCTACTATTTTTGCTTTAGATACTTCATAGCCAAGAGGGTCGATGAATTCCATTCTAGGCTCAACTACTTCAATGTAGGTGAAATTAGTGTCTTTATGCTTTTCAACTAAGGATTGAGGAATCCTTGATCTGTTCTTAACAATATTCTGAAAAGTCTTCAATACAAGCTTCACACTGTCATTGACTTTATCAATTAGGTGCTTCATGTAGATTGAGTTTATTCTTTCCACTGTGTTCACATTGTCACTCCACTCAACTGTGTAAGGAAATCTTCTCAAAATTTGCAAAAACATATAGGTTATCAGAGATGAAAACCTAAACTGTGTGTACTTAGCCATCTTAATCTTTTCTAAGTTCTCAAACAACTGAATTCTCAAAATTTCACATAGGTCTACTTGTTTCTTCTCAATACACATAAGATAAGCTACATGAACCATTCCTATAGCCATGTCATCTTCCCTTGAACTACCACAAAATTTAGTTGTTAGGATCTTGCAAAGGTACCTAACATCATCTTGCTTAATCTTACTTATCACAATTCCTCTACCATTATAACTAGATCCAGTGTTGTCTAAGACAATCTTTCTCATGTTCTTTTCATTCAGTGGAATCTCTCCAACTTTTGATAATCTAGTAACATCATGAATTAGGTTGGTAGTTATATCAATAACTCTATCCTCCATCCAGAATTTCCCATTGTGGATTCTACTTAAAATGATCTTGGTACATTCCTCATCATCAAATTCATACTTCATGGAATAATTGATAATTTCATTATTTTCTAGGTGCCCATAAACTAGTTTAACTGACATGTCTTGATTATAAAATTTCCTATAATCATCATTAAAATTTGCATCTCCCGAGGTTTCAAACTTGCAACCTAAATATCCTTTAACATTCTCAATGTGTAATACTCCGTCTAGTACGGATGATAGTGCTAGTCTGTCATCAATTTTAGCTGGTTCTATTGGTTCTTTCTTAATCTTAGGTCTATTCTTATCCTTAACATTATGAACCATAGAAATATTCATCTTATCAACTGATTAAAGATCAAAAAATACCTCAACTTTGCAAATCTAGGGTTTTGGTATGATCGACACTGCAAACTGCTTCCAAACTTCTTCAAATCATCCTCAACTCACTTTTTCTTCTTTCAAATCTCTTTTCAATTGCTTTGAAATCGTAATAAATTCAATTTCAACCTAATAACACTTCACATTAACTCAATCTGACATCGTATTCATTCATTTTGCCGCTAAAACCTCAAAAAGCTGATTCTGCAAACCTGCAACCATAAAACTTTTTGCGACCTCGCAAAACACAATATTTTCTTTTGCACACTTAACCATAGCATTAGTACAATATAAAAAACCTATATCTAACTTTGAAAAACTTAACTCATTCAAATTCCTAATCTACACTAATCCTAAGTCCTAAACTACAGAAACTTACATAATTTAAGTACTTAAAGAAGGGTCAGGTAAAGATTCATCCTTACCATCAGATACATTACCTTCCTGACTACTTTTAGTGCTGAATATACCTCCTTGATCTATGCCTTTATCAAATTTTACTTCATCTTTATTGCTACAACAACCTTTCTCTTTGTTTCCTACATTTTCATTCCTTCTTGCATTGTTCCTAGGGTTAGGGTTATGATGATAACCTCCATTGTTCATTCTGCAAACTCTTGTTGAGTGTCCAAACTTGTTGCATATCTGACAAATGATTCCATTGTTTCCAAATCTCTGTCCTTGCTGGTTAATCTGTGACCTACAATTTCTAGCAATATGTCCTACTTTGTTGCATCTAAAACATACTACCACTTTTCTTTTATTCATTTCTTCAATAGATCTCTTATCTGCATTGTTAGTATTCCCAATCATTCTATTATCATAATTATTCAAAATTACTTTAGGTCTTCTACATTAGCTCTATGTCCAAAACCATGACAATTATAACAATGTCCATTAAGAGGTTTAAATTTCTTACCTGTGCAATCTCTCTTCATGTGCCCAATAGTATTACAAGAAAAACATCTACCTTTGAATTCTCTTTGCATACCTTTAGATGATTCTTCCTGTTTTGATTCTTCTTTCTCTCTAGGTGGTTCTTCTTTAGGTGGATCTTCCAATGTGTTCTCATCTAGCTTCATTTCCTCCATACTTTCAGATGTCTTCAGATCTGGCTTCTTACTTTCATGATTTGTTCTAAACATACTAAATCCAAATCTAGTCTTATCAAAGAATGGTTCTCCAAAAGAAATTTGTTTTTCAGTCCTATTACCATTAGAATATAGCCTTTCAAGTTGTTGTTTAGATTGAGTCAATTCACCTTTCACAATTTTATTATACTTCTCAAGTTCTACATACTGCACTTTTACTTTTTTAGATTCGGATGTTACCTTTTCAAGTCTTGATCTCAGATCTTCATTCTCAATTTTCAATTTTTCATTATCAGATCTCAAATTTCCATCTTTCATACTAAGCTTTAGATTTACTATCTTTAGTTCATGCTTAAGGATCTCATTTTCTTTTTCTAATTCATCACAATCTTCAACAAGAATATCAGATTCCTTTTTAGATTTTAGATCTTCAATCTTACCTTTTAATTTGTCAATAACATTCTTTGCATCTTCATACTTTCTTCTTAAGGAGTTTCTTTCATCAGTAAGCATATCAATCTGTTCAAGAGCTTCTTCAAGATTCTTCTGAAGTTGATCCATATCCATAGAGATCCTACTCAAGCTGCTAAGCTTTCCTTGAATGTTCCTTCTTCGAGTAACTGTGCTCTGAAACCAATTGTTAGAAATAGGAAATACTGAGAGGGGGGGGGGGTGAATCAGTATTTCACAAACTTTTACTTTTTCCCACTTATGGATATAACAGATTACTTTAGTGCATACAAAGATTATCAAGCTAATTAATAGACATAGCAGTAAATAGAAAGAACTCATAACACATGATATGTTCTCGAGGAAACCCTGACCAAGGGAAAACCCTGGTGGGGATGGTACCCACAAAGATCACTAATCAAAAGTATCTTGTTAGGGATATTGCACCCTGTTAAGAGTCTGTTTACAATGTATAGTAGATCTGTCCTAGTTAAAGGACTTTGGCCTTGTTAGAAGCCTTAACCCTGTTAGGATTTAGATTACAAAACCTAATCACTAGCTTAGCTCACTACCCAAATAGGTAATACAAAATTTTTCTAACTATAATATGGTATTTCTTACAACTTCACATCAATAGCTTTTCCTGCTATCACAATATACAACTTTCGCAAGTTATCCTTTTCTTTCTTTTCACAAAAAACATCATACTCATTACATTTCAAGTATGCCTAATATATGAGTTATTAGAGCTAATAACTTCATATGGTCAGCTTCCAAAATATTTATCCAAGGGTAAACATCTAGGATGTCATCCCTTCATAATGTTAAGTCATTATTTTGACAAGAAAAATAATCCCTTAACTCTTTCGCTAATACTATCTCCAAAACTGTGCAGTCTACAAAAATGTATGCGGTAAACTTTGAATAAATTCATCCGTACTACTCCAAACTTTATGTGCACTGAGATGGGGTATCCTCATACTCTGTAGAAGCTTTAGTTAACTACACAAAAAAAAATATTGCTCCAGTGGATGTCACCAACTAAATCTTCATCGGGTGCTCTGTCAGGATCACTGTATCCATACTTAGACAATTTCTTCCTTCAACTTGCCATACTTGCATTCCAGATTCTGCGCTCTTAGTAGAGATCATATGTTTCCATAATGACAACATCTATGCATCCACATTAGCCAAATTGCCAATAGGTCTAACCCTTGACAAGGTCACTGTACTAAAAGTAATGTAAAGACAACTCCTAACAAGGTTAAGGATCTTCTAAGAAGGATCACAATACACTAGTGCATAATATTAGTGGGTGTCAATTCCCATTGGGGTTTTTATCTATTTTGGTTTCCCTGTAACCATATTGGTGTTATGTGTTGAGTTCATGTTTCTTGTTTATGTTAATGTTCATTTCAGTACTTAAGCATTAAAGATAAGTTTAAAGAGTAAAGTGAAAAGATTGAATATAGTGAACACTGATTCACCCCCCCCCCCTCTTAGTGTTCCCATTTAGAACAATTGGTATTAGAGATCTAGTCCTCAAAAAAGAAGTTTAACCACTTGAGAAGATCATGGAAAAGATAGAAATGAAACATTTGAAAAGAAATCTTGAAGCTGCTCTTGAAGACCTAGATAGATCCGAAAAAGAAATTAAAGAGCTAAAAGAAAAAGTTAGTGATGCTCAAGCAGTCATCAAAAGGCTAAGGAAAGATTTAAAAGAATGTTCTACCAGTGATTTAGGGATCATGGTCAAAAATCTAAATGAAGAGAACACATCTCTGAAAGATTAGATTGAAGAATTGGATGACAAGCTAACTAACAATCAAGAAGTCTATGATGAACAGATCAAAGAGAACCTTCAACTAAATGAAGAATTGAGGCAAGAAAACATGGAAATCTTGGAGCTAAGAAACAAAAAGGAAATCTTGGAATCTAAATTTAAAGAGGCTAAGAATCACATTGATAAATTGCACACAAGTAAGGATCTGATTGAATCTCAGCTATATGCTGAGAAGCTTAAAGTAGATACTAGTAGCATTGGATTCAATGAAGCACAAAATTAGATTGACAACATGAGAGAAAGAATGAAAGCACCAAAAGACACCACAGATGCTAAGGAGACTAGAAATCAGACTAAAAATAGTATTGAACCATCTAAGGATAAGCGCAAGCCAGTAGACAGAACTTGTTAAGCATGTAACAAGAATGGACATATAGCAAGAAATTGTAAAGAGGTAAGACCTTTCAATGGTTACTGTTATTCTTGCAATAAATTTGGTCATAGAGCTATGAATTGTAGAACAAGTCAGAAGAACAAGACTTAGAATAATCAAAATCAAACAAATGCAAGAAGTTCCTAGAATGTTACATGTCAGATATGTAACTATAATGGTCACTTAGCTAGACAGTGTAAAATGGTAACCCATGTCAATGCACCATGGAATATAAGGCCTCCAGTTATTTGTCACTTTTGTAACAAGGCTGGACACATCTCTAAGTTTTGTAGATCAAGAACACAAAGTTGGGTTAGCCCTAAAAAGCTAGAAGAATCAATACTGGATACTGAAGGAGAAGTCAAGTTTGTGAAAGCTTTAGAAGATGCAAGCTTGATTTGGTTAAAGACAAAGAAGGACAAGGTTGATGAGCATGTATTGGATGCATCTGTAGTGGACGCACCCTCTACATCTAGATAAATGGCCCTTAGGATCATAGGGGGAGCTAATTTAGCTCTAAACCCCTATGCAGATGGTATACTCACCTTCAGAGTATGCACCTTTAGATTTAACCTTTTGGGGATTATGTAATGACATGTGCAAGAGTGCACTACCTGATTGATTAGAGAACAAAAGTTGGAGATTTTCGGTGAAAGTTTGGTTTACACGGCAAGCATTAATGAAAAAAAATTTCACTTTAAAGTACATAGAGACTTGTAGAACACTCATTGCATTCGAGTTCAAAGTGATTGAAGAGCACAGAAGCCCTAGCAATTGATTGTGAAGGATTACAGATTGATTCACCAGTGAAGCAATGTGTTTGATCAGTTGTGGAAGCCCTAATCCATCGCACTGATTTATAAGTTCTTGGAAACCATTAGGAAAGTGATATACAAGTAAGTGATGGCTAATCCTATTGTATTTGATGTTGCGGAGAAGAAAAGATACGTATTTAAGAGGAACCCATTCAAATCTACATTGGATGACCTAGAAGGGGCATTCTCCTGCACTCCTATGGGTGTTATGCATGTAGAAGACATTCGAGCATATATTTACTACATGAAGGAATTAGTAGGACTTGATAGGATAAGAGTGCACTTAGAAATCATGATGAAACCAGATAAAACCTTCCTGGATGAGTATGCATAGTTTGAAAATCACCCTATAATTGAATATGCTATAGCATATGAGTTCTATGAGTCTGAATAGATAAAGATTCTACTTAGTAGGATTCATGATGACCTATTTTGGATAGGTGAAGTGCTGATCAGAATAATAGGAGACCTAATACATGAAATAATAGGCCTCTTAAGGCCATGCGTTGTTCTTCCAATGGGTAAGGATGTTATAAAACTTGTAGAATAGTCATGCAAGTTGAGAAGTGATAAGCACGGAATGACCATTGAGCCTATAGAGGAGAAAGACATCAAATTGATTTCTATGATACTAGGATATAGGTTTCAACACACCGGAAAGGTGAATAGTATGTCAGCAGCCACAATTCTTGTAGCAATAAGACTTGTGAGAGAAAATGGTGAGTTTAATTTGTGCGAGATCCTGCGCACACAACTAATAGACAACATTAAAACCATTAAACATGAAAAGACCAAAATATTTAGATTTGGGTCTTTGATCATATACATGTACTTCCACATTCTTAGAAAAGTGTCAGATTTGTATTTAGACAAGACTATTCCTACTATGCCATAGATATCCTTCAAGGCATCTACTAAGAGTACACTTAAGGATTATATGGAGTTAGAATTGAAGACATTCAGGGTAAGAATGCAGATGAGGTACAGGATACCTGAGAAAATAGTTGAAAAATAAAAGGACAACATTTTCTTTATGGTGGAGACTGATACAACATGTATGGAAGTAGTTGAACCAAGGAAAAAGTGGATTCATCCACTTGGATATGAGGTTGAGGAGCCAATCCTTGAGGCATATTCTCAAGTACTATTATCAGCACCTAAAGACCCTAATGAACCAACATGGGGGACTTATGAAGAGAAAATAAGAGAAGTTGATGCAGTTTTAAATAGCACAGCAACTAAAAGAAAAGTAGCCAAGGTTACTTCTGAGATATTGAAAATTCATGGAGTAACTCAAGTAGAACTAGACAAAGCAAGACAAGAAAAGATTGCTTTGGGAATTGAGAGTGCATCTGCAGTAGATGCAGAGTCTAATGATCCAAAATTGAAGAAGGTAAAAGTGGAGAAGCCTGATGATCTAAAGGGTAAAATAGATGATACCCCTCCTGCGCCCAAGGAAACAATTGACCTTACTGCTCCTCCAAAGTATAAGAAAATGCCTAAGAGGAAGAAAGAAATTAGCTCAATTCATCCATCCTCACAAGCAACAAGAAGGAGGAAGAATACTCAAGCACCTCCAGAGGTAGGTTTCAGACCTAGTCTTAAAATGTTGAGTACAAGGATTGTTGATGAAGGAAGATTGGATCAAATAGGAAATTTTAATGAAAAATAAAGTAAAATTGACAAGTCAAAAATTCATGGCATGATCATAAAACATATGATCAAGTTCAAAAGGATAGTCTTGGAACTGAAAACAATCATTCTGGACAATGTTTGGAACATCTTAGAATCCTTGAAGAAACAAGCTATTGAAGAAGATCTTAGGATAAGAGAGATGATTCTAGATGAAAGTCTACCAGTGTGTTCCTTAGGAAAGAGAAATCATTGTTGCTAGATTTGGTAAAGACACATCTATGAACAAAGCTAAGAACACTACATATAATGGACAAGAACATCGAGTTGACAGCCAAAGAGATAGAGAAAGCCTTTGAGAAGGTTTTCTTGAATAGAAAAATGTACCCACCTGCTACTCCCACAACTCAAGTGCCCACAAAGGAATTCAAGGTGGCAGAGCCCACTAATATACCAGTGACAGGTCCTCAAGACTCAGTGCCTATAGTTAAAACACCAATAGAGGTAGAAAAGTCTACACCCATGACAGAGACACACAAAGATGACATAATTTTTATTGATATTGTAAAAATTACTATGGTAGCCACAGACATTGATTTTAACAAGTTTGAAGAAGCCTTCATAAGCACACAAGAGGTTGAAACTCTATGTGGTAACACTCCTCCCAATCAACAAGAAGAAGTATTGATTCAGGACATAACAGATGAAAATGAAGGAAAAGAGATAGAAGAAAAGAAAGGAGAAGAAGAAGTAAAAGGAAGTGAACCAACAGATAAGCCATCTATTGAAATGAAAATCAGTGAACCAATAGATAAGCCATCTATTGAAATGACAATCAGAGTAAAACAAGAAGTAATGGATAGCACTCATATCACTCCATTACCTTTTGTATCATTGTTGTCTAGCTTGACACCAGAAACCACCAGTTTGGATTATTGGGGAAAAGAAGACCTGATCAAGATTAGTGTCTTAGCTATGGAGAAGGCCAAAGAGAAATAAGTGATGAGGAATCCCTTATTTGTTGAGTCAGTGAACATCTTGAACAACCTGCTACCTTTAGACAAGAAAGTGTCTAAGGTTCATTCAGTGGATGATGTGAGCACAATTCTTTCAAATTTTAAGACAAACTTGTGTAGCTTGGAAGAATTTGCATCCCTAGTTGTAGAAGAGAAGTATATGAAGAAGAGGCTCAGTGAACTGGTCAATAACTTTGCACTTGACCTAAGTTCACTCAAGGTTGGTCAAGCATCCTTAAAAGAGTTTGCAACAAAGGGCAAGAATATTATTGCTGACTGCATGAACCGGAACAAGTTAATAGCTAATATATACTAGAAGATCCAAGAGGCATAGGCTATGATAGAGAATGTGAGGAAATCTATGGAAGATCCCTCCACTGATGTAAATATGTGTAATAATGTATATCAAGGGCAGATTGACAAGATTGAAAGAGAAGAAAAGGAGATGTCTAAGAGAAGGGCAAGGCAAACATAGCTAAGGATGTTGGCATGTAATGTTTTGGAGTACTATAAATATTCTAAGGGTTGTCATTTATGGAAAAACTTATGTATGTATGATCGCATGTTGTGGAGATTTCCATTGGACTCACAGTCATGAAAATGACTAAGTCCAGAATCAGGAAAACAGGGTACAGTCCCACAGTTTTGGATAGTGATGGAGACACGCAAGGTTTTATGGCTTGAAAAGTTAACTGGAGGTATTTTGGTATATGTAAATGCTTCAGTTAAGATTGCATGAGTTTTGGATAGATGGTGTATGAGATACAATGTTCAGAAGGTATGTGAATATAGTAAAACAATATATCAGGGTACATGATCAGTTGTGATGATTAAGGAAAGCATGATGGATATGATAATGTGGTAAGTTATGTAAACAAAGTATAATTCTGACTCTTTGATAATATAAGAGCACCGACTCCGTATATATCATTTACACAAGTTTTACTATGTTAAGTATGACATTCTATGGAGCTGACAGGAAGGCTAGTTTTGCATAAATACATAATACTTTTGTGAAAGATAGGATGATGATTATGATGCAAAAAAGATAGCAGAAGTCAGATGCAAGATCAAGAGGAGACAAAACTATAACTAGAACTATCTATGCAAGATAAGTGCTTGTATTGATCCCTTTTGTGAACTATTTTTGGGACAGTATAAATTGTAAGAGCAGTGTGCTCACCACCTTTAACCAGGTGTTTTCTATGCCCCTAACAGGGTTTTTGTAATCCTCTAGCAAGGAAATGTACTATGTAACAATCAGCTCCTAACAAGACTAGATCTCTTAACAGGGACATTATACTTTAGTGCATATTTGTGGGTGCCATCCCCACCGGGGTTTTCCCTTTAATCAGGGTTTCCTCGAGAACAAATCATGGTGTCATGAGTAATGTGTTATGCTTATATGTTCTTTTCATTTCTGCATTACTTTGGATTATTTATAATTATTTAAAGTTAAAGAAAATTTTTTGTAATACTGATTCACCCCCCCTCTTAGTATTACTTAATCCTAACAATTGGTATTAGAGCTATTGGCCCTTTGAGAGAAAGCTTAACAGCTTAGGAGAGATCAAAATGGATTCAGAAGACTTTCAAGTAAACTTTGAAGCTACACTTGAAGATCTAGATAAGATGAAAGCTGAAAATGGTGAACTAAAATTCAAATTAAGAAGAGAAAAAGGTTTCATGAGGAAACTCAAAGAACAACTTATGATTTTAAAAGATCAGAGACAAGACCTTATGGAGAAAATCAAAGAAATCCCTGAAAATGACACATCAGACAAAGTAAAGATGTTGGAGCAAGAAAAACAACAAATCAATCTCTTGATGATCAAGGAGATTTAGAATGAAAAAGATGAGAGAAGTAAAGTTGAAGAGTCACTTAAACAAGCCAACCTTCAGATAGATAATATGAAGACTGAACTTGAGCATTACAAAGATAAATATCAAGAATTGGATAATTACAATCAGATCATCAAAGGTGAACTCACTCAAGCTAGACTACTTATTGAGGATCTACACATAAGAAATGACAAGAACAAAGAAATAAGAACTAAAGGTAACATAAGTGGACCAAATGAAGCTGGAAGTTCTAAAACTCAAGAAGAACCAAATGAAGCCAAGAATGAAGAAAAATCTATTCCAAAAGAAAGACCTACAAATGAAGATCATATAGAACAATTCAGACCCTTCAGAGGTAGATGTTTTTGATGCAACAAAGTTGGTCACATGAAAAGAGACTGCAGAAGTAATGGTAATTCTAAACCCTTTACTAGCTACTATTTTAATTGTTATGAGTATGGACACAAAAAGATAGATTGTAGAAAATCTGATCAATCTAGGTACAAGAAAGACTATATTAGAGAAGAAACTGTAGCCAAAATCATATATCAGAAGTGCAACAACTTTGGACACACAGCAAGGTAATGTAAGCTGTAGACCAGTCAAGATAGAAGAGGACCACCCATCTATTACAATTGCAATAATCTAGGTCACATTGCAAAGTTTTGTAGATACAATGGAGATAACAACATAAGAGGACCAAGAAGATTCAATGAGCCAGAAACACCACCACCTATAGCCATAAGGAAAAATATTAGTGATAGTGGTAAAAGCTTAAATGATTACATAAGTGAAAACAAGAAATCAAAAAATGAAAAGACATGGCAAGTAAAAGTTTTAAATAAGGTTGTGGTTCAGGGAGAGACAACATGTGATGTTGTATCTTCACATGATGAATTCTTTGAGGCTTCAGCCTAGAAGGCCTCATGGCCTCATGGGGAGTAGTGGATGAAGACAACATAAAATATCCAGCCCCTGTATGAGTGGAATAAGCTCGTGCGAGCTTATGTATGATATGTACAAATGTTTGAGAATCTATGGATGAGATCACAACACTTGAAGATTCATCTTCTATGTTCATGATTTTTGCATTGACCGGATGGCATAAAAAGTTGAGCTACCTGTGTTTATTACACACACTCAACTTGTGATGAATAAAAGACTCAAAAGACTTCATTTCTCCACCACTTTTTGATCAATGACTAAGGAGAGCAAAAGTGTGAAGGCAGAGTAGTAATCTAGCAAAGAAACTTGGTGCTCACGTAAAGTTAAGCATCAGATTTGTATGCATTTAAGGTATTTAGACGTAATCTCTTTGAAAATCATGGATGCACTAGTAATCTACGATGTAGTAGACAACCCTAGGTATAAGTTCAAAAGGTACCCATACAAATCTTGTGAGGATGATCTAGAAGGGGCATTTTCTCAAAACCTCATAGGTGTGTTGCACATAGAAGATATTAGGGCATACATTCATTGCAAATATGAGACGATTGGAGATGTTAACATCTATAGTGAGTTAGACAAAATGATAGAAGCTGACAGATCCTTTTCAGAAGAATTGAAACATCTAAAGAATCAATCACTCTTTAATTTGACCCATCTAGCAGAATTCTCAGAGGTCAAATGGTTTAAAATCATTCTCAATAGAATTCATGATCAATTTTTGTGGATTGGTGAGAAACCTACAAAAATTTGTGCATAGATGATTCGTGAGATCACAGGTCTTGACAATAAAGGAGCCCTACCTATGGTAGAAAAGAACCTAAAGAAACAGGCAAAAACCCTAACTCATTCTAAATGGAATAAGAGGGCAATGACAGTAAATGACATATACTTACAAGATGTCATATTAGTGGCAATGTTGCTAGGATACAAGGTATTTCACAACAGCAGATCAAACTTTATTTCTGCTAGAGTCATCATGATGGCCTATAGAATGATCAAGGAAAACAAATAATACAATCTTTGTGAAATATTGGCACAACAGTTTCTGGATAACATCAGATGTATTAAGAAAGACAAAACCAAAGTGTTTAGGTTTGGATCACTACTAGTCCACATGTATATTCTTTTTGTTCATAACTTTCCTAGCATGCATCCCAGAGCATGGAAGAGTGATGTACCTACTGGAATTCAAATATCAAAAAGCTATAGAAGACAAAAAAATGACTGGGTAGATGGTGAATTATTTTCTATGACAAAAATGCTACAAAGATATATGAAAGAAAGGTATAGGATACTAGAAGAGTTAGTAGAAAAGTATGAAGATACCATGTTTCATGGTTGAAATAGATTGTGTCTTTTTTGAAGCAGTTGAACCCAGAACCAAGTGGTGCTATCCCATGGGATATGAGGTAAGTGCTGAAGTACTAACCATGCAAGTAGAGAATGTACATGTAGCAGAAAAAGACACTACTCAGGAAAGATGGGGCACCTACAGAGAAAAGTATGAGAAAGTAAGAGAAGAACAAGATAAGGTAACAAGGAAAAGGAAGGTTAGCAAAATTTTTGAAGACATTACTATGAAGGTGGGAATCACTTGAGAACAGTTGAAGAATATAAGAGCTAAAATGGAGGCATCTTCTAGCATAGCTATTAATGCACCTAATCCATCTGAGATAATAGCAGTTCCTATTGTTACTATTATTGATACACAAAAAAATGAGACTCAAAAGGTTATGCCTAAAATTGTCTCTAGAAAATCTACAAGGACAGGTAATTAGATAAGTCTAAGTAAGAAAGAAATAGAAGAATAGAGGAAGAAAAAGGAAGAGAAGACAACAAAAAAGGAGGAAGAGAAGGTGACTCAAAAGAAATCACAAATCTTGTGGAAACTTGATATGAAAGCACTTCAGAAGAGAGCCATCAAAGATGGAAATCTATCAACTATAAATAGATATTATGAGAGATACAACCCTAAAGATCAACTAATCATAGAAGATACTATCATAGAGCACCTATTAGTTTTCAAGAAAAACTTATTGGAAATTGAAGCAAGTGTTCCCAAAGATCTCTACAACAAATTGGAAATAAGAAAATAGTTAGCACATTTAGAAGATGAGAACATAAGAAACAAGACAATCGATTATATGTTACCAATTGTATCCATTCAAGAAAGAGAAAGAATCATAAAGGCACTAAAGCCTCTTCTAAGAAGAAAGACCAGGCTAGTCAAGATCATGGCTAGAAAATATGATGAGGTAATTGATGATACTCAAAAGGCACTAGATCAAGTTCTAATGAAGACCTTACCTAAGAAGGTGTCACCTCCTAAGATGGCTAAACCTATATCCCTAGGTTTAGGAGAGAGTTCACAATCAATGGATACAAGTGCTCAAGTTGACTTGCAACCAGACTTCTTTGTCACTAGTGTGCCTGTTAGCCTTGACACTTTGTAGGATATAAATGATCCATTTATGGATAAGATTGACAATGTGATGGAAGTCAAAGATCAAGATCAGAAAGAAGAGAAGAAATCAGAGGAAAAATAAGAAGAAGTACAGAAGAAGGAGTTGCATCAAGAAGAACATCAAGAAAATCAACCGAAGGCAGAGGAGACCACTAGAATCAGACTTGATTCATCCCTATTGTTGGCAAGTGCTGACAAACCAGTAAGTTTTGATGTGGATAGCATGGATGAAGATGAACTCATGAGACTCTCATTCATGGCATTTTCTAAAGCTAAGGAGAGATCAGCTTAGAAAGGAGACAAAAGAACCAAGACAATGGGCAGGGCAGTATAAACAATAAATATGTTGCTAATCTAGTCTCCACTCATTCTAAGAGATAAGGATGAAACTAAGAATCTAAGTACAGTACTGGATAGCTTTGACAGTCAATTTGACTCATTGATAAAATCAGCAGAGGAAAAGGCTGAAATAAATTTCTTGGAAAAGAAGTTAAGCGAAGTTCATAAGTCCATCTCTTGGGACTTAGACATTCTCAAGGCTATCACTCTTAAAGAAAAGAGCTATGTAACATAAGGTAGAAAACTTTATAGTCATTGCATAAATCCCTACAGATACTTGAGAAATGAAGAGGAGGCCATAGCAAAAGATAGGACTAGTCTTGATAGAATAATGGACAGTTGTGAGTCTTCCTCACAAAATGTGGAAGAAATTGACAAAGAAACATCCAAATTACTAGAAAACATAAGGGTACTAGAAATGGAGAAAGGGAGAGTTGCCAACAGATTTGATGTGTTAAGACACCTACTAACTCCCAAGATCTCAATATTGGAGACTCATCTCTCTGAGATGATAAAGGTTGAAAGTTCAATGACAGTATCTACTCTCACTGAGCTTAAGGTAGCAAAGACATCATCATATGCACTGAATGGGTTAATCCATGTCAATGAGCTACTGATAAGTTCATGGGTTGAAGAGGTTAAGACATTGGAAACATCCTTCCGTGATGTCTTAAATTTGGTAAGAAAAAACTAAGTCATCTATGCTTTAGTTTTAAAATTTTGAGATTTACCTTTTCCATTGATGTCAAAGGGAGAGGAAGAAAAAGAGAAGGAAAAGGAGAGAAGTACTCTGTGACACTTAGTCATTTTTGTAAGTGTTGCCATCAATTCCAAAGGGAGAGATTGTTGGCATGTGATGTTTTGGAGTACTGTAAATCTTCTAAGGGTTTTCATTTATGGCAACACATATGTATGTATGATCACATGTTGTGGAGATTGTCATTGGACTCACAGTCATGAAAATGACTAAGTCCAGAATCAGGAAAATAGGGTATAGTAACATAGTTCTGGATAGCGATGGAGACACACAAGGTTTTATGGCTTGCAAAGTTAACTAGAGGTATTTTGGTATATGTAAATGCTTTAGTTAAGATTGCATGAGTTTTGGATAGATGGTGTATGAGATACAACATTTGGAAGGTATGTGAAGACAGTAAAACAATATATCAGGGTACATGATCAGTTGTGATGATTAAGGAAAGCATGATGGATATGATAATGTGATATGTCATGTAAACAAAGTATAATGCTGACTCTTTGATAATATAAGAGCACCGACTCCATATATATCATTTACACAAGTTTTACTATGTTAAGTATGACATTCTGTGGAACCAACTAGAAGGCTAGTTTTGAATAAATACATAATACTTTTGTGAAAGATAGGATGATGATTAGATGCAAAAAAGATATCAAAAGTCAGATGCAAGATCAAGAGGAGACAGAACTATAACTGGAACTATCTAAGAAAGATAAGTGCTTGTATTGTTCCCTTTTTTGAACTATTTTTGGGACAGTATAAATTGTAAGAGCAGTGTGCTCACCACCTTTAACTAGGTGTTTTGTATGCCCCTAACAAGGTTTTTGTAATCCTCTAGCAAGGAAATGTACTATGTAATAATCAGCTCCTAACAGGGCTAGATCTCTTAACAAGGACATTATATTTTAGTGCATATTTGTGGGTGCCATCCCCACCGGGGTTTTCCCTTTAATCAGGGTTTCCTCGAGAACAAATCATGGTGTCATGAGTAATATGTTATGATTATATGTTCTTTTCATTTATGCATTACTTTAGATTATTTATAATTGTTTAAAGTTAAAGAAAAAGTTTTGTAATACTGATTCACCCCCCCTCTCAGTATTACTCAATCCTAACAAAGGAATGCTTGGGTGACCTCCCTAGATGTCCTTAATCAAAATATCAAGGAGATCGATGCCACCATGGTGACATATGATTAAGGTCCAAGCATGGATTTGGAGAAGATGGAGAAGCTGACATATGCCTTATGCACCCATCTCCAAACTATCAATGCACTGATTGCAGTATGGAAGCAAGAGATCCATAATTTGCAGATAGCATATCCAGATGTACTTTCCCTGTAAGTACTTGTAGAGATTTAGATTTTTAGCACCTTTGTCATTAATTTCAAAGGGGGATTATGTATAGAATATGGAGTTATAGATATGTAAAAGATGTATAGTAATAAGACTAAGGGAAATATAAGTTAAAGTTTTTGTATAAGAGGACAGATAGTAACTTTTCCATATTCCTTTCTTGCCATCAATGACAAAGGGGGAGATTATTGGAAAGTTGACTATACTATTGTATATGACTAGTTATAGTGTTGTCATTATGGAAACAAAGTCATATAGTGCTTTGGAGTTAGCGCACATCATTAGAAGATCCGTAATTGGCTAAGTACAGAAGACTAGATAGTTAGTAGAGCACCAGTAGTTCAAAGTATCAGCGCACGTGCATATGACTAAGTTATGGTAAGCACCATAGAAGATAAGATGGTAAGAGTATATTCATGCTTAGTATAAGAGCGCATGATCAGAAGATTCAGTATGACAAAGATACAGACAGTTGAAGTCACATAGATAGTGAATGCCAAAACAAAACAGTGTATGCAGCCGACTGTTGGTAATTTGATTAGCGACTATAATATTATTTTGTAAAGGCTATTGGCCTATTGTAATAAAGTTTTAGACATGTAATTATGTTTTTTTTTAAACACGCTTGAGCCAATTCAATTGGAAGCATTTTATGTAATTGGTTATAGGCCGACCTAGTTAGTTGTTTTGGTAGCGCATATAAATATGAGATGTGCCCTTTGTAATAAGTATGGAAGTTGTTATTGAGTTGAGAGAAGTAGAGAAGAAGTGTGCAAAATCTTTTTAAGATGTATTAGAGCTTTGCAAGAGGTCAACGCATTAGCACATCATAGGAACTGATCTAATAAGCAATGTCACAACACTAGTTCATCCAGTAGATATAGTGTGTATCTGAGATCTGAAGGTTGTAGCCTTCACCACTTGAGCAGTGAGCTCTAAGACAGTGTGTCCACACCCCCAACAAGGTTGTTGTAAAAGACTCCTAACAGGGTCTAACCCTTGACAAGGTCACTGTACTAAAAGTAATGTAAAGACAACTCCTAACAAGGTTAAGGATCTTCTAACAAGGATCACAATACACTAGTGCAGAATATTAGTGGGTGTCAATTCCCACTGGGGTTTTTACCTATTTGGGTTTCCTCATAACCATGTTGGTGTTATGTGTTGAATTCATGTTTCTTATTTATGTTAATGTTCATTTCAGTACTTAAGCACTAAAGATACATTTAAAGAGTAAAGTGAAAAGATTGAATATAGTGAACACTAATTCACCCCCCCACCCTCTTAGTGTTCCCATTCCTAACAAGTTGTACTCATATTTTTGTCGAAGCCCCAAATGTTTTAGAGAATTTCAGCACTTTTCTAATGGAATTACCAATGGAAACAAGCTTCTTAAATATTTTGATACTAGATGGATCTCTTTGGATGGACCGACGCATCGAATTTGTTTCAAATATCAATCTTTGATTGGACTTATGTGCAAAAATCATGACAATGCAAAAAATCAAAGATGTAGCGACCTACTTTGAAGGTTAAACAATATAGAGACACTATTGAATTTAGCATCTCTTCTTCCCATGCTAGAAGAAATGATGTTCATTATGAAAAAAGCCTAGCAAAGAGCCATGTATATTGCAAAATATGCTCAGTTGCGTAAAATGTCATGCCAAGCCCTCGATAGTCTATATCGAAATGACCCAAATTTATCTAATGAAAAATTTAATCATTGGCAGAAACTAACAGATTTGGACAATCCTTATAATTATTTAAAGATCATTGAAAATGGAGATTTATGTGTTTGTGTAAGGGGATTTCAGATACTAATGTACTACAGTGCCTCAAAGAGGCGAGCTACAAGAGTTACAAGGAAAGAGTTTACCAAGATCATCGAGTCTATAACAGCTAATGCAAGGGACATAGCCTAGAAATTTTCCTCTGAAATAAGATCCAAATTCCCATATGAACAACTGCTTGAGGCCATGGCAATTTTGTTTCCTCAATATTGGCACTTAAACTCTAAGGAAGATTATCGTAATAGGTTGTTGACTTTGATAAAGGAATTTTGCAAATCTGTAGAATTCAATGGAGTGACCATCAATGGAATTTTAGATGAGGGTCTTCTTAGAAAGGAATCAAGAACTTTTGCAAGGACTATGAAGAATCAATATCAATTAATGCATAACCCACATGAAGAGGGCTCGATAACAAGGCTTTGGACAAAACTAAAATAGAGCACAATATTGTGTGATGAAATTTTAGAGTTCTTCAAGCTTGTTGATCTATGTCAAACCATGATATTGGATTTAGTGGAGGATGAGAGAGTTTTCAGTGCTTTGGGAATCCTAAAATCAAATCTAAGAAACAAACTAGACAAGAATTTCGTAACATACTTGAGGGTTTACACATCTAGGTATGATGTCAATACTTTTCCTTATCAAAAAGAAATGGAAATTTGGAAGAAAAGATGCAAAAGAAGAGGGTTGGGAAACACCATTAACCAATCTTTGACTCTGAGTGGGACAACTATAGGTGGTGATGGGAGTCAAAGAAGTAGAGGTCAGAGTGAAGAAGACACAAATGAAAATGAAGAGAACAATGAAGGAACTGGAATACTAGAATTAGATGATGAGAATGATGCAGAGATGAATTGGAAAATTTAATAAATTTCTACTAAATTAGCAGTAGCAATCAATAGGTATTTTTTGAGCTTATTAACTACTATATCCTATCTTTTAATGTTCATTTTAGAAAAGCAATAATGTATTATGTTTCATCATTAATATTTGAGAACAAAGAGTATTATTACTGTAGTTTGTATCGTATCATCAATGATCATTCAAATTTGAATTTGAAATTCTTGAATGAAATTTTGTATTCCAATAGCATATAATAGAGTAAATAAACTAAGAATAACTGAATAAAATAGAGTAATTCAACATACATTGAAAATTAGATAGAGCACAATTTGTTTTGTATTCATTTGCAATATATTACAATTTACAGTAGTTCAAAATTCAGAGCAATCTTTGTAGGCTAGTCCAAACATCCTTTGATGGTAGAACAATTTGGTTCATAGTATAGTCACACTCCTGCAGCTTCGTTAGCAATTTGTATTTGGAAGTGTGACTTGACAACACTGTTGCTTCTAAAACTCCATTAAATTTTCTCACTAGTTTGATGAAATCCATGAATGTATCAGGAGACATGTCTATAGGAAGAAAGCATAAATCAATATTTATTTTGTCCTGCAACCTTTTTTTGTAAGATTTTGTTCCAATGAACTTATTTTCATCAAATCCCTTAGGCAAACCAAGACTTTCGAAATTCACTTTCCCTTGTTGCATCTTTGTGATCTTCTTCTTAGCTTTGTCATCAAATTCATGTCCTTCTCGTAGCTTTTCAAATTTTTGAATGATACATGATACCTTTATTGAGGCATCAAGGTGGGTGCTAATTCCCTTGTTTGATAGATAATTATCACTCTTACTGTAGAGTTATTGCATAATATCTTTTGCTTTCTTTTTTTTCTTGACAACATCCATGTTTTGTTCAATGTTCTTATGGAGCTTCAAATAACATACTCTCATAATTTGAAGCATTTAGAACCACTCACACAAGCTACGAGACATCCCCACTATTTGGTCCCAAATGTGTTCTTTTGTAATCTTCACTAAATTATTACTAGTATTTGTTAAATTTTGAATTGTATTATTGGCCTTCTTTAGTTCTTCTGCCATTTTTTCACAATTATTTTTCTCTTCCACTACTTTGTGTTCCCAATGATTGGCTTTATCCATCTAAGAGTACAATGACTTTTACAATTCCTGGTTGGAGGCAACATTACTCTCCATGGTTTTAAATAACTTTTCTGAACTGACTCTTTCTTCCTCTATTTTTTTACTAATTTCTGCCAATTTTCCCCTCAATGCCTTCAGCTCTACCTACTCCTGTTCCTTCACTACTACCTCTGCATGTTCCTCCTCTATATTTTCTGATGTAGAGGTTGATTTTTTAATCTTTTTTGTGATTATTTCAAACTATTCTCTAAAGATTTCCTTTTTGCTTTTTCATTGACAATGTCTTCCTATAACTTTTCTATATTTTTCTTGAGCTTGCTTTTCTCTCTTTCAAACTTTAGCAGTGCACTGTGGACCACTTGGTTTGTAGACTTTGACACATTGATTTTGTCCACATTTTTAACTTTGGAAAAATCAATTTGGAGAGTGCTAACTTGAAATTCAGATAGATCTATCTGACTCTCTATTGGGTTTCCATATTTTTGTGGTGGAATAACAACCATGAACTCCATCATGTCTCTGTTTGGGTCAAATGTTGGAAAAACCCTATTGGATGTAGGTTGTTCCTCTACAGCTATAGTAAGGGCACTAGTCTGCAAATTCTTCTTTATTTCCTTATTCTTGGTTGTTGTTTCTAAAAATTTATTATAGAAATCTTTGAAACAAAAATCTAGTGTTGTAGAAGGATTTGAATGTTTGAAAGGTGAACCAGAGCTTGCAATACATGTTGATCTAACTAATGTTGTTTGAGGATTTAAACTTCTAGAGGGTTTTGCTGAACGTAAAATTGCAAACAATTCTTTACGATCATATGTCATTGTTATGGAAACCTTTTGCTTCTTGACACTATCTTCTTTGATGGGATTCTTTGTAGATTCTAGTGGCCTCTTTACAGAGGGAACTTGTTGTATAAGTTAACCAGTCCCACTAGAACGAGTGCCACTACCAGACCCAGTAGCCATAGATTCTGCAATCCCACCCATGGAAATGGATATTCTTGTGGGCATAGTGGTTCTTGATGAATGTAATGGGTCCACCAATTCAAACCCAAGGCCTGCACCATGATCATGATCAGTTTTTTGTGTCCCAACTGTATTCCAAATGCCTTCTCCTATAGGACCCAAACCACCACCTTTATAACCCATTTTTTCCACAATGATTGCCCCTTTTCTATATACTTTTTTTTGGTAGTCGCTGACTCCATTGTGACTCCCTGGAATAAATGCAATCAGAGGATTATCATCCTCATTGTCTACATTTTCATCCTCATCACTATCAGCAGCTGTGGTAGGATGCTCCAAATTCCACAATTTGCTAGACTCTATCCTTGTCTATGTCATCCAAATCTACATTGATCTTTGGTTCACCAAGATCCTTTCTCATACTCCAAAAATCATTCATTTTCATTTGAGTCCATTTTCTATCCATACAATCTTGTGCTATTTTCTTTGGTATTTTTATGTTTGATGGATGAACAACTTTTTCGTAGAAATTATAGGACATCCTAGGTTGTACAATGCCCTAGTTTATTGATGTCATAATTTGTGATGACAACTGTTCAACTAAAAAATTTTCCTCAGTGAAAACTTTCTCCATCTCTTTTCTAATGTCATCCCATCTATCCTTATTTTTTAACTTCTCTAGTGTTGGAGCTCTAAATTTTGGGCAAAATTTGGAGTCCTATATAGTGATAAAACCCTAAAAAATAGCCTCTTAATTTCCATGCCAAATAATTAATGATCAAGTACATGAAATGGGATAAAATATTACATTAATTTTCAATTAAAAAGTTGAGATATTATGGAAGGAAGCTCTGTGACAAGAACAATCAAAATTCTATGATCAAAGCCTTCAGAAAATGCTGGAATTTTGACCTGCTGCAAAGATGATGCCGACAGAGGATAAATATGGTCTAATTTTAAAAATCTAAAAAAGACCCAATTCAGGAAATCAAATTTCCTATTTCCAATTAAAATCTTAGCTTTCCATGAGGTGTTTTGGTTTTTCAACCAGACCCAAATCCGAAATATAGGTAGTTATTTTTTAGTTAGTTTTTTATTTTTTCAAAATAATTTGTAATAAGGGTGTGTGTTTTCACCGTAAAGAGGTGTGAAAGCCACTCAAACATGTATATATACATAATGTAAACTATAAAGAGGGAAGACAATACAATACAAGATACATTTCATAGAATAGAATTTGATCACAACTGCAATATGAACTCTAATGTACTATTTTTTCAACATTAATAAAAATAAGTGCTCTTCTTTTTTATTTGTGGTTATAAGTTATATGTTTTTGATTAGTCTTTCAGATACTCTATGAACCAGGGTATTCTACTATGTTCTTTCATTGATTTATTTGTTTAATTTAATTTATACAATTTGAATAGCAGTTGCATGGTCTGAGAACCTGTTATTGTTCCTTTCAAGCTCTTAAGTTGGGTTAAAATCCATAGGACTAATTGTATAAGTTATTTAAATTTGTGTTTCAACTAAAGCCTGTAGGATGATGGTCTCCCTTTACAGGAGTGAGTTACCTTAAAACCGTCTCTGATTGTACGTAGGATTGAAAGTTTTATGACTTTATAGCCCAAGTATTTAGAAGGCACTAGTCTAACTATTATTTGGAAATTGTCATTTGGTTCATACTTTGTGGTTTGTAGATTATATAATCATTATTTCAAAAATATTACTTTTGAGTCCTTAGTTTAATCCACTTTAGTCAATATTTATAGAATAAAGATTATTAGAGGATTTGTTGCTTTCCTCCAAGGATCATTCACCACCTTGGGAGGAAATTTGTTTATTTAAGTACGCAATTGTGCAACATAGAGAATTTGATAGTTTAAAGTGAATTTAGGCCTACCAGCCTTGGCTTGATTAAGCCAAAATTGTAGAGGTATCAGTGTGTACCTATTATTTGGCCAAAAGTGATCCATCATTTTTGGGCACCAAAAAATTGGTCTCTGTTGGGGAGAGTTGCTCACAATATATATTGTGAAGTTACCTAGAATTTTAGATTTCACAGATCAGAATCAAAAAGTAGTTATATTAGTTTGCTTGGAAGCACACTCTACTAGAAGAAAGAACCTAGAAGTAAGACATTCCTCAAATGAGGTGGTGACTCTATTTAACAAAACATTTCAGTTAGTGACTCTACTGAGGGAGAAAGCCTAGAAGGGGATAAGTAAAGTTTTCCTCTTTAAAGAGGTGGCGACTTTATTGAAAAGAATCTAATGTATAAAGAAAAAAGTTACTACAAATTCAAATATTTAGTATGTACCAAAATACATACTCACATAAAGTACCAAACTTTTGTGACCCAAGACCAAAATTTATTATTGAAGTATATAGACCATTGAGTTTTGATAACATCCCTGATGGTTAAAGAGATTATCCTCTTAAAATAAAAAAATATGTTCCAAAATTTTGTGGAGATGGATCAGAATCACCAATGGAGAATTTGTGGGCATTTTGTAAATTTATTCTAGATTGTCATATCTATGCAGAAGATGTGATTATGAAACTATTTGTAAGATCATTGATAGATCATGTAGGTTTACTTTTTAGTATGACACTTGAACAAATTATATCATCATGGAGAGAGTTTGAGCAATGGTTTCTTGATATGTTTCATTATGAACAGGACAAGATTCAGGATCGCAATATGGAAGAGGACTCTTAAATGTCTCCACTTGATTTATTTTTTAGCTTGGAGAGATTTGAAGGGGAGTCTACACATTTTCTGATAAGAACGGTGGGCATTCTTCGAGAAATACCTTCAAACATTATGCCTTCACAAAAAGAAATCATGAGAAAGGTCAAAAAATTGGGAATTACATCAGATGATCCTTCTGTAAAGCTCCTTGTGCATATATTAGAAGAAGATGATGAAGACAAAAAAAGGGAGGCTATTGCTCAGATTGAACAAGGCCTTGTGCTTGATGATTATCTTGGTGAGGAAGATGAATACACTAGTCATACAAAAGATAAAGAAGCATACATTCATGAGAACCATAATAATACTTGTGATGACATGGAGGATAAAAATTTGGATCAGATTGAAGAAGAATTTGTACATGATGAGATGTGTATGGAAACATGTATCAATGACCATGATGATGAGGAAGAAAATCTTCTCAATACAAGAGAAATTTCAGCTTTATTAGACATAGAATACCAAAGACACATTGAGAAGAATGGTCCAAATTTTTTCTCAATCCACCATGGTAAGGAGGTAGACAGATCAGCCCATATTCAAGAGAAATCAAATTGTGGAGATGAAATAGAACTGCATGAACAAGAGGAAGTTTCGGGAGATAATGTCAATGAAGATGTTAGTCTTGTTGATGAAAAACTTGATGGTCCAAATGAAACTTCTCATGAATGTATCCCTGAATTCTCTATGTTCCTGAATCCATTATTTGAAGAGGAAGTAGATGAAGATATGTCTGATTTCTCTATGTTATTGAATCCATTGTTTGAAGAGGATCCTTTATGCAATGGAATACATCAACATCATAATGAAGATAACAGTCTTAATTTTAAATTTGATGAAACTCATGAAGTGCATTCAGAGGGTGAGATATCTTGGAGTTCATCCTTTGAGCTAGAGGTACACGAAACATATGAAGATGAGATGGAATCAGCTAGACATGATGAAGAGAATGTGTTGAAGCATAGTTCTAAAAAATTTAGAAATGTCCCAACTAATCAAACTCTTGGTGAGAGAGAGTTTTTACTTCTTGAAGATAAGCTATTCTCAAAGCCTTTTGGTGAGGAGAAAAACTAACCAAAATATAGAGATGGGATAGAGTGTGAACAAGAGGGTATCCGAAAAAAGAAGACTAACCTAGAGGTTTGTATGATTAACCAAAATCTTCTATTCAGCAAGGATTACAACGAACCTGATGATTTCTCAAGGGCTGAATATAGATTGGATGCCAAAGATCATATTGATGAAGTGATGAGAATTGTTTATAAGGATGACATGTGTAATGCAGCAAGGTTAAAAGTGTTACATGATCAAAATCAGGTGTTTGATAGAGGAAAGGATCAATGTTCAATTTTGGGGGGCCTGGGGCCACCCAATTTTACTTCACATCAGATTAGTATGGATACTTGGTCTACTTCTCCAGAGATAGTTGGAATCTTGCTATGCTCACATGGAGCATACGTCCCTAGAAAGAGCCTGTTGGAGCTCTAAATTTTGGGCAAAATTTGGAGTCCCATATAGTGATAAAACCCTAAAAAATGGCCTCTTAATTTTTATGCCAAATAATTAATGATGGATTACATGAAATGGAATAAAATATTACATTAATTTTCAATTAAAAAGTTGAGATATTATGGAAGGAAGCTCTATGACAAGAACAATCAAAATTCTATGATCAAAGCCTTTAGAAAATGCTAGAATTTTGACCTACTGCAAAGATGATGCCGACAGAGGATAAAGATAGTTGAATTTTAAAAATCTAAAAAAGACCCAGCTCGAGAAATAAAATTTCCTATTTCCATTAAAAATATTAGCTTTCCATGAGGTGTTTTGGTTTTTCAACCAGACCCAAATCTGAAATATAGGTAGTTATTTTTTAGTTAGTTTATTATTTTTTCAAAATAATTTGTAATAAGGGTGTGTCTTTTCACCCTAAAGAGGTGTGAAAGCCACTCAAACATGTATATATACATAATGTAAAATGTAAAGAGGGAAGAAAATAGAATACACGATACATTTTCATAGAATAGGATTTGATCACAACTGCAATATGAACTCTAATGTACTATTTTTTCAACATTAATAAAGATAAGTGCTCTTCTTTTTTATTTGTGGTTATAAGTTATATGTTTTCAATTAGTCTTTCAGAGACTCTATGAACCAGGGTATTCTACTATGTTCTTTCATTGATTCATTTGTTTAATTTAATTTATACAATTTGAATAGTAGTTGCATGGTCTGAGAACCTGTTATTGTTCCTTTCAAGCTCTTAAGTTGGGTTAAAATCCATAGGACTAATTGTATAAGTTATTTAAATTTGTGTTTCAACTAAAGCCTGTAGGATGATGGTCTCGCTTTACAGGAGTGATTTACCTTAAAATCATCTCTGATTGTATGTAGAATTGAAAGTTTTATGACTCTATAGCCCAAGTATTTAGAAGGCACTAGTCTAACTATTATTTGGAAATTGTCATTTGGTTCATACTTTGTGGTTTGTAGATTATATAATCATTAATTCAAAAATATTACTTTTGAGTCCTTAGTTCAATCCACTTTAGTCAAGATTTATAGAATAAAGATTATTAGAGGATTTTTTGCTTTCCTCCAAGGATCATTCACCACCTTGGGAGGAACTTTATTTATTTATGTACACAGTTGTGCAACATAGAGAATTTGATAGTTTAAAGTGAATTTAGGCCTACCAACCTTGGCTTGATTAAGCCAGAATTGTAGAGGTATCAGTGTGTACCTGTTAGTTGGCCAAAAGTGATCCATTGTTTTTGGACACCAACATCTAGAAATGGTTTACTTTCATGTTGAAATAAGTTTGTAGAGTTCTTATTAGTAACAAGCATTGTTTTAATGACGTTGAGTGGATCATACTTCTAGTACCACTAAATCAAATTGAAAAATTTCTAAAAAAAAAATTTCCACTTTGAATGCCTTTCTCTCAAATGTTAACCCTCTAATTGAAAAAGGTAAGGAAGAGAATATGCTCTTCTTCAATTGGCCAGTGAAGAGTTTATTTGTGCTCTCTAGTTGTAGTACATATTCTACTACAAACACCCTGTCTGTCACATGCATTGGAAGTTTGTGGGGTTGTAGTTCTGATCCATAAAACCTTAGCACAGTTTATTTTTCCATTAAGTACCAGTCAACCAATTGAATTGTGCTTCCGAGTTGTATGCAATCCCTACATGAAGCAGACAATCTGGGCATTGGAGTGCTTGTTATTTTTTTGTACAATGGTGCCAAAAAGAAGTGTACAAAATTACTATAATTCCTTTTGTTATCATACATTCTTATCTGAGGTATCTAATTATATATTGGAGTACCTATCCCCCTCTGAATTTTAAGCATGTTGCCATTGCTCATTAATATTGCAGCATGCTTGGCTAGCAGAAGATAGCACAAGTAGGTTGTGAGCCTAAATGTCTTAGAATTACCTCTTTTAATCAATGTTAATTGTTATTGCATCGATTGAACCACGTGTCCAACAAAATTATATCTTACTGGTTCATTGACACAATGGATATCCCAAATGAATTGAAGAATGTTGGTACCCACTTCCCTATTATTTTCCAGTCCCATGCAAAATGCTAGCGAGGATATAGTATCCTAAACCCATGGCACAAAAATGTTAAAATCATAAGGAGGCTTATGGTTCTCACCCAATGAAGCCTTTTCCTCTACAACTATTAGACCCTTTATAAATGAATATTTTGCATTTTGCAGGACTGCCTCATATTTCTCTGCCAACAATCCTAGGTCAAGATGGACATTATAGTTTTGTCGATCAAACCCTAGGTCTAGCAAACTGAGAAATTCTTCCTGGGTTATTGATAAAATTTCTTCCTGATTTTTTTTATTCACAATTGCTTTTCTTTCTTCATCATAATTTTTTGCACAAATCAAGATAATTTATGGGCAAGGGAAAACTTTGGGTAACAACATGTGACCCAAACCAACATCCCACGAAGCAACTTTATTGGTTTTTGCACCTATTGCTAGGTTAAATTTTATAAATTCAGACCTCTTTGGCCCAGTTGCCTTACTACACAATGTATGTTTAATTGCTATAAGTCTACGTTCACCATCGATAATAGGATCATAAACATCATGATACTCATCAGTGAAACCAGGGATTTCTACTAGTTTTATGCAATCTATTAAAGTTTTCCCATCTGCTTGCCCTTGGCCTTGAGTTTTCACTTTCCCCATTGTTCTTCGGAAGAATGAAAAAATATAGAATCATAGATATTTACTAACAAAATCATAGATAATAACTAACTAATTAAGAAAACCCCAATTTAAGAAAACCCCAATTGTACATGCAAGTATTAAAATTTCAAAATCAAGTTAAACTAAAATTTTGACATTAAAAAATCAGGATGCATCAGGCTAGATATCTTACCTGAAATTAAACTTTGAAATCTAGATAGATATAAGTTAGAATGGCTAAGGCTCTCACAGATAACAGTCTTGAAATCTTCGGCGATGGTTCAACAGTTCTTTTTAGCTCTACTGCTATGAGTCAATAGGTTTTTAAAAAGGAAATGTTAAAAACCTTTTGTTAAATGTTATGGTATATAATTATACTACAGTGGTAACATAGTCTTTCTAAAACATACTACGTGTAACATAATATTTCTAGAACATACTACGCATAACATAATCTTTTTGACGAATTACATGTCAACGTGTCATGTTTTCAGAGTGAGTTTTTAGAAAAGCTTTTTGAAACCCATTGTACTTCTGAAATACAACTTCAACCGTTCATCTCTCGTAATCCAACGATTGTGATGATTTTAAAATATTAATAATTTAATACACACTAATGAATATAATCATTAACTATATTCACTTAGAATACCTTATCCATGAAATTTGAACCAGTCAGCATTAAATGATAAAGTTTGGAAATATTTAATTATTACATGAAATAAAAGTGCAACACAAATTTTTTATATTATATAAGGAAAAATTTCATTACAATTCAATGATGCCCATAGGCCATATCTATTAATGATTCTTATAATCAAAACAAAAAAATAAAAGCACTTCAAATTTCTTAAAACATTTTTGTATTTTATTTTTTAACATACGTGATTACAATTTATATCATTGCAAAAACCCTAGTAAGCTACTACTACCAGAGGGAGACACAGTAGAGGGACTAGAGACTAGGTAGACTTAGGAGTCAGGGACTATCATCACTATCCAGTTGAGGCTCCCTTCCTTCTGTGTAGAACTTTGAAGAGAGGATAACCTCGGAGAATTCTTCTAGTCATTGACAGTCCTTGGTTTCCTCTAGTAGGTGCCACTTCTGAAGGAAATCCCTCCCAATCTGTGTCCACTTTCGATGATGCATGATCTTCTCAACATCAAGGTTCAAAAGAAATGGTTGTCTGGACACATTTACTCTAGGTTTTAGAATCCTAGGAAAATCATTTGCCCAAGGAATTCCAACCCCAATTTTTGCAAATATGACAACATTCACATAGTCTTCGAGGTACTCTTCTTTGAAAACTTTCCTCAGAAGCATGAGAATATCCACCTTTTTTCCCCTAGTTCTAACAGAGATACCAAGAACTAAGATTAAATGTCGGTGTTAACTCTATACCTATTTTCACTCTCCAAAAATTCATGTCCCAACACCATCCTTATAGCCTCCTTGGTGAAGGTTCCCAACTCCGTAGCAATAGACGCCAACATTGGGTCTGTGACCAGGCCCAAAAAGGCCTTCTGATCCTCCAAGGTAGTGCATCTTAAATGAATTGGAGTGTCCATTGAAAATCAAACTGATATTAGTATTCTAATTTTTGATAAAAATCAAAGAGAACCTAGCACTCGTGGACTATTTTCACAAATATGCTTTCTAATCGTAAATTAACAAATGTATATCGATCTATTTATAAGTCCTGATTGAAATTCTTTCTCTTCCCTAAAGATCTATTTAATTTGTAAGATAAATGTTAACTGTCCAAAAATCTCCAAATCTTTCATATCTAATGCAACAATGGGTGAAATTGGAAACATCACTTATGATAAGACAATTTCTATCTTGGGAATAATGAATGCTGAAAGGATCATGCCATGCATGTGGACATAAGGATTCTTTATTATTAAAAAAATTTGAAACTGTGCCCACTCCGTAGAAACAATAAGAAAAGTACATTAGTTGTGAAATGGCAATAGGAAATGAAGCTTTACCATTGATGTAAGATCATCGAATGGTTAGAAAATAATGTCCCTAGATGACATGATGTTTTCATTCAAGCCTTAACTTTAAGGAATTATTCTATCGAGGAAATGAATAGATATTGATGTCACACATATCTATTAGTGAAAATTGAAAGGCACCATCTAAGAAACCATTAATTCACATTACTTTAGTTGATGTCATGACTCATCTACTCATAGCCATTAATTAATATTTCTATCTAATACTACCGAAGATTGCCAAAAGAATTATGCATTTCTAGTTAGAAAATGAGGTCACAGACTCACAGTGTCACACGTCCATTGGATTAGAACATATCAACAACCAAAGGTGAATTTTAGGCCTATTGTTGGTCTTCAAAATCTTTATTGCAAACTCTTGATAGAATCATGACACGTGGTATGATTCGTCGTGGGATTATTGGTAAGATCAATCATACCACGTGTCATGATTCCACCAAGGGTTTTTCGTAATGATTATAAGGACCAACAATAGGCCCAAAATTCACCTTTGGCTGTTGATATGTTCTAATCCAATGGACGTGTCAGTCTGTGATGTCATAGTGATGGGACCTGCTACACCCACAAGTGCAACTTCAACATCAAATCATAACTATTGGATTAAGAGAGATGAACGGTGGAAGGTGCATTTCAGATAGAATGTGGTGAGATAACTCCTTTACTAAAAAATATCTCTAGAATCATCACATGTGTTATTCTTTGAGAATGAAAACTTAGGACCGAACTTATTAAATTTAAGTTAAAAACTTAAATCGCATGGAATGTTAAATGTAATAATTGTTTCCAATTATTCAATTGTCATACTAACTATAAATTTTTGAACAACATTCGCCATGACAAATAAATTAATTAAAATATTTGGAAAATAATTTTGCCATATTTTTATAAAAATGGTATCCATTATTAAAAAATTCACCACCAAATATTGATATTTTGAAACATAATTCATCATCAATATTAATAATTTTCCTATAAAAAAAATTGTAGTTGATATTTTTTTATAAAAATGGTATACGCTATTAAAAATTTTTCCACCAAATATTCATATTTTGAAACATAATTTTCCATCACCATTAAATTTTTCCCTCCAAAACACATGTGATTCACCACAATTTTATACTTTTTGGGAGGGGGGGATTTCTTAAAGTTATCCCTGCTCCTTTTCTTAGGATCCTGGATGACAATTTGATTATTCATGATTCTAATCCTACTATTGATCATAACTCTTCTCACTCGTCTCATGATGAGGATGATGCTTTAAGAGTTCCTCCTGAACAAGCTCAAAAACTTTCAACTAAACTTGATAAAATGGGAAATTGGCTTACTAAAGAGAACCATAATCAAGATTTTATTCAAGCTATAGATGCTCTTAAGACAGTCCATCATGTTAGTGATCAAGGTGTTAATCTCTTGCATGGTATTACTCATCTTTTGGATTTAAATGTTAAACCTTTAGCTCAAGAAGCTCAAGATTTAGGATTCATTCCTCCTGTCACTAGTGTGGAACCTTCTTCCATTCCTTTACCTAGAATTCCTACTTATACTCCTCCTTTAGTGACTACATTGGTTCCCTCTCTTCCTATGAGTGTTCCTCTTGTGTCTCTATCGACTTCAAAACCTTCCTATCATAATGTTCCTTTTACTTATTCCAATCCTCTTCCAACTATGGTTCCAAGTGTTCCCTCGGTTGTGTCTTTCATTCCTACCACTTCATACACTTTACCTAGTGTTTCTAGTGTGTCTATGCCTCCTATCTCATCTAATGATTCAAAAATCATCAATTTGGCTCAAACTATGTCCTCTTTACAAAAACAACTTGTGTCTTTAACTCAATCCAAGTTTAGCATTCCTACATGTGACATGGGCAGTCCTTTATCCCTAGACATTATTCGTGCTCCTATTCCTCAACAAGCCGATATGCCTCATCTTGAGAATTACAATGGTAAGGGAGACCCTATTACTCATGTTAAAACATTCCAAATCCTTTGTAGTGATTATGCCCATAACCATAGGATTTTAGCCAAGTTGTTTGCTAGAAATTTTTTTGATAAGGCCTTGCAATGGTATTGTTCCTTGCCTCCTTATTCTATTGATTCTTTTCCAAAACTTGATAATGCCTTTATTCAACAATTTCAAAATAACATTGGTCTGCAAGTGTCCTTATCTGATTTGATGCATTGTAAACAAATACTAAAGAAAAATTGACTGAATTTATTGGTAGATTTAAGCATTTGTATACTCATATTTCTTATCATGTTCCTGATATTGATATTCAACATATGTTTATTTCAAATTTACAAAAGGATATTAGAGATAAGTTTCTGCTTAATGAATTTACCTCTTTTCAACAACTTTGTGCAGTGCTTCATCATTATCAATTGCAAGTGAGTCAATTTGAGAGAAACACTCCAATGGCTCCTGTCCCAATTGATAAGAGTGATGCTGCTCCTAATCCAAATAAATTTAAAAAACCTAACAACTATGTCAAGATGAATAAACAAGAAAATGTAATTACTGATCAAGTTGTTGTTACATCCAACAATGCCACTTCTGCATCCACTTCTTTTTGGTTGAATTATACGTTTACTCCTCTTTCTGAATCTTTGCATTCTATTATGAATAAATTGTTTACTGAACCCTAAAAAGTGTACTTTTGGTGTCACTTCTGGAAAGCTCTTAGGCTACATTGTTTCAAAGAGGGGTATTGAAGTTGATCCATCTAAAGTCAAAGCTATCATGGAGATGCAACTTGTTGGAAAGTTGGCTATACTGATGTATATGACTAAATATAGTGTTGTCATTAAGGAAGCAAAGTCATATAGTAGTTTGGAGTCAGCGCACTTGATGAGAAGATCAGAAATTGGTTAAGTGTTGAAGACTGGATAGTGTATTGAGTTCCTATAGCTCAGAGCATTAGCGCATGTGTGTATGGTAGAATTATGGTGTGCACCCTGGAGGTTAAGCTGGTTAGACTATATTCATGCTTAGTCTATGAGCGCATAATCAGTTATGCAAGTATGAGGAAGATATAGGCAGTTGAAGTTGCAAAGCCAGTGTGTGCCAATGAAGAATAGAGTATGCAGCTGATTGTTATCATTTTGAGTTGCGATTATATTCTAATAATGTAAAGGCTATGCACCTATTGTAATCATACTTAGTATCATTCTATCTCAGTGTTCCCATTCCTAACAATTGGTATCAGAGCTCTGGTCCTCAGCAAAGAAGTTTAACCACTTGAGGAGATCATGGACAAAATAGAAATGAAACATTTGAAAAGAAATCTTGAAGCCGCTCTTGAAGACATGGACAAATCTGAAAGAGAAATTGAAGAGCTAAAAGAAAAATTTAGTGATGCTCAATTAGTTATCAAAAAGCTAAGAAGGGATCTGAAAGATTGTTCCACCAGTGAAATGGGGATAATGGTCAAGAAGCTGATGAAGAAAATGCATCCTTAAAAGAACAACTTGAAGAATTTGATGATAAACTGATTAACAATCAGGTAGTCTATAATGAACAAGTCAAAGATAAGCTTCAACTCAATGAAGAACTAAGGCAAGAAAACATGGAAATCTTGGAGCTAAGGAATAGAAAAGAAAATTTGGAGTCTGAATTGAAAGAAGCAAAGAATCATACTAACAAATTGCACACCAATTCTGATTTGATACAATCTCAGTTGTATGCAAGAAGAGCTAAAGGAGATACTAGCTGCATTGGATACAATGAAGCACAAAATTAGATTTACAATATGCAAACAAGAATGAATGCACAAAAAGACTCTACTAATACTAAGAAGACTGAAGATCAAACCAAAGATAATGGTGAACCACCTAAGAATGAGCGCAAGCTAGTAGACCACACTTGTTTTGCATGTAACAAGCATGGACACATAGTGAGGAACTATATAGAGGTAAGACCTTTTAATGGTTACTGTTATTCATGCAATAAATTTGGTCATAGAGCTATGAATTACAAGACTAGTAAAAAGAATAGAATTCAACATGATCAGAGAAATTAGAATCAGACAAATATAAGTTCTTAGAATGTTACATGTCAGATATGTAACTATAATGGTCACTTAGCTAGACAATGTAAAATGGTGACTCATGTCAATGCACTAAGGAATATAAGGCCTCCAGTCATTTTTCACTCTTGTAACAAGGCTAGACACATCTCAAAGTTCTGTAGATCAAAGACGCAAGGTCAGGAAAGCCCTAAAAAGACCAAAGAACCAGTAGTGGATCCCGAAGGAGAAGTTAATTTTGTAAAAGCCTCAGACAATATGAGCTTGATTTGGTCAAAAGGAAAGAAGGACAAAGTTGATGAGATGTATTGGATGCATCCATAGTGGACGCACCCTCTACATCTAGATGAATGGCCCTTAGGGTCATAGGGGGAGCTAATTTATCTCTAGACCCTTGCATGACTGGTATACTCACTCTCTAAGTATGCACCTTTGAACTTAAGCTTTTGGAGAATAAAGGAACCTTCATGCAAGAATGCACATACTGATTGTTTGTAGAACAAAAGTTAGAAATCTTTAAGTGACAGCCTAGTTTACGCGGCAAGCATTAATGGCAGAATTTTCACTTTAAGTACACAGAAAGCTTTTTGATTACTCATTACATTCGAATTTAGAGAGATTGGAGAGTAGAAAGAGATTTAGAAGTTATTGTTAAGACTTTTAGATTGATCTATCAGTGATTAGCAGTACATTTGATTGCTTACAGAAACCCTAGTTCTTTGTGTCAATTCAAAAGCCTTCAAATTATCTTAGAGAACATTTGGAAAGCGATAAAACAAGTAAGTGATGGCCACTTCCATAGTATTTGATGTTGCAAAAAAGAAAATATATGTGTTTAAGAAGCATCCATTGAAGTCTACCCTAGATGATTTAGAGGGAGCATTCTCCTACATGCCTATGGGTGTTATGCATGTCGAAGACATTAGGGCATACATTTACTATAAAAAGGAACCTGTAGGATTGGATAGACTAAGGGCACACATGGAAACCATGCTAAAACTAGACAAAACCTTCTTGGATGAATATGTGAATTGGAATGATCACCCTATAGTGGAGTATGCTATGGAATATGAGTTCTATGAGACAAAATGGATTAAAATACTTATGAGTAGAATTCATGATGACCTATTTTGGATAGGTGATGTGCTAGTAAGAATCACTAGTGACCTAATATATGAGATGATACACCTATCTAAGACTAGCACCATCCTTCCTGTGGGCAAGGATGTCAGAAAAATTGTTGAGAAAACTTGTAAGTCAAGGAGTGATAGGCGCGGGATGACGATTGAGCCTATTGAGCAAGCTGACATCAAATTGATGTCCATGATACTTGGATATAGGTTTCAACACACTAGTAGGGTGAATATTGTGTCTGTGGCCATAATTCTAGTATCCATTAGACTTGTGAAGGAAGATGGAGAGTTCAATTTGTGTGAGATCTTGCGCACATAGTTGATTGATAACATCAAGGCAATCAAGCATGATAAGACCGAGATATTCAAGTTTGGATCTTTAATCATTTGCATGTACCTTCATATAGTTGGGAAAGTATCAAATTCATATTTGTACAAGTCCATTCCAACCATGCCATAGATATCTAACAAGGCATCCACTGAAAGTACATTGAGAGATTACATAACATTGGAGTTGAAAACCTTCAGGGCCAAGATGTAGATGAGGTATAGAATTCTAGAAAACATTGTTGAGAAATACAAAAATACTATTTGTTTTATGGTTGAAATAGATACAACATGCATGGAGGTAGTTGTACCTAGAACAAATTGGATTCATCCACTTGGATATGAAGTAGATGAACAAGTTTTAGAAGAATATGCTCAAGTATTGCTTTCAGCTCCTACTGACCCTAATGAGCCAAGGTGGAACTTATGAGGAAAAGACAAGAGAGATAGATGCTAAACTTAACAGCGCTGCAACAAAAAGAAAGGTTGCTAAAGTCACCTCAAAGATCTTGATAATACATGGAGTGTCTCAAGTAGATCTAGAAAAAGAAAGAGAATAAAAGATTGCTTTGGAATTGGAGAACACAGATGCAGCAAAGGCAGAATCACATGATCCTAAGTTGAAGAAGGTAAAGATTGATAAATCTAATGAACAGAAGGATAAAACTGATGATACTCCTACACCCAAGGAAACCATTGACCTTACTACTCCTCCAGAGTATAAGACAATGGAAAAGAGGAAGAAAGAGGTTGGCACCAGTCATCCATCCTCACGAGAAACAAGAAGTAGAAAGAATACTCAAGCTCCTCCTAAGGTAGGTTTCAGACCTAGTTTAAAAGTGCTCAATCCAAGAATCATAAATGAAGGAAGACTGGATCAGGTAGGGAAGTTCTATGATAAATACAATGAAATTGACAAGTCAAAGATTCATGGAATGATCATAAAGCATATGATCAAGTTCAAAAGGATAGTCTTGGAACTAAAAACAATGATTCCAGACAAAGTTTGGAATATCCTAGAGTCACTGAAGAATAAGCCACTGAAGAAGATCTTAGGATAAGAGAAAAGATCCTAGATGAAATCATACCAGTATGTTCCTTAGAAGAAAAATCACTATTGTTAGAATTAGTAAAGCCACATCTTCAAACAAAACTAAGAACACTTCACATAATGGACAAAATTTTTGAGTTAATAGCAAAAGAGACAGAGAAGGCATTCAAGAAAGTATTCATGGACAGACACATGTATCCACCTACTACACCCACAACACATGTACCCATAATGGTTACCAAAGAGTTAGAGACCATCAAGGTACAATCTATAGGTCCTCAAGATTCAACGCTTGCAGTGGAAGCACAATCAGAGGAAGATAAGTCTGCACCCACTACAAAGTCACAAAAAGATAGCACAATTATCATTGATAATGTGGAGATAGCCATGGCGGCCACAAATAAGGATCTGGAAAAGTTTGAGGAAGCCTTTTTCAGCACCCAAGAAGTTGAAATTCTTTGTGGTAGCAATTCTCCAAATCCACAAGAAATTTTCATTAAGGACATCATAGAAAAAGAAGGAGAAAAGATAGAAAAAGAAATAGAAAAGAAAGAAAATGAAGTAACAGTTAAGAAAGAAATAATGGATTGCAGTCCCATCAATCCATCACACTCTGCATTGTTGTCAAGTTTGACACCTGACACAACCAGTTTGGACTCTTGGGGAGAAGAAGATTTGATAAAATTCAGCATCCTAGGCATGGAAAAGGCTAAAGAAAAAGAAGTGATGAGGAATCCCCTCTTGGTAGAATCAGTAAACATTTTGAACAATTTTTTTCCAGAGGACAAGAAAGTGTCAAAGATACACTTTGTTGATGATGTGAGTATAGTCATCTTACATTTCAAAAGTAATTTATCAAGCCTTGAACAATCTGCATCCCTAGTTGCAGAAGAAAAATACCTAACAAACAGGTTGAGTGAATTAATGAGCAACTTTGCACTTGACCCAAGCTCATTCAAGATTGGTCAAGCATCCTTAAAAGAGTTTGTAGATCAAGGAAGAAGAGTCATTGCAAAATGCATGGATCAGGATAAGCTTACTGATGCCCATTTCAAGAAAATAAAAGAGGTAGAAGCTATGATTGAGTAAGTCAAGAGTTCAATAAAAGACACATCCACAGATGTAAACATGTGTAGTAATGTATACCAAGGGAAAATAGATAAGATTGAGAAGGTAGAAAAAGAAATATCAAAGATCAGGGAAAGGCAAACATAGCTCATGAATGCTCTTGCACCCTCATTAGATATACTCAATCAGAACATCAAGGACATAGATGCCACAATGGTAACATATGATCATGGTCATAGCATTGACTTGGAGAAGATGGAGAAGCTACAGTATGCACTATGCACCCATCTCCAAATAGTAAACTCTTTGATCACATTTTGGAAGAAGGAGATTCAAAACCTAAAGATAGCATATCTGGATGTTTTCCCTTAGTGAGTATATGTAGGTATAGTTTTTGAAACACCTTTGTCATTAATGCAAAAGGGAGAGTTGTGTATAGAATATGGATCATAATATGTATAGAGAGATATAAGTGTATGTATAGAAGACAAAAACTTTTTTGTATTAAGGATAGTTAGTAACTTGGCCATATTCCTTTGTTTCCATCAATGAAAAAGGGGGAAATTTTTGGAAATTTTGCTATACTAATGTATATGACTTAATATAGTGTTGTCATTATGGAAAAAAAGTCATATAGTAGTTTGGAGTCAACGCACTTGATGAGAAGATCAGAAATCAGTTAAGTGTTGAAGACTAGACAATGTACAAAGTTCCTGCAGCTCAGAGCATCAGCACACATGCATACAATATAATTATGGTGTGCACCCTAGAAGTTAAGTTAGTTAGACTATATTCATGCTTAGTCTATGAGTGCATAATTAGATATGCAAGTATGAGGAAGATACAGGTAGTTGAAGTTGCACAGCCAGTGTGTGCCAGTGAAGAATAGAGTATGCAGCCAACTGTTATCATTTTGAGTTGCGATTATATTCTAATGATGTAAAGTCTATGCACCTATTGTAATTAGGTTGTAGACATGTATATATGTTTGTTTGTAAACACGCTTGAGCCAATTTAATTGTAAGCATTGTATGTAATAGGTTTAAGAGCTGACCTAGTTGTTTATTTTGTATGCGCATATAAATATAAGATGTGCCCATTGTATTTAGTATGGAAGTTCAAATAGAGCTATGATAAGTAGAGAAGAAGTGTGCAAAGACACTATAAGATGTATTAGAGCTTTGCAAGAGGTCAAAGCATTAGTGCATCAAAGGAACTGATCTGATAAACAGTGTCACAATGATAGTTCATCTAGCAGATATAGTGTGTATTTGAGATCAGAAGGTTGTAGTCTTTACCACTTGAGTAGTGAGCTCTAGGACAGTGCGTCCACTCCCCTAATAAGGACTATTGTAAAAGACACCTAACAGGGTCTAACCCTTGACAAGTTCTACTGTAAGTAATGCATTCTAAAGCAACTCCTAACAGAGTTAAGGATCTTCTAACAAGGATCACAACACACTAGTACAAAATATTAGTGGGTGTCAATTCCCACTAGGGTTTTTTACCTATTTGGGTTTCCTCGTAACCATATTAGTGTCATATGTTGATTTCGTGTTTCATATTTGTGTGGATGTGTATTTCAATACTTAAGCATTTAAGTTCAGTTTAAAGATTAAAGTAAAAAGATAAAATATAGTGAACACTGATTCACCCCCCACCCCCTCTTAGTGTTCCCATTCCTAACACAACCTCCCAGAAATATTAGTCAGATGAGGACTTTACAAGGAAGAGTGCAATCTATTAGACATTTCATATCTCAGTTAGCAGACATATCACAACCTTTCACAAAGACATTACATAAAGGTGTGACCTTTGCATGGAACAAGGAATGTGAAAAGAACTTCAACCATATCAAACAATATTTGGTGAATCCTCCTATTATGATGCCTCCTATTCCAGGAAAGCCATTGATCCTATATGTCTCCACCATAGATACATCACTAGGGGAATTACTAGCACAAAATGATGAAGACAATAAGGAAAGAGCTATCTATTATATCAGTAGAACATTGGTAGCATATGAGAAGATCTATTCAAAGATTGAGAAAGCTTGTCTAGTTGTGACGTTTGCATCACATAAACTGAGACACTACATGTTAGCTCATACAACACAACTAATAGATAAGATTGATCCACAAAAGTATCTACTAAGAAAATCTTCCCTCATGGGTAGACTAGCTAAATGGGTGATGAAATTGAGCGAATTTGATATTGAATATGTTGAAGGAAAAGCTATTAAAGGCCAAGTCATTGCAGATCAAATGGATGAAGCACCATTGTTTGATGATACACCATTATAGATGGAATTTCCCAATTCATCCATCATGCACATATCTTCTAGGACTTGGAAACTTTTTTTTGACAGATCTTATACACAGAACAGATCTAGAGCAAGCATACTATTCATAACACCTCAAGGTTACTCAATACCTAAACTTAAAGCATTCAGAATCAAGTTCCCTTGCACAAACAATATTTTTGAATATGGAGCCCTACTTAATGGTATGAAGATAGCAACTGAGTGGCGAGTGATAGAACTACACATTCATGGAGACTCACAGCTTGTAATACACCAAGTCAATGATGTGTACCAAATAAAAGATGAAAAACTAGGTCCATACAAGAGAATGGTCGATGACCTTAAGAAGTATTTCATCTCAGTCAATTTTGAGTAGATTCATAGAATAGAGAACAAGGCTGCTAATCCTATGGAAACTTTACCATCTTTACTACAGTAGCCCGAACATGAGCTACGCTACGATTTCCTAGTTGAAGCACTATCATTTCCTACATATGATTCCCTTGAAACCCGCATGATCTTTACTATTGTTCCTCATGATTCATTCAGATACAAAAACCTTTTCTCCTACCTTCAAGACCAAATCATCCTTGATACCTTCAATCGCCATGAGAAATGATACCCTATCTGAAACGCATCCTGGTATGTCATCATTGGTAATGATCTATAGAAATGAGGTCTAGATGGTACACTTCTTAGATGTTTAGAATGTGAGGAATCTTAGCATGCATTAGAGGAAGTCCATGATGGTATATGTGGATCACATTCCAATGGTTTAACACTAGCTCAAAAACTTATTAGGGCTGGGTATTATTAGCCTGAAATGGAAAAAGATGCAATCAAGTATGCTAAGAACTGTCAAAAGTGCCAAGTACATGGTAACTTAATTCATGCACCAGGAAGAGATTTGATTCCCTTTACTACACAATGGGCATTTCAACAATGGGCATTCAATTTGATAGGAGCCATTTATCCACATTCTTCTAATGGGCATACCCATATTATCACAGCTACAGATTATTTCACAAAATGGGTATAAGCAGCTCATTTGACTCAAGCAACCAACAAATAAATCTCTATGTTCATTCTAAACTACATCATATGTCGGTATGGTATTCCCCATTCAATAGTCACAGATAATGGTGGCCAATTCAAGAACAAGGACCTAGACTCCTTATGCTCAAAATTCAAGATTACACAACATTGGTCATCCATTTACTATCCACAAGGGAATGGACAAGCATAGGCATCTAACAAGAATCTATTGAAAATATTGCATCGGACAATTAATAAAATAGGAAGAGACTGGCACCTCATGATCAATCTAGCTCTCTGGGCCTACAGAAAAAGTATCAGAATGCCCACTAGGGCTACACCTTTTGTTTTAGTTTATGGTTCTGAAGCGGTACTTCCTATTGAGGTTGAAATCCCATCACTAAGAATCAGAATGCATCATCTAGTAATTGATGATGACTATAGAGTGTCTAGGTTGCGAGAACTTGAGCTACTAGATGAGAATAGACAAGGAGCATATGATCATCTCAGAGTATATCAAAAAAGAATGTCTAGAGGTTACAACAAGAAATTCAGACACAAAGAATTTTAGGTTGGCGATCTAGTCTTGAGAGAGAATCCTAAACATCAATCACATTGAGAAAGCAAGGGGAAGTTTGAACCCAACTGGCTGGGTCCCTTTGTTATAACTGCTACTTTTGGCTCTGGAGCCTATCAACTCTTAATGACTGAAGGAGAATAGCTCTGAGAACCAATCAATGTTCTCCATCTAAAGAAATTCTACACCTAAGACATTCAGTCTATGGTGAAATGTCTTGGAAAAATCATAAAAATTGGAAAAAGGCCTTAAAAAATGAACATCTTGGTGAAAACCTAGCAATAGGCACCTTGATGTTTCACAAAAAAATAAAAAAATGGAAAATACAAAAAAATGGAAAAGATAAATATACAAAAAATGAGAAAGAGAAAAAGTGCCTTGGTGAAAACTTGGAAATAGGTGCCTTGCTAGCAAAAATAGAATCTCTACCGAGATGGTGAAAACTCAGCAAATGGGTGCCACTTGTTCAAAGTGCTCCATCTATCAGTGTAATCTTGGTCTTTCCCAGCTTTCAGTCCTACTTTCCTTTGTACATATCTCTTAGTTTGTTTCTGCATTCCAATTTTCAATAAAGTCGGTCAGTCTACCAAGCTCAAGCATCTGTATCCTATCAATATTTCAAACTTGAACACAATCAATGTCATATCCTATGGTCTCCGGTATACCTCAAATGAGTCATATCTAGTCAACGTCCTTTGAAGCTTCATCCAAGTCAGTCTGTCAGTCTCCTTACCAGAAAGAATTTTGCAATCAAACACAAACAAACATCAATGCAAAAATGAAAATAATCTCTGTTTCACATGTTTTTTGTCGCCTTGTATGCTTACTATTTCACATTAAGATTTTTGCATATTATGTTCCCTCGAGATCTTCGATGATGTCCTTTTTTGGATCTAGAGAGTGATGACTGGGGGCATAATCTTTTCTTTGTTTTCTACTTGGAGTGAAAATCTAACAACTTTGGAAATTCTAGATTGAAATGGCGTCTGTCTATAAGAGCCTCCATCACATATTGGATGGCCATGTGTACCTCGACCATTAATACCCAGAAAATTCAAGGAAGTTTGATCTAACTTAATCTTTTTGAGTGATTTCTCTCTCCTACTGTGAAATGTGATCTTACCTAAGGGTTTGAATGATAAAGTATCACTATGGGTAATTCACATGGGATTTAGAATGATCTCCCAACTGCTTGGTGTGTTTGTATGCAAGGTGTAATCAAGTCATCACAACATTTATGGTTTGATGCTTATAAAAATTGCTATATCAAAATAGACATGATATTCAGGTCATCCTGGCATTTATGCCTTCGTGCTTATATCTATTCCAACATTCTGAAAACAAAATCAATATTCATATGTCCATGGTTGTATAGCCAGTGCGCATTGTATTGACTTTTGAGCATACCAATCAATATTCATATGTATATGGTTTCATAACTAGTGGGAATTGTATTGATTTATCCGGTTACCTAAAAATTCAATGATGAAAATGACCAACATATGATCAGTGACTAGGTCCTAGGTCTTAGGTTTGCATTTCAATTTGCATTTTGCATGACTGCATGATCTCACAATTGCCAAATCAAACTTAAATGCTTAAATGATTCTTCAACAAACGTAAAATTTGACACAAGAGCTAAATCTTACACGAAGGTCTCTTCACCGAACCGCAAGTAGTCACCATCCTGGGTGTTAGCATACAATTTTTCCCTCTTCTTTAAATTAGTCTTATGCCCCTTCATCGAATGAAGAGAAGAAAAGAATAACTAAATACTAACAAATGAGTTGCTGAAAACCAACTCTCTATAAATTCACAAGGTGCAGCCCCTTACTAGTGGATTTTCAATAGGATTTTATTAACAAAGAATGAATAACATGCGTGGCTTTCACCAAAAAAACATAAGGAAAAACACTCATTCCATCACCATGAAAAGAATGTGCAGAATAAAAGATCATTCACTTCTGATATAATCAAAAGATTCACTACTAAAACTAAATCTTTCCACTAATTCCCTCTGTTGCCTCAAGTATAAAATCAACCAATATAACAGTTGAGCCTTCTTCAAATATAATTTATCTCCATAGGAAAACAAACCATACTTTTGATAAATAATAGTATCTACCATTCCAAAAGCTCAATCACATATATAAAACCATAGGATAGCATATATGTTCTATTATATCAGTTTCGGAAACTTAAAACATAGACTTCATGAAAATAGTTTCAAAAAAATCTTAGAGAGCTGAACCCTTAATCAATTTAAAGTTTTTCCATAAATAGCCACATAGGGCCTTGATAACTAACTTAGTAAAATTGTCTTCTTGAAAGTAAATAATTCTAAATCTAAGAAACTACCCTAGCAGTAAGCATAAAAACTGGGCTGAGACTCAAAAACACCTTTCAACTACCGCCAAGTGTTCATGATAGTTACGGAGCTGAAACTGCTACAAGTTGCACTGCTTTCTAGTCTTGGAATGAGGTGGTAAATGCAGATATGACTGGTTGATAGGGTAGACCAATAAAATCCATCCTCTATTTCCACACTTCTTTTTCCCTGTTGAGCTCGGCAACCTTTTTTTTATGCATGACCAAATGACTTTGCTGCAGGATCATCATCGATTCTATCCTCACAACTTTTGTAAAATGTCCATCTGTAGGTGCTTTCATGATTTTGATTTCATCAAACCAGGAGCCTATGTTTTTTATTACCTATTCAACCTATATATCAAACTCCCCTTGAGCCTCCTGACACCGCTCACTAGTCCACTTAATATAACTTGAGAGAATCTCCTTTATTATTTTTAGCTCTTTCTCGAGATTCCTAACTTCAGTAATTCCCAGGACCATTGCTTCATTTCTCCATTCAATACACTCCTTTATGACATAAAGGACTTTATCATCTAGCCCTAGCACTACTTTCTCCTTAAGGAACTTCTGCAAACCATATTCTTCTACCTCTTCAATCCAATGCAGCTGTCTGGTCCGAGTAGTCTTTTTCGGCTCCCATTATTCCATCCTAGCTTTTGTCTTGTTCATCAAGAACTCTCCTTCAATATGGGCTTGACCTAGATCATTTAACATTTTGACAGCATCCAATTTCACGCGCTCAATCCAGTCATCGAATGCTTTACTCACTACTTTACTCCTCTGAACTTGATTAAGGAAATGTTTCTTATCAGGGGACTTCATGTCAATCAAAGCAGGCATTTCACTTAGGGGAAATAGTTCAAGATGTTGAATAGAATTTATATACTGAGCCATACTTTTTATTGCCTCCTTCATATCTTTCTTATCTCTGGCATCTTTCCAGACCCTACTGGCAATATTTTTATTTCATAGCTCAAAAAATATCATGTCAGTGGCCCTGGTATCCTTTCCCAAATCTACCTTGGATACCTAAAAATTCTAAGTTGAGGCCTCTTCTTCAACTTGATCACCCACGAGCTTTGCAATTTCTGCTACCCAGCGACCACTGCCTTCGTCAAAGTTGATCCTTGATTCCATCTTTGGCTTCTTAACTTTAGATGTTTTCCCCAGGTATTTACTTACCACATCATCAATAGGCACTGATAGAGGAACCACATTCCTTTTCTTGGTTTTCAGGGTTTCTAACCATGGTGGAGCAGTAGAGAATTTCTTCTGTGTGTCATAATTATTGAGAAGTGTCAACGAGTCCATAGGAGTGTTCTCTATTTCTTGTCATGTATGTCGATCATCCACCATCTTAAGTACACTATGATCTTCTATTTGTACTACTTCATGATCAGGCTCTGAAGCATCTAAATCCACGATGATGCTAGGAATAGCTTTTTGCTTCTAAGACTTTTCCCTTACTATTACACTTGACCAGGTCACTCGGACTTCAAGTTTAGTTGAGTGTTGAACTTGAACTTGAACTTGAACCTATGGAGAAATTTGTTCAAGTTCAGGTTCGACTTCACGTTTGACCTTCCCTGCACAAGGTTGATCAACACTTAAGTTAGTCAAAATAGAACTTTTCTTTGCCAAACACTTCTTTTTTATTTTCATTTGTCCTTTAGAGGACTGCAAAGGAGTAACAGAGACTTTCTTTGTTAATAACCATGCTTCTATCCTCTCTATCACTCTTTTCATTTTATCATGCAGATCGTCTTCTTCAAGCTCTGACCAATCAAATTCAGGGATGGGAAGAGCCTCAAATTTCTCCAAATATAGGGAATCTAGAATATCAACTTCACTGTCTTCCTTTATCCCATCTGTGTTCATATTCAACATGAAAGAAATAATTTGTCTCAAAGTTAACCGAGACCATAATCTTTTCCTCACCTCCAATTCATCAGGGTAGCCAATCCAAAAATCTTCTAACTCTGGGAGATGCATAAAGGTCTTTGGTACATTGAGATTTGTTCCTGCAAAGCCTCGGTAGTCAAAATCCACCCTAGGAATGTAAGTCTACAAACAAAAAGCATTCAACTCCTCTTTCACAGCCAAAGCATCTTGGAAACTCTTACATCTATAATGCCCTAATTCAATCAGGAAAAGAATACCCAAAGATTTCTTGGGGTCCCAACCTTCTACTCAACTAGAACTAGCTACCTACATAACTCCATTAGAACTATATCATCTAAATAGAGTCTCAAGAGTTTGAAGGGTTCTCCATCAAATGCACCTACCCTGAGATAAGTAAACTTTGAGAACTGAATGAAATGATAGTCATACACATTGATTACCTACTTAGCCTCTTCAAAAAGTCTGGAATTATCTTTACCTCTCAGCTCAAACACCAACTTTCCTAAAAATTTTCCATTTACTAACTTGTAGACACTGGGAAACTTCTCCTTCAGTAGGCATGTGAAATAATCATACACCCTCATATCATTTGTCCACACCTCATGAGGTAACCCCTCCTAGGCTCAGCAACAGGATAGAACATAAATCAGATAGGAAGACATATAAAATGCAGACAAATTGGTAACATTTAAGAGTTCCTTATGAAGCTTTTCTGCAATCAGGTCTACCCAATCAATAAATCTATCTCTCTCTATAATCATCTGAATAAAATAGAACATTCAGTTCTGTAATGCCCCACCAGGAAACCCAAGAGGACAAGACATAAACCTCTATAAAATGTAAGTAGTAAATTTCTTTTTTTAATTTTAATTAGAATAATATTCATCATTACACTTCATATTTCTAAAAGAAGAAATAATTTTCTACTACTTGAATGTAATAGTTATACAACTTAAGCTGTAAGAAAACATCGAAAGATCTTAATTCTTTCAAAAACACAAAACTTATATTAGGGTTAGAGGGGTATTACATCCTCCCCCACTAAGATTCGACTTACTCCTGGAAGTCGGGAAGGTGAACTATATATTGCACATTAGCTAACAGAATTGTAATATTACTATTCTAGAACCTCATTTAATGACTGCACACATACTTCTCCTATCAAGAGTTTTGGTAAATCCTATCTTATTACAACTTTAGTGTAGATTAACTCAGTTCAATTAGTAATGACTTTTAAAAAGAATTAACTATGTGATTCTATCACTTTATGCAGTAAGTTTGTTAACAAGATACTTGAAATTACATAAAAATTATTGTTATCAAGTCAAAACTCTAAGGTATTCATGTTTACTCACTAATATCAATATATTATGAAATTGCATGTTTTACCAACTGAGATTATCACTTCCTTTCACAATATCAAAGTTCCTATCTATGGTAACCAGTATAAAAAGAAAGAAAGAATTTATGATATATTTTCCCTTTTGAGACATAATCTAACCCTACATAATACAACCTGTGAGACCTTATTACAAATAAGGTCCAAAATTTATGTTCCTTACAAGCTATGAACACCAAACATAGAGAGGTATGTAACATTTATATTTGTTATGATCATGAAGGGAATACATCAAATAATTTTTATTTACTTTTGTAATCATGAAAATAAAACAACCTAGATACTTGAAACTTACCATTTTCATTAACACATTGTTTTATAAGAAATATTCCTTTCCATCAAAGCTTTAAGTAGAATTCCAATGACATAGGACACACAAATTTTACAATATACATATTCTAAGTCATCTTTCATAATAGTTGTAGTGCTTGATTTCCAAAAACACATTCACACCCTAGAGGAGATCTAAACAATTTATAATTTATTGCACCATTATTCATTAAGTTGGGATCCCTTCTTAAAGCTTACTATTTATATATGCACTTTTCCCTAATTTGCATGTCAAGAGGTTTCCATATAGCATTTACTTAAGAGTTATTTCAAATTCTTTATTTCATAACGATCATAGATCCATCAAGAGAGAAAGAAGTATACGAGTCCTACTACTATCTTCATAACCACAACATCTAAATTAATAACATTAACTACTGTACATAACTTTAATTTCTACCCTTTACCTATTTGAAACATTACCCTCATACACTTTAAAATTTTGAGATAACATCAGTTCTAAGTAGAAATTGAGTAAGGTACATTTCTATAACATTTATTTAACACAACAACTCCTTATTTATAGTTGTTCAATCACTTAATGTTGTTAATTTCTTACTACTATGGCGTTGATCACAATGTATACAAAACATGAATTTTTTTCCAAAATACCCATCTAGGATCCTAACTATTCACTAGGCATTTTGCAAGACATATATTTAATAAAAACAACTTCCATCATTAGTATAGATAATCCATCATCGCACATACTCTTCCCTAGAATTTCTTGATTATGTTATCTTAAATCCTTTTTGTGCAATTTAATAAGATATGCAGAAAGGATATAACTTCTTACCAAGATAGGGATAAAAATTCCTCTTCCTAAATGAAAATGTGAATTATAGCCTATGATAAAATCTTGGGGACATAGGTCCTTCACCCAAGGGTTTCCTAATTGAGTATTTACAAATTTTCCTGATATATTATTGCCTTGTCTAAATAATTTTAGTCATGCAAAACTTATTTCTTAAGAAGGGAGAGAGAAAGAGAGAGAGAAATGCATATGACAGTAAATTATTTGTTCCTAATTTATTTATTTTTTATTATTATTATTTTCACTTCTTTCCTAGGTACATATTATTAGGCATGCAATCTAATTATTTCCCTATCAGTCCTATCAAGTACTACCACAATCATTTCATTCTTTAAAGATCCAAAAAAAAAATCTATTTCTAGGATACCTTGAGTAGGATAAAATTCAACTAGGTATTTGTAAGAAGATAGAGTGCACAACATTATATTATAGGTAGGATCAAGGGGTAATATTATCTACTACCATAATTAAGATTCAAAACATTTAGTATCCTTTAACTTTTGACCCTTCTAGAGATACCAGTACCTTTCAAGAAAACAAATACAAGTCTCAAGAATTCTTCGCCATTCCATTAATATTATAGGAAACATCCACTTAACACATCATTGATCTCATTATGCAAAAACATAAGTAATTGTTAGAATATAACTCAATCATAGAGGAATAGGTGTGCCCTTGTAAGACAATACAACATAAGAACATGAAATGTAGCCTTCGTTTCCTAAGATTCAAGTTTTAGCATAACAACATAATCCAAAAAGAGACAAAGTTAAGATACTCAAGGTTATGCATAGGTGAGCTATGAGTCCCAGAGTTCCCAGTGTAGAAACCTAGGGCTCTGATACCAGATGTAACGCCCCACCAGGAAACCCAAGAGGACAAGACATAAACCTCTATAAAATGTAAGTAGTAAATTTCTTTTTTTAATTTTAACTAGAATAATATTCATCAGTACACTTCATATTTCTAAAAGAAGAAATAATTTTCTACTACTTGAATGTAATATTTATACAACTTAAGCTATAAGAAAACATCGAAAGATCTTAATTCTTTCAAAAACACAAAACTTATATTAGGGTTAGAGGGGTATTACAAGTTCTCCCAATGAAATGCATGAGGATTTCCTTTTACCCTATTAAGAAGAAGTACCATATCAGCTATGTCTTTGTGAAAATGCTCAATTGTCAGAGGTTTTGGCAGCCTAGACCCTCCTTTCTCTGGTTTCGCAAGCCACACCTGAGCTATAGAAGAGCTATGTTTTTTCTTTTCCACCTCATACACCTACTCTACTTCTACAAATGTCCATGGCTCATATGGTTCCTTTTTTGAAATACGTAGGGCCGCCATTATTGTATCTCTGCTAATTTTGACCAAAATCTCCCCTGACGCATCCCTAATGCACCTATCCTTTGTGTCATATTTATTAGTGCATTCCAGCACTAGTTTAGGACAAATCAGGGCTGAGGGAAATGCAGCTACCTCTAAAAGTCCACTCCCTGATAACTTCCTAGAAAAAGTTCCTTCTGAAGCAGCTCAGACTCTATCACAGAGCTCCCCTAGGTTTACATTTAACAAGAAGGTATCTCCTATTTTTGGAAGGGAAACTAGGAGGTGTGTTCTACTCTCCTCTTTAGGAAGTTTTAGATGAAACAATGGCATCTTAACAATATCAAGGGAAAATATTTGCAACACAGAATGAGCCTCTGTAATCTGAAAACTGCAAAGCGAAAGAAAAACTCACCGCTTTCCTGGGCAACAATTTTCTACAAATTTTCACCACTAGTTCCATCACTCCTCCTTCTCCAGACAAAAATAACTTAACAGAGAAGCCTTAATCAATCAACATTTATTCACAAATACCATAAGATCTCACAAATCTTTGGGGCATGCTCGTAATAAATATCATAATGGAGGAATGATTGATTTGACAGGTCGAGCCACTCTTAATTAAGCCGCTAGGTGTTTCGGCATGAAAAACTCAATTCCCAAGGAAAGTACCCAATCTCCATATCTACATATTAATTGCTCCCTCTATGTCACACCATCATTTCCAATTTTCATATGCATGAGTCATCTAATCAGATAAGACAACCTTTGTATGATAGTTTCCACTTCTGAATAAGCACTTGGAGTACTACAAAATAGAATTCCTCTTTTTGAAAACTGGACAATCCCACTGACTTTCCCATACACAAGCTATCTTTTATAATCCTTAACATGAACTTGAACTAACTTAAGGTTCGAGATTGGGTTCAAGTTCAGGTTCATCTTTGAGACCAACTAACCTTTTAAGAAACAAACAACATGAGTATTATAAGACTTAGAGTGGGAAAAGGGTTGAACTTGAACCTGAACTGATTACATAGAAGTTCAACTTCAACTTTGACTTGAGGACCTTCACTTACTAAGACTACACTTGGGGTTTTGAGAAAAATGAGGGTAACAACTGGCTCTGACTGGGGACCGAGACTGCTAAGGATCGAGGAATGAATCTAGAATCTCTATTTGACAAGACAATTTTAACTTTATTCAACAGGGCCGACTCACCACAACAAGAACTTCTAGTACTAAGACACAAGCCAAAACTTTATATACAAGCAAGGAAAATAAAACCTTACAGCTGGTAAATCTTGAAATCCTATCCATTATATGACAGGGGTAGTTCATCTCCGTCAATATATTTTAGTTTTAATGCATTCAGACCTAGAGCTTGAGAGATCTCGAATGGTCCTTTCCAAAGAGACTCGAACTTGCCGTGTGCTCCTCTTGGCTCTTGGTGCTTATCCCAGAGAAGAATCTTATCACCCACCATGAATTTTCTTGGCCTAGCATGGTGATCAAAGATCTCCTTCACCTTCATCTGATGGCTGGTAATGTGATCAACTAATTCTGCTCTCTCTTCTTCAATTTTTGACAAGTACAAAATCCTTTTCTCTAATGAATCTTGAAATATTTCATTCTCAACACATAGTTGTAACTTGGCAGAGGCTAGTTCTAGTGGAAGTGATAGTTGTACTTCCACTCTGAAGACTAATTCAAATGGTGTCATACTGATAGCTCTCTTTGGAGAGGTCCTATCAGCCCACAATGCCTTGTATAACTTTTTGTGCCAATCTTTTCCCTTCTCATCTACCAGCTTCTTCATGATGTTAATCAAGTTCTTGTTTGTAGATTCTGCCTGACCATTTCCTTGCGGAAAATAGTCTGAAGAGTGAGATAAGTTTATACCATGATCATAGCAAAAGAGTTGAATCTCTCGAGAAGAGAAATTTTGAGCATTGTCAGCTACTATCTTCAGGGGAGCTCCAAATTTGGTGACAATGTTTTCCTTCAGGAATCTACAGACAATCTCAGAGGTGGTCACTTTAACTAGTATTGCCTCTACCCACTTGGTAAAGTAATCATTTTTTGTCAGGATATGTGTGTGTCTACCACTAGAAGTTGGTCTATGGGGCCAATAAAATCTATCCCCCACTGCTGGAAGGGCTCCTGAATAATCACAGGTCTTAGTGGCAAAGCAGCCAACTGAGGTTTTCCTGAGAAAATTTTACACTTCTCACAATTTTCCACCCACTTGTATGCATCTTTAAACATTCTAGGCCAGTAGCAATTTCTCAAGATTTTAAAGGCTGTCATAGAAGAAGAATAGTGCCCTCCACATGCTTCATTGTGAAATGATTGCAATAGCTTTTGTTGCTATTCTTTGTCAACACATTGCAAAAACATACCATCCAACCCCTTTTTATATAGAACATTATCTACTATGACATACTTGGTTTCCTTTAACCTCAGATTTCTTCTTTCTTTAGCTAATAAATGTTCTGGAGGTTCTCCATAGGTTAGAAAGAAGGCTATGTCTGAAAACCATGAGTCAGTCATTGCTATAAATAGGCAATTAGGTAAACCTTGTTCTTCTTGATTTTCAGCCATCAATTTACACAGTCCCTATCCTCTCACTAGCTTTGTAGGTTTAATCTCCAAATCAAACTCTTGCACCTTGGCAACCCAACTAGCCCTGTTATTCACTACAACTTCCTACTGAGTAAGTATAGTCTTAATAGCTAAATTAGGAACAAAGACCACTAAATGTGAATGAAGTATATAGTATCAGAATTGTTTAACCGCCTTCACTATTGTGAATGTCTGCTTTTCTATCTATGAATAGCGTAGCTCATGCTTCTTGAGTGGCACACTCATGAAGGAGATGGGGACTTCTTCACCATTAGCATTCTTTTGTAATAGCACCCCTGACATCATGTGCTCTGATGCATAGTAGTAGATAAAAAAATCTTTTTTAAAATTTGGGTGTATCAATGTCGAAGCATTAGCTATGGCTTCCTTAATCTTATCAAATGATTTGACAGCTGGTTCATCCCACTTAAAATTCTTCTTCTCACTTAACAGGTCCACCATGGGCTTTGATGTCTTAGCGAAATCTAGTACAAACTTCCTTAAGAAGTTAACTTGACTGAAGAAAGATTTGATTCCCTTTTGATTAACAGGTAGGCACAACTATTGGATAGCTTTGACTCTTTTTGGGTTGATTTTAATGCCTTCCTTAGAAACTAAATGGCCCAGCAACTTACCCTCTGTTACACAGAAGATTGACTTCTTTGGATTCAGAGAAACACCGTGATCTCTACACCTTTGCAAAACCTCCCTCAAGTCTTTCAGGTGTTTCTTACGCCTTCTAGAGAAAATAGTCATGTCATCCAGATAAATAGTAATAGTCTTGTTTAACAAATGGCTGAAAGTGGAATTCATGGCTCTCTGGAATGTGTCTCCAGCATTAATTAAGCCAAAAGGCATTCTCTTATAGGTGAATGTGCCCCATGGTGTAGTAAAGGTTGTTTTGTGCCGGTCTTCTTCTACAATAGCAATCTAATTGTAACCTGAGAAGCTGTCAAGTAGTGACAACATCTATGAACCAACAACAGTTTGGAGAATTTGGTCCATTGTAGGCAAAGTGAAGTTGTCCTTGAGACTAGACTGATTAAGATTTCTGAAATCTATTCATATTCTGATTTCTCTATTCCATTTCCGCATAGGAACAATGTTGGCCACCCATGTGGAATGATGAATTCGAAAGATGATTCTTGCTTGAAGCATCTTGTCAATTTCTTTAAAAATGGCATCTGCCACCTTTGGATTATATGTTCTCAATTTTTGATGGAATGGTGACATACTGGGCTTCAAGGGAATATGGTGTGAAAACTACCCCTACCTGAAGTTCTTCAAATCTTCATAAGTCCAAGAAAATACATCACCATACTCTTTCAATAACTTGGTGAAATGGCCTCTTTCATCTTCATCACAACACACCCCTAAATTGACCATTTTGGGATTGAACTCGTTGCCAATATTGATTTTCTCATATTCCCCTGAAGGACTATTGTCCGATATTTCGGGTGAATTCAAATAGTAGTCTCTCCTATCAAATCGTCTCTCTAATTCAACTAATCCTTTGGGTATAGAGTTCCCTTTAAGTTGAACTACTTCCTCTGCAGCATTGGATTCCTTCCCTGGATAGAATTCATGGCATTCAGCCTCAGACCCTCCATAATAATTGGTTGAAAACTTATCCAAACCTTGAAAAAATTCATTTATGTGTGCATCATCTGTAAACACCTACCAGGAGGAAGAATTATTAGGAACATTGGGTCTATGAATGACTTCAATGGTGTAGCGATCCTCAATAAAGTCTAGGTGTCGTATAAGCAGGGATGCTGATCCTGCAAGAGCATCAACTCTTGAATTAAATTCTCTAGGAATTGCTTTAATTGAAAAGGCTTCAAACCACTCTAGTTCATCCCACACCCTATTTCTATAGTGCTTCAGTCTCTCATTCTTCACTGAAAATATATTCTTGACCTGTTTGACAATGAGTTTTGCATCACCATGAGCTTTTAAAAGTTTAATCCCCCTTTTCTTGGCTTCTTATAGCCCTAACAATAGAGCTTTGTACTCTACTATATTGTTAGTGTTCTCAAATTCAAGTTTGAATGAAAAAGGAAACTTGTGTCCAGCAGGAGAAATGAGGACTACTCCAGCCCCTGAGCCTGTAGAAGAATAGCTACTGTCAAATTCAAGTGTCCAAGGAATCTCTTCATCTGCAGTCACTGGATTTGAAACATTGTCCCCTGAAAAAATAACATAATTAGAAAACTCAGACTCTTGATACAAGATTTTGGATTTAGGATCCTCTGAGGGAAAGACTGTATATTTGGACTTGGGTTCTGGGAGGAGAGTTACTTTCTTATTCCCTATAGGAACTATGGCCTGAGACCAATCCAGCTTTATTTCACCACCTAGATCCTTACAAAATGTTCTACTAAGAAGCATGCCATAGCTGGCTAGAATATCAGCTACAAGGATGGTCAGCTTCAACCTCTTATCTAGGAAAGCAGCTAATGCAACTTGGGCATCTTTAATTTGACCTAGGAGCGGCACCTGTTTGGCATCCATTGAATAGCAACATCCAAAGGTATCACTCATAGGGAGGTCTAGTGCTTTGGTCATAGATGAAGGCATAATATTATCTAACACTCTTGAATCAATGATACAGTTATTTAGTTTAAAACCATGAATGAATAGAGACACATAAAAAGGTTCAGGTTTCAAACCAATAGGAATAGTGGGAGCAGGTTTTTCAGTAGATTTTTGCTCTACTATATCTTCTTTCTTTACAGACTGGCCTTTAAAACATGCATTATTTGTCTGTTGAACCTTAGGTTCAGTAGGAGGACCTTTAACATAACTAACCAACTTATCCAACTCCCAAGGATTCATTTTCAGGTATTCTATAGCAGAAATTTGTATTTTTGATGTTTTACAAAAATCAACTATACTAAAAGGGGAATCGAATTCAAACCTCTTCATAACTTGTTCCTCTAGAGTACCTGCTTTCAGAATCTTTGGATGATCTGTGGTCTGCCCCTCACTACCTTTAGTTGCTACATTTTCCCTATTGCCTACTTTTCCTCCACACTGATTCCTTGTCAAAACTAAGCAATATGTATCCTCTAACGTCACCAATATGTCTCCACCCCTTTCGGAGTCTAATTCATATTCAAGGTAAAAGTTTCCAGAGTCGCTAGGCACCTTAGAGGATATGTCTTCAATAGTCACCTTTGCTGATGCTTCTTTTTTAGCTTCTAATTGTGCATATCTTATGCTTTTAGGGCATGTACTTCCCTCATGTTCATTAGTTAGATGGAACACACACATATTGCTTTTATTTGGTGGGGGTTCAATCTGCAATCTCTGTTGAGCAGGAGGTAAGTTGAATTGTTTTCCTGAGTTTGAAGATCCTTGAACTGAATATTTGCGTGGAATATCTTGATAGGGATTTGTATTTTTAGGCAATTGTTTCTTGATGGTTATCAATTCATTCATGATTCTTTGAATCACAAGGTCTGATGATGAAGATGTAGAAGGTTGAGAGCTAGACGCTTGAACATCTTTTCTCCATCTGTCACTTGTGATGAGATCATCCTCCAGTTCAATGGCAAGGTTTTGAGCAGCCGTTAGGGTGGCTAGTCTAGCTCTTTTCAAAGGAAAAGAAACATCTGGGGTCATTGCATTTAATAAGAATCCTTTCTAATTCTCATCATTTGGCCTACTTGCAGCTGGAATCACTTGAATTCCCTTATTAAATCTTGCCACAAATTCTCTCATAGGAACTTGAATTTCTTTCTTCATCTGACGTAACTGAATCAAAAGAGTATTGGCATCATCAGCTGATTTAAACCATGTTTCAAACACTATCTTCATAGAATCCCAATCAGTAATTGAGGCATGGGGAAGACTATGAAACCACTCAACTGTGGTTTCAATTAAGGTCAAGACAAAAATTCTGACAACCACATCTAGAGTAGCTACTGCCAAAACTCCACATGCTATATTAAAAGCATTTAAATGGTCTTCAGGAGTTTTCTTTACATCCCCACTAAATTTGGGTAGGATGTCATGGCCTTTAGGTAAGTTTCCCAAGTCTGCTCCTAAGTTCAAAGGCCCTACAGCCTACCCCCGGGGTTGATTTTGTGCCATGGTGGGTAAGATAAAATTCAAAGGCTGCAAATTTACAAAAGGAGTTACAATTTCTAGTGAGACCAAAGAACTAAAAGTAGTTATAGGAGGAGACTTAGTGGGAGAAGAAGGTCTGCTAGCGGTTTTAAAATGTCTTCACCTAGAAGGAGTCTAGGGTTTAAAATCAAGCTTTGCTAAATCTTCAAAATTAGAATCTACAAGACCTTTTTCTCTATCTCCCCTTGTAAACCTTTTATCAGCTAGCTTATTGATATGAACTAAAACAAATAAAGAACCAATTGTTCTTAGGGCCTTTGGACTGCTCTATCAACTACAACAGCCTCTTGGACAACAGGAAAACCTCTGAGCCACTCTCTCATTTCTTCCTCCTTCTCAAGGACTAACCTTACTTGATGGTATTGCTGATCATTAGTTCTTAGCTTCCAAGCCTTTGCATTAAGATTAGCAATTATGTCCTCTTGAGTATCAAAAAAATCAAGGTCTGGTTGCAAAATCAGGGGAAGTTCTTGTCGACCAGGGATTACTTCAGAAGGCAATACCATAATGGATCATTGAATACAAGATATCAATCCTGGTCTATTCTTAGATGCTCCCCAGCAGAGTCACCAAAAACTATTAAAATACAGTTTTTCCCTCTTCTTTAAATTAGTCTTATGCCCCTTCACAGAATGAAGAGAAGAAAAGAGTAACTAAATACTAACAAATGAGTTGTTGAAAACTAACTCTCTACAAATTCACAAGGTGCATCCCCTTGCTAGTGTATTTTCAATAGGATTTTATTAACAAAGAATGAATAACATACGTGCCTTTAACCAGAAAACACATAAGAAAAAACACTCATTCCATCACCATGAAAAGAATGTGCAGAATAAAAGATCATTCACTTCTGATATAATCAAAAGATTCACTACTAAAACTAAATCTTTCCACTAATTCCCTTTGATGCCTCAAGTATAAAATCAACCAATATAATAGTTGAGCCTTCTTCAAATATAATTTATCTCCATAGGAAAACAAACCATACTTTGATAAATAACAGTATCTACCATTCCAAAAGCTCAATCACATATATAAAACCATAGGATAGCATATATGTTCTATTATATCAGTTTCAAAAACTTAAAACATAGACTTCATGAAAATAGTTTCAAAAAAATCTCAGAGAGTCGAACCCTTAATCAGTTTAAAGTTTTTCCATAAATAGCCACACAGGGCCTTGATAACTAACTTAGTAAAATTGTCTTCTTGAAAGTAAATAATTCTAAATCTAAGAAACTACCCTAGCAGTAAGCATAAAAATTGGGCTGAGACTCAAAAATGCATTTCAACTGCTGCTAAGTGTTCATGACGGTTACGAAGCTGAAACTGCTACAAGTCGCGCTACTTTCCAGTCTTGGAATGAGGGAGTAAATGTGGATATGACTAGTTGATATGGTAGACCAATAAAATCCATCCTTTGTTTCCACACTTCTTTTTCCCTGTTGAGCTTGGCAACATTTTCATTATGCATGACCAAATGACTTTGCTGCAAGATCATCATCGATTCTATCAGCACAACTTTTGTAAAATTTCCATATGTAGGTGCTTTCATGATTTTGATTTCATCAAAATAGGAGCCTATGTTTTTGATTACCTGTTCAACCTGTATATCGGACTCCCCTTGAGCCTCCTAGCACCACTCACTAATCCACTTGATATCACTTGAGAGAATCTCCTTTATTGTTTTTAGCTCTTTCTTGAGATTCCTAACTTCAGTAATTCCCAGGACCATTGCTTCATTTCTCCATTCAGTACACTCCTTTATGACATAAAGGACTTTATCATCTAGCCTTAGCACTACTTTCTCCTTAAGGAACTTCTGCAAACCATATTCTTCTACCTCTTCAATCCAATGCAGCTATCCGGTCCGAGAAGTCTTTTCCAGCTCCCATTCTCTGATCCTGGCTTCTGTCTTCTTCATCAGGTGCTCTCCTTCAATATGGGCTTGACCTAGATCATTTAACATTTTGACAGCATCTGATTTCACACGCTCAATCTAGTCATCGAATGCTTTACTCACTGCTTTACTCCTCTGAACTTGATCAAGGAAATGTTGGTTATCAGGGGACTTCATGTCAATCGAAGGAGGCATTTCACTTAGGGGAAATGGTTCAGGATGTTTAATAGCATTTATATACTAAGCCATACTTTTTATTTCCTCCTTCATATCTTGCTTATCTCTCGCATCTTTCCAGACCCTACTGGCAATCTTTTTATTTGATACCTCAAAAAATCTCATGTCAGCGGCCCTGGTATCCTTTGCCAAATCTACCTTGGATACCTAAAAATCCTGAGCTGAGGCCTCTTCTTCAACTTTATCACCCACGGGGTTTGCAATTTTTGCTACCCAGTGACCACTGCCTTCATCAAAGTCGATCCTTGATTCCATCTTTGGCTTCTTAACTTTAGATGTTTTCCCTAAGTATTTACTTACCACATCATCAATAGGCACTGATAGAGGAACCACATTCCTTTTCTTGGTTGTCAGGGTTTCTAACCATGGTGGAGCAATAGAGGATTTCTTCTATGTGTCATACTTACTGAGAAGTGCTAGCGAGTCCATAGGAGTGTTCTTTGTTTCTTGTGGTTCCTGTTGATCATCCGCCATCTCAAGTACACAATGATCTTCTATTTGTACTACTTTAGGATCAGGATCTGAAGCATCTAAATCCACGATGATGCTCAGAATAGCTTTTTTCTTTTAAGACTTTTCCCTTACCCTTACACTTGATCGGGTCACTTGGACTTCAGGTTTAGCTGAGTGTTGAACTTGAACTTGAACTTGAACCTGTGGAGAAATTTGTTCAAGTTTAGGTTCGACTTCAGGTTTGACCTTCCCTGCATAAGGTTGATCAACACTTAAGTTAGTCAAAATAGAACTTTTCTTTGCCAAACACTTCTTTTTTATTTTCATTTGTCCTTTAGAGGAATGCAAAGGAGTAATAGAGACTTTCTTTGCTAACAACCATGCTTCTGTCCTCTCTATCACTCTTTTCATTTTATCATGCAGATCATCTTCTTCAGGCTCTGAACAATCAAATTCAGGGATGGGAAGAGCCTCAACTTTCTCCAAATATAGGGAATCTAGAATATCAGCTTCACTATCTTCCACTATCCCATCCGTGTTCATATTCAACCTAAAAGAAATGATTTGTCTCAAAGTTAACCGAGACCATAATCTTATCCTCACCTCCAATTCATCAGGGCAGCCAATCCAAAAATCTTCTAACTCTAGGAGATTCATAAAGGTCTCTGGTACATTGAGATTTGTTCTTGCAAAGCCTCGGTAGTCAAAATCCACCTTGGGAATGTAAGTTTGCAAACAAAAAGCATTCAGCTCCTCTTTCACAGCCAAAGCATCCTGGAAACTCTTACATCTATAATGTCCTAATTCAATTGGGAAAAGAATACCCAAAGATTTTCTTGGGGTCCCAGCCTTCTGGTCAACTAGAACCAACTACCTACATAACTCCATTAGAACTATATCATCTAAACAGAGTCTCAAGAGTTTGAAGGGTTCTGAATCAAATGCACCTACCCTAAGATAAGTAAACTTTGAGAACTGAATGAAATGACAGCCGTACACATTGATTACCTACTTAGCCTCTTTAGAAAGTCTGGAATTATCTTTACCTCTTAGGTCAAACACCAACTTTCCTGAAAATCTATCATTTACTAACTTGTAGACACTGGGAAACTTCTCCTTCCGTAGGCATGTGAAATAATCAAACACCCTCATATCATTTGTCCACACCTCATGAGGTAACCCCTCCTAGGCTCAACAATAGGATAGAACATAAATTAGATAGGAAGACATATAAAATGTAGACAAATTGGTAACATTTAAGAGTTCCTTATGAAGCTTTTCTGCAATCATGTCTGCCCAATCAATAAATCTATCTCCCTCTATAATCTTCTGAATAAAACAAAACATCCAGTTCTCCCAGTGAAACGCATGAGGATTTCCTTTTACCCTATTAAGAAGAAGTACCATATCGGCTATGTCTTTGCAAAAATGCTCAATTGTCAGAAGTTTTGGCAGCCTGGACCCTCCTTTCTCTGGTTTCGCAAGCCATACCTGAGCTATAGAAGAGTTCTATTTTTTCTTTTCCACCTCATACACCTGCTCCACTTCTACAAACATGCATGGCTCATATGGTTCCTTTTCTAGAATATGTAGGGCTGCCATTATTGTATCTGTGCTAATTTTGACCAAAATCTCCCATGACGCATCCCTAATGCACCTACGCTTTGCATTTTATTTATTAGCGCATTCCAACACTAGTTCAGGACAAATCAGGGCTGAGGGAAATGTAGCTACTTCTAAAAGTCCGCTCCCTGATAACTTCCAAGAAAATGTTCCTTCCGAAGTAGCTTAGACTCTATCACAGAGCTCCCCTAGGTTTACATTTAACAAAAAGGTATCTCCTATTTCTGGAAGGGAAACTAGGAGGTGTGTTCTACTCTCTTCTTTAGGAAGTTTCAGATGAAACAATGGCATCTTAACAATATCAAGGGAAAAGATTTGCAACACAGAATGAGCCTCTGTAATCTGAAAACTGCAAAGGGAAAGAAAAACTCACTGCTTTCCTACGCAACAATTTTCTTCAAATTTTCACCACCAGTTCCATCGCTCCTTCTCCTTCTCCAGAAAAAAATAACTTAACAGAGAAGCCTTAATCAATCAAAATTTATTCATAAATACAGTAAGATCTCACAAATCTTTGGGGCATGATCATAATAAATATCATAATGGAGGAATGATTGATTTGATAGGTCGAGCCACTCTTAATTAAGCCGCCAGGTGTTTCAGCATGAAAAACTCAATTCCCAAGGAAAGTACCCAATCTCCATATCTGCATATTAATTGCTCGCTCTACGTCATGCCATCATTTCCAATTTTCACATGCATGAGTCATCTAATCAGATAAGACAACCTTTGTACGATAGTTTCCTCTTTTGAATAAGCACTTGGAGCGCTACAAAATAGAATTCCTCTTTTTGAAAACCAGACAATCCCACCGAATTTCCCATACACAAGCTATCTTTTATAATCCTAAACATGAACTTGAACTAACTTAAGGTTCGAGACTGGGTTCAAGTTCAGGTTCATCTTTGAGACCGACTGACCTTTTAATAAATAGACAACATGAGTATTATAAGACTTAGAGTGGGAAAAGTGTTGAACTTGAACCTGAACCAATTACACAAAAGTTCAACTTCAACTTCAACTTGAGGACTTTCAGTTACTAAGACTACACCCGAGGTTTTGAGAAAAATGAGGGTAACACTAGGTTAGACATCCTTTTTCACAAATGACCGAGTACTTGTCTTCATCAATACCTATAAAACATATCATGTGTATCATTGCATTTGCATTTACATATCATAATCATTCCATTTATTACATTGCATTATATACATGTGCATCCATAATGCATAATCAAAACTGTACATTTTCATACATTTTTCCATAATCACCTACATTTGCATACATCCATACATTTGAATGAAATCGTTACATTGCATAATCCATACATACATTCTACACTATCAAATCATTTACATCACATGATATCATCATCAATCAAAATCGACAATTACAAATGAAGTCATAACCAAAAAATCGATCTCATATGTATCATATAACCAAAATAGTCAAGGGTGCACTACTAGTACAATATACAAAAGCATGAGCTCATGTGAGCTATCAGAGTCAGATCAGTGTATGGAAAAAAATGAGAAAATTAGAACAAAACAAGATAGATTAGTTGTCTTCCTGATCCTCCACATCAGGTGGGGGTTGTGCAGGTGCATCTAGAATGGGGTCAGCTCGTGGTGCTCTGGCTCCCTCTGAGGCAATCATATACTAGGAGTATGTAGGAACTCTCTATGAAACAAATATAATAGAATAGTATGTAGAGACATAATACGAGGCCCATGTAGTCTGATGTGTAACCTCTACCTGCAACCATCTGATGTCTGCCTCGCGCGCTAAGTGTTGTCTCTATAACTTCTTCTATTGTATCTCACGGTACATCCACCGCTGGCATATCTATTTCCTCAGCTAGCTGATTAGCAGCCTCTACCCTGTGCGCCTTGCGGCGTCTAACCTCAGCACCAAGATCAAAATTTTGATATGCCTATGTAGTATATGTATCAAGGCCTACATCTTGTTTTGCCCCAAGTACCTTTTCAGCACTACCAATACTGCCCAGCATATTGCCCTCTCATCTAGTGGATCTCCTCTATAAAACTGTAGGTCTGCCTGTTGTAGAACTTGAAGGGTGAGGTGGTCTCATGTGTCTAGCTGGCCTCTAAGGAGTAACAACTACCCTAGGTCTCGGTGGTGTAGGTTGCACCATCAAAATCTATGTATCCTAGCATCTCTGGCCCCTACCCATGGGAGCCCCTGTGACATCTACTACCTCCTCCATGGACGGAATCAGCTTTGTGGTATATGAGAACCTGCGCATCGGGTGCTCTTCCAGCCAAGCAATGAAAGCATCTATAATTGTAGCATCTCCTACTTGTGGCCTGTAATCCCACTCTCTCAGCACAATACCTATATACTCCTAGCTACACAATGCATAAGATAATCACGTTGTCCACCCAAGTCCTATCTCTCAGACCAGTCATGCATATGTAGTGTAATCTTGTGGGGCATCCTGAATGATACCATACTGCCGCCACACCCATGTGATAATGAATCTCTTCAGCACTATCATATAATGACCTATCAATACTTGGCTCTAGAAGAAGTAGCTAAACTGAGACCATGCAGTAGGGCATGCCTCCACCTGTAAGTATGCTCACCAAATGACATAAGTCATATCATTAAGGACCCATCTCCAGTACTCAGTGATACCCATGCGAACCTGTGTCACATATCCAGAATATACATAAATGATGGGCTCCTGTCGCTATCTCTGACTCTAACAAACCGGCCGACATATGGGAATGTGCTCTCATGCCTAGATTTGTAATAAAAGCGCACCAGAAGCAAATGATTTTCTCTCATGATAAATGATCACATACATCTCTGAGAACATATGTGTGAGCATGCACTGACCCCAACCCAACTCAGAAGGAGTAGCCATCAATCAAGATACCATAGGGGCCCAACCCATCAAGAGACCATTCTGTTGATGGTCAGACATGATGATCCCTCTGATCATCCCAGCTATAATACACTCTAATCTATGGGTCTGCCCATATCGCTGTGTCAGAGTCTCCCAGGATATTGACTGCTCCAACTGATCATCATCTCTAAATAGAGTTCTAAAAGCATGTAGGCCTGCATTCCCTGCACTGACATAATCAAGATGATGACCATGAAAGGGAATGTGTAGAATATGGTAGATGTCCTCAAGCATGATGGTGATCTCTCTAGTGGGTAAGTGGAAAGTCTCAGTCTCTAAATGAAAGCACTTAATCAACGTAGTCAGTATTCTATAGTTCACCCGAATCTCAGGAAAATGGATCAGATACTCAAACCCACATGTAGCTAGATGTCATCTCAGTGGGTCAGGCAGTGACACACATAGTCTCTGGGTAGCCAGGTGAGATATACGAACATGAACATCAGGATAAATGACCTACACAACACAGAAATAGGGAATCCTATCAGTAATTTGGTCAAAAATCAGGCTATCAATATAGGAATTACAAATTTGAACACTTCAGAAGGTGCATTAAATGCTAAGGAATCAGCCTATGAAATAAAAAAATCAAATTTTTGGCCTAAGACTGAGAAAAATGCTCACTATTTTCCATCTGACTTTCAAACTGATGTCAAAACTCATACGAGTTTCTATAGGTTCCCGTATGACATTCCATGAGTACACAACAATACACAAGTTGTCGTATGACATTGGAGGGACCTGACGAAATTTCAAATGACACATGGGTCCCTCTCATATGAGTTTCCTATAGACCTGCGATGACACTCTACAAAAATTTCAAAATTCATACGAGTCCCAGGGGACTGTCGTACGAGTTTCTATGCTAGCAAAATTCAAAAATTGAAAAGCATACGAAAAAGATCCTAAAATGCTAAAAACATGGAAAATTTGAATTCACAGAGAGGCACAGAGGTCCACTTATTGGATTCTCATACTGGGGAGGTCGTTGGTATCACCAGTTGTGCTCGAATCAATGAGAAGACACTAGAACTGCCATTTTCTCCATTTTTCACTTAGAGGGCTCCACAGAAGTTTCTAAAGTCAAATGTGAATAATGAATTGAAAATGACCCTTTTGGGTCTTATATAGGTTTTGACCTAATTTTTCAAAGTGCTTTGTTTTCCCTGAAAATTGCACCCTTGGCTAATTTTGATGTTCTGAACCCATTTTTGGGATCAAAATTAAAATCTAAGATCGTTTACATTGTCAAAATCGTGATTTAAAATTTTTGGACCCAGGCCGGCTGACTGCTTGCATAATCAACCTTCTATCATCACAAAAATCCAATTTTCAACTTAACTGATTATCATACATCAAGCTATCAAAATTTCAACTTGGTCAACCCTTGGTCAAACTTGGTCAAATTTGGTCTTCAAGACCTCCAAACGATGCAGAACGTGTTTCTGAACGTGTACAACCACTTCTCAAATCAACTAACATGCTTCTAAACAATACAACGCTGATTTTTCTTGTTAGATTTTGATTTTCATCCCAAAGGGGGCATGGTATTGCACATCAATCAAATTTGTAAATCAAATCTTTCTTTCAATAGTCAAGACTACAACCACGTCTCGTTGTTGATTCATCAAAAGTCCTCATCGCTTGGGGCACATTGCTTGGGGCATATCAGGCTCATCAAGATCCATATCAATCTGGTATCCTAATCAATCTTGTTTTCTGTATTAGCTCTTCGTAACCATCGATTCAGTCGTGTTATTTCCTTAGTTCTTCATAATTGAAGGGTTCATATTTGGCATCCTTTTGATTCCTTTGGACAATCAGGACTGGAGTTAGGATAGTCACTTCTTCATAATCATAGGTTTAGAATCAATCATTTTGATACTTTGTCATAATCATCAGTTCATTATTGATATAGTTAGCATCATCTCTATTCTTGGTCAATCAGGACCTGAATCACAACATCTTCAAATCTTTCAATCGGTTTCTTTCTCGGAATCGGTTAATCTCTCAAGATCAATTTTTCCAGCACATAACTGAGTCTGCATCTTTATCAAACACAGATCATTCTTTGAACCATTGTGCTTTGCACAGTAATTCAAAGAGGGGCAAAATGTAATACCCCAAAAATGGGCTATGGGCTCATTGACCTTCTACATCGTCAATTCGATCGAAATAGACACAAAAGTCCTAACCAAAGGCACATCTACACATCAACTCATCGAAACACTAATTGATTTTATCTTAATTCTACATCGAAGAATATTCCCTGAATATTCTTATTTATCCTAATTATCTTTAATTAATGATTACTTGGTGATAAATCATATTTATCCTAAATTTGATTAATTGAATATGATAAATATCTAATTAATTAAATTAATACTGCCACTTAATTATTTAATTAGAATTAATTCTATTTATTACTAATTAATATTGTTTTTATTTGACAATAAATCAAATTTGTTAAAAATAATCAGTTGAATTCTTATTTAATTGATTAACTCAAATTATCAAATTTAATGATATAGTTTTAGAATAAAGTTTGATTTAATAATTGATTAACCTATAAATCAGTTATTTTAATTCAAATATCAGTTAAGTTGAGAAATAAATCACTTTATTTTTAAATTAATTCAAATTAAATCATGTACAATCAAGAAAATAGTCAACTTTAAAACAATTGCTAATTTCAATTTGTTAACTTTCCAAACTCAACATGTGATTGTGAGTTGAAAAAGTGAACTAAAACTTTATTTTGAGATAAAAACTGCTTTTGCATGATCTTATGAGTTAATTAGTTATGATTTCTTGTTAACTCAAAAATCAGCCTGAGTTTATCAAGAGTGATTTATGGCTTTTCTCAATGCATCCTCAAGCCCTAGATTTCTATAAAATCAAGGCTCGGTTCTTCACAAAAATATCAGTTGAATTTGCACAATTACTCTAGCAAAATTGCATCCAAAAAATAAGCACTTGCAACATGCGATTTTGTGAGATCTTTCATTGTTTTTCATAGCTTTGTATCCATTTTCATATCAATTCACAAGCATTGTTAGAATAATCTGCATATCAATTTCATAAATTCTAGACTAGATTCATATCAGTTTTTCATCTTATTGCATCAAAAATCCAAAAAAATAGATTAATTAGCATTCATATTGCATTTCTTTCATCATTTTAAATCCTTCATTTAGGTGTTGCATTGTCACTGATCTTGGTCTGAATCCGAGAATACCATACTCACACCTACTAGAAGGCAGCAAATCGCATGGTTAGTTAGTTTCATTTATTGCAGATTTTGATTTTGCTAACGTATAATGTTTTACTAAAGTGTTGTGTCTACAGTTAGGTACAAAATTCACATGTAGATTTCTGGTGCCCACCGTGGGGCCCTGAAACGGGTTTCCATTTCATTTCTAATAGTTTCTATAAATTTTTTGTCATTTTCTGTCAAAACTGTGATTTTTACTTTCTGTCCGTACATTTTTTGTATGATTTTTGGCAGAGTGTCATGCCAGGACCCTCTGACTATCGTGCCAAGACCCTCTAACTGTCGTATGATAGTTGGTGTTTTCAAGACTCATGCTTGTTGCTACACATTATCATTTGGAGGCTGCTTTGCTGTGTGTGCAAAAACCCACTATCGTATCAGGCTTGGATTATCGCACGGGAGGTAACCCATTGTTGTACAAGTTTTGGCATCAAAAATTCAATTGTCATTTCAAAATTTCAAGTAGTTTTCTAGATTTGATTTTTGGATTTGGACTAACAGCTAACCCTAACAATTGAGATCTTCTATTTCTAATTGGTACTTACTGATTTGCTCATTGGAAAAGTGCAATAAAAATTGCAAAACAGGTAAAATCTACTAAGCGTGTTGTGAAGGAACTCGGGTATTTTGTTGCATCTAATAACACTTCAATTTGGGATATAAAATGAACTCTCACGTGTCAATCTTGTGTGCCTTTCCTACTTTCATAAAATAGACTTCAGTTTTGGGCTCTAAAATGAACATAGATTTGCTTTCTACATATCTGTTACACATTGTAATTAGGCCCTATGAACACTATTTGTGGAGTTCCTGAGAGAGTGGACTTCATTCATTTGTTTTGCATGCAAAGCTCTTCTCGACGATAGATCTCCTTGTAGGTAGGGAGGTTACTGAGATTATCTCATATTTTTACTAGGTTTGGTCCTCAGCTTTGATTGGTACGTTCTCTCTTTTAGAGAGCTCGGTAAACATAGTTGTTGACATCACAAATCTTGGTGAGCTAGTTTCAGTCTTAATGTCTCAAATAATTTGTTTGCTTTATTTTGGTGAAGTGAAGAGGCTAGGGGATTATGCTCTACTCACTTTTTGGGTCTAGTATCAGAAACCCAAATCCTTGAATCTGATCTAGTTCCCCTATGGTCCTTTTTGTGAGTCACCTTTAGAGAGGGTTAACCGTAGTGGACATTCCCTTTATTGGGTTAACCACATGGATGGAACCTGAAGTGGTAATAGCCATTTTTGTTGTGGTAGCAACAGCCGCTATATAAATGTCTTTGTGGAAGAAATCTTCACAAGTGTAGTCTCTTGTTGGGCTATCAGATCTCCTCAGTAGCTCCTAATTGATTAAATTCTCAGACTGTGTCAAAACCTCAGTGTGCCTGGATTGGAATTTTCCCTCTTGAGATTACAAAATTTGTAGAGTCAAACCATTACTAAAAACCCTAGTGCTACCAAATTTTTATTTTCTAGGTCTATGTGCATGATTGGAAAACTTTTTGAGAACATACACAAGTAGCATTCCTAGGGTTAGAACAATAAGTCACTTGATTGTTCATGTGCAAGGTTGCTTTGTCCCTTGCTCATTATTTTTAGACGTGCTTGAAATCACTTGTTTGTTGTTTTGTGTAGTTTTTATCTATTTGGTTATTGAAAACAAATGAATCCAACATAAATTTTTACACTAATCTGCAAACCTGGATAGAAAATCTTACAAACAAACTGATTCTAAAAAATTGAAAAATTGCAAATCTGAAGCAAAATTCCTTTCTAGAGTCCAAAGTTGTCCCACAATCTCATAAAGTCATATGAGTTTTGCCCAATTGTCATGCCAGAACCTGTAGATTGTTGTACAGAAGACTGTATACTATCGTACAATTTTTGTTAGAAAAATTCAAGCAAATTTCAATCCCTGTTGTCAACTATCGTATGAGTGTTGCAATTGTCGTACGAATGCTATCAATTTTTGTGCTAGACCTCACCCAAACTTGTACGAGCCTGGAAAAACTCATATCAAAATTTTCAAAAGTTGTCAGAAACCTGCCAAATTAGCTAGAAATCCAATTTTTACAGCCTACTTCCAGATTCTGTCAGAAAATTCACTATGTCAGGGATAGAGCAAAAACCAGAAGAATCCAACCCATTTTCCAAAAGTGGTCTATTGAGTTTGATCCAGCCTTCTATTTTATCAATTTGAATCTTTTTTATCTTGTGTCAAAACTTTGTCAATCATCATCTTCAATTCAATCTTCATCAAAATGGCTAAGTGTTGAGAGCTCATGTCCACCATATTTTGGGCATCTGCCCATACACATAGGGCACATTATCCTTCATTTATGTCCAATCAATCTTTTCATCAAACCAATCCAATCTTGACAAGGTTGCGTCATTCAATTTTCTTGAATCAGGTCATCTTTTAGTTGCCTTCATCTTGCTCTTTTGCATCACTAGAGGTTAATGGTGGAGACTAGAGCTTCATCACAATGAAAACAAAGAGAACAACCCAAACTCTCTTCAGCTACATCTTCTATGATTGCTTAGACATTTCATCAACCTTACGACACAACTAAATTCAGAGAAGACACTCTTGGCAATCTTGTCTTGAAAGGTGGTTACATCACCCTCCTATGTCTGTTTACAGAGGTCATCAAAAAAATCCATCTCAATCAATCCCTAGTAGTCCTAGCAGGAACACAATGTCTCAAGTGGTAGGAAGCCAAGGAAGCCAAGGAAATCCAAGTTCTCAAGGACATCAATCTAATCATGAGGATCCTGAACCAACTCCTTGTGAGATTGAACGATATAGAAATGATGAGAATTTTTGAAGAATGATGAAACACTTCTTACAAGAAGACAAAGAGGCTCACTTCCTTGAATTGGCTAGACAAGGAGCCAAACTTCCTCACACTTTTAATGCTGATGATATCATTTTTCTAGAGGAAGAAACTCCTATCTCAACTATGATGAAACATATGCATGCTATGCAAGTCAAACTGAACAAGATGGAAAAAGAGAAAAAACCCAAAGAATATTCTATGGAGGCTCTATGCCCCTTTCCATTTGATAAAAACTTGTACATGCCACCATTCCCAAAGAAATTGGAGATACCTAAGAATGATAAGTATGATGGAAACTCTGATCCTCAAGATCATGTTAGGGAATTTTGTACTCAATCCATGGAGTTTATGCATGAACCAACCTATCTAATGCATCTTTTCCCTCGATCTCTGGGAGGAGGAGCCCATTCATTGGTTCTCTAAATTTCCTTCCACAATCAAAACTTTTGAGGAGTTAATCAAACTATTCTATCAACACTACTCCTACAATATTCAACATCCGGTCACCATGATCGATATCTACAATCTGAAACAGAACCCAGGAGAACCATTCTTGACTTTCTTGAAATGATGAAGGAAGAAATTCTCGCTTTATGCTAGATCCATTCCAAAAATTGAAAAACTCAAAATCTTCACCAATAATCTGATTTCAAAGCTCAATTATCATCTGCAACTACAAAATCATACTTCTTTTGAGAAAATGGTAGAAAATGCCATAAAGATTGAAAATGTTCTTTCTCAAAAGGGAGACATATCCATTAACAAGGATAGCAAGTATGAATTTGGTTCTAGTTAAAAAAATAAAGATAAGAACAAATTATGGAACAAGAACAAGAATGTTGTGACAAATGGTGTTGTGGATCATATTAGTGCTCTATCAAAGGCACCCACTTTCAATCTTACCATGGGCACTCAAGCCATCAAAGATTCTGAACAAAAGGCATTTGAATCTGCTAAAAAGTCTAATGACTATAAACCATGGGTTACAAAACCAAAGCATGAGTTCACTCCTTTGGATGAGTCCTTAGAATCTGCCATGAAAACTCTCTTGGCAAACAAAATCATTGAGTTACCTGAGATAAAACCATATGATCTTGAAGTTAAACCAAAATGGTGGAAAGAGACCGATTTCTATGACTTCCATCGAGACAAAGTTCATAAAACCAATAACTGCATGTTCTTGAAGCATCTCATTCAAGAAAAAATTGATGATGGAGTAATAGTAATTGACAATCATAAATCAAACAATGGTCATACAGCATTCATGGGACCATTTTCGAAGCACAATCAAGGAGTTTTGACTTCTCCACCTAACATGGGTTCTAAAGTCAATTACACTGATTCTATAAACAATGATGTCATCAACATGGTTGAACCATGCCTATCTAAACATTGCAATTTCATCACTATTGTAAGAAAAGATAGAGATAATCAATCAGCAAATGTAGTGACTCGATCACAAGCTCAGGTACACCTACAAGGACAAAACTTGGGTTCATCAAATGCTCCTAAGGTGCCTTCCAACCTTTCATCTACTTCCAAATAGAGGGCTGCCTCAAAATCATCAGCTCCTAAAGAGACTAGAGAAACATCATACAGTATTGTCCAACAACTCCAACATACCAATGCAAAAATATCAATGTTTGAGTTGCTTCGGATATCTCCTGCTCATAGGGATATTCTGGACAAGGCTTTGCTTGGTTCCAATGTTCTTGACAATCTTGATCTAGACAAATTCTAGACTATGGTTGGTCATCTAACATCACCCCAGTATATCTCCTTTTTAGAGGAAGATGATAACTCATTGAGTCATCCACATAACTAGCCTTTGCACATTGAAGTCTTAATCCAAAACCGTCGTGTCGAACATGTGTTGATAGATGGAAGTGCTGGTTTAAACATCTATTCTTAAAAATTGGTCACAAAAATGAGATTATTAGAAGATACTATTGATCCTAAGAAGAAGATAATTATAAAGGCATATGATGAGCAAGAAAGATCTTCAGAAGGAACCATTGTCCTACCTATCAGAACAGGACCTGATACTAGAGATATCACATGTCAGGTTCTAGATCTTCCTTTGGCTTACAACATTCTTCTAGAGAGGCCATGGATACATTAAATGCAAGCTATTCCATCCACATATCATCAATGTATGAAGTTTCCTTATGATGGAGTAGAGGTCACGATCCCAGCTGACATATCCACATCTTGCAATGCATTGAAGGAAAGTGCTGACAAACTTGTTCCACACAATAGAGAATCTTTCACCAAGCAAACAGACATTGCATCTACATCCAAAATGGAAGACATTGCTAAAGAAGTCAAAATTTTAGGACACAGGCATGGGAGAATACACAATGGAACCAGTCCTATCTCTCCCATTGTCCCCAAAATCTTATGGACAACCTTTAGAAAAGGTGAAACCTACAGTTAAAGAATCCCAAGTCATATTTAATGGGAGTTTTGTCATAGAAAAAGTGTCCAAGCAAGAATCTGATGAAGAAGAAGCTATACTTGCATGGTTATACAAGGATGAGTCTCAATCCCAAACAGTGCAAAAATGTGACTCTAAAACACCTAAAATCCCTGTCAAGTCATATGGATCAGGTCACAAATTGATGTCTAAAATGGGATACACTAGAAAAGGACCTCTTGGAACAAGAGGAAAAGGTATCATAAAGCCCATTGAACATTGTGGAAGAATAACCAAAGATACTACAGGTCTAGGATATCAAAAGAAGCCTTTCCATCTTAGCGAAAATTCTCTACATGTCTTAGAATAGATTAAACCATCAACAAAAATTCAGCTCAAGGAAGAAATACAACCATCTAATAGTGATGACTCAAACACCACTGATGAGCTTATTCCTTATGAATGCTCACCTAAAGAAATACTAGACCTCCTTAAAGATGAAGACAAACCTAAGGATAATATCAATGTAGTAGACACACAAGAACCTACTATGGAACAAAAGATAGTTGCACCACAAGAACTAGTTGATCTTGAAGAAAACCAAACAGACCAGGAGGAAGGTGGTAGCTATTCTGAGATAGATTCCCATGAGTATGAACTCAAATTAGAATCTAAAGGTAACCTTCTTGGGGTATCCATCCAAATTTTACACATATTCTTGATTTTCCCAAAGGTATAGATGAGGAATCCAATGACTATGAATGGGGAGTTATTCCTAAAGAAGATGAACTTATCACTGAAAAACATGTTGATTTTATTCACCAATATGTACGCAAATCCAAAGTGAGTCTAGAGAGAAATGATGGACTTAATGAGTTTGATCCACCTATGGCTAAAGTAGAATCCAATAATGATGCTAGAATAATTCATGAACTCAATATTTTGAGTAGTAATATCACCTTTGAATTTGAGATTTGGGTTAGGACCAATGATGACAACACCATATGTGTGAACACCATTTCCCAATCGTCCCCTAGATTGACTATCCAACATCTAGAGCTTATTGACCAAATGTCTACTAATCTGAACCAAGATATCCATACCTTTCGAAATGGCTATACCCTTGCTTGCTACCTCAATGCAGTGGAACCTATGATGACTTCCATCAGTGAACCTAGTGTTAGCATGACAGAGTCAGATATCAAATATCTCAGTTAAAAAAACAAGAGCAAAAAGAAAAGGAGTTCTGAGGGTGAAAACCACTTTGTGGCAGTCTCAGAACCTAAAATAGTAAAAACAAAAGACATATCTGAAAGTGAAAACCTCCATGAGGCACCTAAGGATGAGATATTGGATGTCCTTCCAAGTCATTTATAGGATAGATCTATAGTATTGATAGATACCACTCAATCTATCAACTTGGGTACAACAGAGGAAGCACAAATGATTCATGTAGCACAATCCTTATTAGAGAAAGAGAAACAAGCATTCACTACATTTTTGATAGAAAAGAAGATCAACTTTGCATGGAAATATTCCAATATGCTTTGATTAGATCCTGATCTCATAATGCATCATCTTTCTATTGCTCCAGGAGTCAAACCTGTTAAACAAAATTTGAGAAAGATGCATCTACATGTTGCACTCTTAGTCAAAGCTGAATTAGAGAAACTATTGAAAGCTGAATTTATCCAAGTCATTGATTATGCTAAGTGGATCTCTAATATTGTTCCTTTTTTAAAACCAAAAAAATCAATCAGAGTATGCACAAATTTTAGAGATGTAAACAAAGCATTCCCTAAGGATGATTTTCCACTACCAAACATTGATATGATAGTGGACATGACTGCAGGTTTTGAGATGTATTCTTTAATGGATGGTTTCTCTGGATATAACCAAATCAAAATTTCTCTAGAGGATCAAGAGAAAATAGTTTTTACATGTGCATGGGGTACATTTTGTTGGAATGTCATGCCATTTGGCCTTAAGAATGCTGGTGCTACATATCAATGAGCTATGACATCTATCTTTCATGACATGATGCATCGAACCATGGAGGACTATGTTGATGACACCTTAGCTAAGTCTATGATAAGATCAGAACATTTGAATGACTTAAGCAAAATACTCAATAGAATGAAGAAGACTAGTCTTAGACTGAACCCTAAATAGTGTGCTTTTGGTGTCACTTCTGGAAATCTCTTAGGCTACATTGATTCAAAGAGGGGTATTGAAGTTGATCCAGCTAAAGTCAAAGCTATCATGGATATGCAACCTCCTAGAAATATTATTCAGATGAGGACTTTACAAGGAAGAGTGGAATCTATCAGATGTTTCATATCTCAGTTAGCAGACATATCACAACCTTTCACAAAGACATTACATAAAGGTGTGACTTTTGCATGGAATGAGGAATGTGAAAAGAACTTCAACCATATCAAGCAATATTTGGCAAATCCTCCTATTCTGATGCCTCCTATTCTAGGGAAGCCATTGATCATGTATGTCTCCACCAAAGATACATCACTGGGGGCATTACTAGCACAACATGATGAAGACAAGAAGGAAAGAGCTATCTATTATATCAGTAGAACATTTGTAGCATATGAGAAGAACTATTCAATGATTGAGAAAGCTTGTCTAGCTATTATCTTTGCATCACAAAAATTGAGACACTACATGTTAGCTCATACAACACAACTAATAGCTAAGATTCATCCACTAAAGTACCTACTAAGCAAAGCTGCCCTCATGAGTAGACTAGCTAAATGGGTAATGATATTGAGCGAATTTGACATTGAATATGTTGAAAGAAAATCTATTAAAGGCCAAGTCATTGTAGATCAACTGGCTAAAGTACCATTTTTTGATGATACACCATTACAGATGGAATTTCTTGATTCATCCATCATGCACATATCTTCTAGGACTTGGAAACTTTTCTTTGACAGATCTTATACATAGAATAGATTTGGAGTAGGCATACTATTAATAACACCTCAAGGTTTCTCAATACCTAAAGCATTCAGAATCAAGATCCCTTGCACAAACAATATTGCTAAATATGAAGCCCTAATTAATGGTATGAAGATAGAAATTGAGTGGTGAGTGACAAAACTTCACATTAATGGAGACTCGTAGCTTGTAATACAAAAAGTCATTGATGTGTACCAAACGAAAGATGAAAAAATAGTTCCATACAAGAGAATGGTCAATGACCTTAAGAAGTATTTCATCTCAGTCACTTTTGAGCAGATTCATAAAATAGAGAACAAGGTTGTTGATGCTATGGAAACTTTATCATCTTTACTACAGTAGCCTGAACATGAGCTATGCTACGAGTTCCTGGTGGAAGCACTATCATTTCCTACATATGATTCCCTCAAAACCTACATGGTCTGTACTGATGTTGGTCATGATTCATCCAAATATAACCAAATCAATCAAAGAGGGGCAAATGTATACACCTAAAAATGGTCATCTAGACTATTAGCCCCTTTTGCTAAATCATAAATTGCTTGTTCTTGATCAAATCCTAGTTCTATCATTTATTCGATTATTTTCTATGGGCTAACCATTTTATCCTAAGTCTTTATTTATTTAAAAGGAATATTTCCTCCCCTTTTAATAAATAAAAAGCCCCCACTTTTCCTCTTATCCTAAGTTGCACAAATAAAACATTATTCTTATTTTATAAAAAGGGAAAAAGCACTTTTTGTCTCATATGGACACAAAAGTCAACTCTTATTTTCCTATTGGAGGATACTTGTGCACATGGATTGCTCCTCTTTTAAGCTCCACTATTGATTAAATCTTTTGCCTCTTAATCTCCATGGTCCATTCCTCCTCATTTCCTTTAAAAGAAGAGCTCTCTTCTTCATTCTAGGATCCCCAACTTTTTATGCTAACTTTATGCTGCAACTTCTATATGTGTGCTATAAATGTGTCACACTTCTATGGATCATTACATGCAAGGACACTCAAGAATGAGCCCTTACAAATCGATCCATAGCTCCCTAGGCATGGAGTGCAAGGGTTTTTAAGAATGCTCTTAGCTAGAGCTATTTAGCCTATAACCTTGCTAGTAAACCATGCAATGGGAGATTCAATGAAGACAAGGGCAAGAATGCCAATATCCTCAAGAATCAAGAATGAAAATGCAATGCAATGCTATGCTAGAAATGGAAATGCAAGCTAGGTTATGAAAGGAAATATGCAAGTGTTACAACCCAAGCTAATTAATCTATGTGAGCTAATCTAGAGCATAGAAATGAAGCTAATCTAAGAAAGCATAAATATGAAACTAAGCTAAGAATGCAAGAATGAGATGTAGAATGCAAGAATGAGATTTAGAATGCAAGAATGAGATGTAGATGCTAAGAATGCTCCAAATCTTCAAAAACTCCAAAGTGACCTAGAAAACCTGCAGCATAAAGTTAGCATAAAAAGTTGGGGATCTAGAATGAAGAAGAGAGCTCTCTTTTAAAGGAAATGAGAAGGAATGGACCATGGAGATTAAGAGGCAAAAGATTTAATCAACGGTGGAGCTTGAAAGAGGAGCAATCCATGTGCACAAGTATCCTCCAATGAGAAAATAAGAGTTGACTTTTGTGTCCATATGAGACAAAAAGTGCTTTTCCCTTTTTTATAAAATAAGAATAATGCTTTATTTGTGCAACTTAGGATAAGAGGAAAAGTAGGGGCTTTTTATTTATTAAAAGGGGGGGAAATATTACTTTTAAATAAATAAAGACTTAGGATAAGATGGTTAGCCCATAGAAAATAATCGAATAAATGATAGAGCTAGGATTTGATCAAGAATAAGCAATTTATGATTTAGCAAAAGGGGCTAATAGTCTAGGTGACCATTTTTGGGTGTATACATTTTCCCCTCTTTGACTAATGTGTGATCAATCTGGGAACACATGTAGTCAAAGAATGAAGTTGAAATGTGAGATCGATTTGGGATCACAAAGAAACTCAGGTCAGCCAAGAAAGCAAGAGATAGCCAAGAAGGCAAGCAAATAGCTCTGACTCCAAAGAATGAAGTGCAGAGAGATAGAAAATCCTGCATGGTCAGCCTGGTAGCGACAGTACTGAACACTTAGGAAAGAGATAACCAATAAGATATGATGTGTCTGCCCCCTCGGGATCAAAAGTGAAATTTGGGTAGAGGGAATGCAGAAGCAAGAGAGACATGATCAAATCACTAGAAATCATAATCGAAGCTGAAGAGAATAGAACAACAATCAAGTAGTGAAGGTATGCCCACACACATAGGATTCGGGGCATGAACCAAGTGGTCCCTCAACCCAGAAACACCACGGAGGGGGATTTGAACTTGGGATTTGAAAGTGAATGAAAGATGGGAAGTTTGAAAGAGATGGAGATGAAGAGGTGAGGAATGCCCCAGCGAAGATTAAAGGATCAAGCCTCAAAAGGTCAGCCAACTGCGTGAAAGAGGGGGAAAAGGTGATTTGGATGATCAAGGTGAACTTGGATTTTGGTTTCCATCCCAAAATGAAAGGAAAATGATGTGATATGAAAGACAAGAAGCGAAAGACATGATCAAGAAGAAGCGAAAGGTGAGCACAGTTGATTAACAAGTCCACATAAGATGAAAAGGAGAGCTCTCTCCATATGCAAGATGCAAAACTAAACTAACATGAACTTAAGAATGCAAGCTACATGAAAAGTGGTTTACTTGCAAGGTCACAAAGCCAATAGACATCTAATATTCATCATTGAGTGTTATTGGTAGCGTCGCAAGATCATACAATACACACTAGCATAACTATGTGGATCTGAATATGATCTATATCAGATAGAAATGTGGAAATATCACCTAGGCATCAAAGACATGTAGGGCCAGATGACTAATGCAGTGAGATCACCTAAGTTTGATATAGCAAGATTATGCTCGCATCGAGACACAAGAAAGTCAAGATGAGTAGAAGCATGCACTCGCGAAACAGTCAAGGATAATACCTTGTAGGTCCAAAGTGTCAAGTAAGACCAGCATAAATGCTCATGATAATTAGGACCAACAAAATATACCCACAAGCAGAAAAAGCAATAAAACATGTTCTCATACCCTCAATCTTCTAGCTATGCATCATTGAAAATAATCATAGGGGGAGAACACTCAGCAAAGAAATCATCACAAACAGCACACAAAAAAAATAAAGCCAAGCAAGTCTCAGCGAGTCAAGTGCCTGTGTGTAGGTCATAGAGTCAAGCTTTGAGTATCGCATCTGCCAGTGAGAAATATTGCATCATGTAGACTGCAAGTAGGATATCTGATAAGTGTTGAGAAACACTCGACCCTAGGGTAGTGTTGAAAAATATAGTTGGGGTGGTGTTGAAAAACACCGTTGGAATCAAGTTGCCTAAGAAACCCTGACGCACAAAGAGACTCAAGATAAGCTTAAAATAACGTATGCCCCCTAGACTAAGACAAGAGTCAATTCCAAGCTAGGAGAGGCAAAGCGAGAAGTGGAGCGAAGGAGCACCATGCAAGACTGATAGACATAGGTGCAGAGGGTCTCAAGCAGTGCCTATTTCTAGGTTTTCACCACTTGATAGATTTATTGCAATTTTTTTTTTAGGACTTTTTAGAATTTTTTTGTATTTTTGCTACCAAGGCGCCTGTTTCTAGGTTTTCACCAAGGCACTTTTTCAAAAAAAATTTGATTTTTTTTTAATTTTTTTAATTTTTTTCACTAGGATGCTCATTTTTTCAGTACTTTTTATGCTTTTTAGGATTTTTTCAGCATCATATATGAATTTTTTTGGTATTTTTTCAGGATCATAAAATATGTACAAAGGATGCCCCAGACAGAAATGGGCATCAAGAATCTACTTCCTCTGATGTAGAGAGCTGATAGGCCCCAGGCCCAAATGTTGCAACTATGACAATAGGAGGTCTCAACCAGTTTGACCAATAATAACCAGCCCTGAGCAATGTCTGAGCTAGCGGAGGATCATTAGAATGTGATCCACATATGCCATTGTGGATTTTAGCTAGCACTTTTTCTGACTCCTCTATTTCTAGACACTTAAGGAGAGTTCCGTCTAGACTCTTCCTATACAAGTCACCAGAGACAAAGGCAAAGTGTAAGGGATGGTGGAAGGAATGGCGTGGTGGATTTGCAAGAGGAATATGAGGTGGAAGATATGAAAAGATGGTAGGATTGTAAGATTTGTGAGCAGGATAGCGTAATTCATCCAGCAGGAACTTGAAGAAAAATTTATGCTTTTTCATTTGTAAGATGGATGTCGAAGCAACCAAGGCATTAGCAACTTTGTTCTCAACTCTAGGAATGGGCTGAAGTATAACATATATGAGATCATGCTTGAAGTAGTGCACCATTTTTTTGTAGAGAATCAACTTGTCATCTTTTATTTGAGAATCATTATTTTTGAGCAAATTTTTATTTTTACTTTTCTTAGGTGCAGATACCGCCACAATGTGGTTTTCGCCATCTGACCATTGCTCTTTTCTTTTAATGTGATGACTGTGATACTTGATTGCTGATTCAATCATTTTTGTTGCTAGTGCACTGGTGGAAGAAGTAACAGGTGTTGATGCAAGATGAAATGAAGTGACCGGTTCAATAGCATTTATGCGAGGGATGTCATCTCTAGTGCCAAGAGAGGTCAAGCCTATAGGGTAAGCTCCAAAAGTAGCTAGATCTAGATTTGTCATAGAAGAACCAGCGTGGTCCACTAAGGAAATATGAGGAACAAACTCATCAGACCCCACACAAGACCCATCAACCACGTCGGGATGGTTACTACAAGAATGAACCATATCAACATCCATATCATCAGTAGATATACATTTTTCTCCCCAAAGAAGTGAAGTAGAGGGAAGATCATCTCCCATTTGAACCATAGTGTGTAGTGGTGACTCATCTGTATCTGTGTCTGAATTACTGAGTATGGGAGTATTTCTAGAATCCTCTCTATAGATCCACTCTTGAATAGCTTGTTCTTCTCTATCTGCTTCTAAAGGAATGGATGAAGGAACAAAAGTATCAAAGATCACCATAGCAGAAGTGGAAGGCTTCATGTGATCAGAAGGTCTCCCATATGACCTAGGAGAAACAGGTATAGAAGAAAAGGAATCCAGCGTATATTCACCCATACCAAGGCTCATCATCTTAAGTATTTTCTCAGTAGAAACTAGAGACATACTAGGATCAATAGAAGGTTCATTGTGAGGAACAAATTTTTCAGCAGTAGCAAGAGCATTAATAGCAATAGTATGGTCTCCAGGAATCACAACTTCAGTGCCATTGTATGGAAATTTGACGCACTGATGATAGGTGGAAGGAACAGCCTGCATGTCATGGATCCAAGGACAACCCAAAAGAATGTTATATGTGAGTGGGATGTCCAATACTTGGAAGCTAATATCTTTCATGACAGGGCCCACTTGGACAGGCAGCGTGACAAGACCTTTGGAAGATCTTTCCACTTCATCGTAAGCTTTTATAGTAATCTTCTTCTTGGAATCCATAGCAAATTCTGACAAACCCAATTGTTGTATGACATTAAAAGAAACAATATTTAACCCTGCACCATTGTCTATCAGGACTCGGCGGACTCGGGTATTGTAAACTAGAACTTCAATGTGTAAAGCTAGATTATGAGGGTGAGCAATAGATATGTCATCTTCTGCAAAAAAGGAGAGAGATAGCGGAGATGAAATGTGGTTGACCATAGCCTGAAATTGATCTAGATCAATGTCATTGGGAACACGTGTTGTACGTAGAGCCTCATCAAGAATCTCTCTATGCGAAGAGGATAACCAAAGCAACTCAAGGATAGATATCTGTGCTGGTGTCTTTTGCAAATGTTGGACAAGATCATAGCTAGGGGTGTCTAAAGGAGCCACTCGTTTGGAAGGCAAAGCTTGCTTGGGATCTTGCACAATTTTAAGGACAATCTTGGCTTGCCCCCTAGTAACAGCATTCAGTGTCTCACTTCGAGAAGATGAACTATCACATGTTTGCAAGACCAACTTTGGCTTACCATAATTGGCTTTATTATCATCTTGAGACCTCATCATTAGAACACTCTCAATGGGCTCTACCATGTTAATCACAAGCATATTAGAAGGATACATGTAATTGATCTTTGCATCATGATTCTTCTTATGTGTTTGAGAGGTTTCCCCCTTATCATGCTTAGGTAGAGGATCTTTGAAAGCTATGTGATCAGAATTTTTAGTTAAGCCATTAGTGGAGATTGTGTCATTCTCAATAAGATCTTGAATATCATCCTTAAGCCTAAAACAATTATCTGTTGGATGTCCTTTGTTTTTGTGATAATGACAGTAATGATCCTCTCTCCACCAATCAGGCTTATTTATCGGATCCTAGTTACCAGGTTTATCAGGAAGTGTAAGATATCCATTGTCAACCAAAGTCTTAACGATCACATCGTAAGGTTCTACCAACTTGGTATAGACTCACTTTCAAAATGACTTCTTAGGCTTATCTGCATATTGAGGTTTAGGAGCATTGTGAGTGTTGCTAGCTTCTTGTTGTTTTGCTGCATAGATAGCGTTGGAGAGATTGAAAGCGGGCTCTTTAACTTTAGGAGCATCAACAACCCCATCATTAACAACATACTTGTTCTTATTCCAAGGTTTGTTCTTGTCTTTACCATTGCCTTTAGCATCTTTATTAATAACAATATCCCCTTTTCTTATAGCTACATCCTCAATCCGATATGCACTTTCAACCATGTCATGGAAGGAGGAGAACAGTTGCTTCCTTAGATCATAAAATAGCTCAGGCACAAGTGTGTTGATGAAAATGTCAATCTTTTCTCTTTCAGGTAGCGGACGATGATATCTAGAATAAAATGACCTCCAACATTGTAAGTAAGTTGCAAATGGCTCACCTTGATGTTGTCTTAGATTACCGAGATCTATCACAGTGACAGGTTGTTGGATGTTGTAAGAATAATGTTGTGTGAAGCGCATAGCCAACTCATCAAAAGTCTTCAAAGGAGGTGTCAATTTCTCAAACCATTCCAAAGCTTGGCCTCTTAAGCTTCGAGGGAATAAGCGTAGAAGATATGTGTCTTCATGAAGAAAGTCCATACTAAGAGCATAAAAATGATGCACATGGTCATGAGGGTCACCATTTCCATCATACTTGTCATATTTAGGAACCTCAATATCCTTAGGAAATGGGACCATGTATAGATCTTTATCAAAAGGAAGAGCACAAATTGATTCTACAAAAGAGACCTTTGGAGGCTCTCTTTCTAATGCCACTTGGGTAAGGCATTGATTTGTCAGACGTAATTCTTCTTGAAGGACTTTCAATTCAGTTGGTACTCTTTGTTGGACAATTTGTCTGACATCATAGCCGGGAGGAAGCTTGTATCCTCTAGAAGTCATATATTGAAAATATTGATTGCCATTACGCTCTAAAAGCTTATGCATCATTCTTTGGAAATCCACATCTTGTTCACATCTCATAAGATCCTCACTAGAAATCTCATCATTAGCCTCTGCCTCATGTTGAGAGGGAGGAGGTCTAGGTGGTGAAGAAGGCATAGCAAAAGTTGGCCTTGGAGGAGATCTTGGTGGCATGTTATTGTCATTGTTGCCATTGTTAAAAAGAGGTCTATGCTAATGATTACTAGTCTCAGGTTGCTCATGAAATGTCCCTCTATAAGCCATGCACCTAGTAGCATCCATCCTTTGTTGATTGTGTTCTTTTTCTAAGCATGCTTGATTATCCTTACGCTCAAAGTGTTCTTGCAAGAGTTGAAACTTTTCTTGTTCAGTCAAAGTGAGTGAGACACTGTCTGTGTTTTTGGGGGTCTTGAATGCGGAAAAGACGAAACCTCCTTTATACCACGGTGTAGCCTTAGATTTCTCAGATTGATCAGAACTAGAACTGTCTTTGCTAATGGGTGCTTTGGAACATCTAGTTGGAGAAGGTAACTGTGTATAATTGAACAGAGGATGACTCTCCTGCTCAAATTGAGACTGAGTTGTAATCGGCATGAAAAGAGATGTTGGTTGACTAATAGAATGAGACAAAGTTTCTCAGCTTTGAGATAAGCAAAGCTAATAAAGATCACTTGTCAAAGTAGAAAAATAGAGAGATGGCTTGTCAAAAGTGCTCAAGCACTTATAGCAATCAATTGACTAAAGCCGAGCAATGAGCAAGAAGCTCAATAAGCAAGTAGCTAGAGAGGTAACTGTGATGTGACAAGTGATCAAGAGTAGCATTCATTAAACTCAAACCCAATAGTTTTAGCTCATTTGTTTTAGTCTAGAACAAATCTAAGCATGTAGGTAACAAACCAATTTCAGGTAAGAACAGAAAAAGACACTCTACGACAGGTTAAAGTGCAAGTTTAGCCACTCCGAATTGCAGCAATGACAGGACAGCAAAAAGATTCTGGGCGATACTTTCCAGGCAGACAGGGTGATACTTCTTAGTTTGGGTGATACTTCACCTTAAGCCAGGTGATAGACTATAGTATGGTTGGGCGATAGACTCCAGGCTAACGAGGTGATAGTCCAGAAGGCACGAACTATCGTGTGATATACCTCAGCAAAGTGCGTGATAAAGTAGCAGGGCGCGAACTATCGCGCAATATTTCTCAGTAAGGCGTGCGATACTGTTGCAGATTCGTATGACTTTTTGACCAGTGAACATAAAATTCTCAGTTTTAAAGCATTTTGATCAAGTTCAAAGGTTGGATAGTGCAATTTCTCAGTTTGACAAGCAGTAATAGTAGATAAAAGATAGGTTTGCAAACAGTAGGTGATCAAACATGTCATAGAACACTTGAAACAAGGGCAAAAGCAACCTTGCCAAGACAAGCACTTGTGATATCAAAATAGAAAACCTTATGAATGCTACCATTTGTTTGAATGTTGAGAATGTTTACATTGGTATAGCACAATCGAAGACAATTCAAGCAATTACTACCTAGAAGGACAAGGCTCATTACTTAGCAACATGGCCCACAACTTGATGCTCCCTTTCCTCACACCAAGTGGTTTCCCACAAGAGATATTGGCGTTGTCATGGAAGTGTCAAAAACACAACCAAAGGAACACATATGGTGAGTGTCTTGGGGTGATCCGGGTAAGTCCACTTGGATCAATCCTTGCACTAAGAAGCTAAGCGGCTAAAATAGGGTGGCCTCTATCTAATGGTTCATAGTAAGGGTTTTCATTCATAGCACCCCTCTTGCTCCTCATAAAGGACTAGGACCTCGCGGCCTCAAGAGTACCTTAAGCATTCTTCCTTAATGCTTTCCTCATGGTCACAATCCCACAAGTTACTCACATCAAGCGAAGATAAGTACTATGTCTACCAAGGTTTTGTGTCCTCGATAGCCTTGAGATTATAGTGAGTTGGAATCACTTGCCACCAAGAAAAATGATGACAAGGTTGTCCCCACTTGGGTCGTTCCTCTTGATTGCTCAAGAGTAGGCCTGCTAAAGGATCCTAAGCTAAACAAAGAGTGGATTAATTCTTGAGGTTCAAGGTTTTTGGTTCACCACAAAGGTGAAGAGCATACTCCCCTATTTCAAGAATCTCTCCCAAACACACCAAGCAAAGATTCAATTACCCCCTTGCTTTCAAAATCTCAAGATGGGTCAAGATTTCTGTTTCACCACAAGGGTGAAGAGCATACTCTCCTACCACCTCAAAATTCCTACAACAAGGTATTAAGTGCCTAATAAAGGAAACAACTAGTATATGCCGCATTTAATAAAGAAAGCAATTAAACAAGCACTTGATTTGGTTTTTATGCTTAGGGCAGCCCTGCAAAAACCATTAGTAGCCCTCTTTGACATGCGTTCTTTTGGAAAAATATCTCAAGCAAGAGGCACCTACAACCACAACTTGTTAGACCAACAAGAGTTAGGAGAATCAAAATCCAAAATCCAACAATGATTAGTACATGAAAAAAATCAGATAATCTGCAAAAAATCACTGATCAAATGATAAAATCTGAAAATGAAACCATCATGGTTGGATTAGGCTCAAAAAGACCTTTCCAACAATATATCACACTTAAACTTTTGATACCATTTGCAAAATTTCAAAAAAAAAATGGGCACCCATTTTCCAAAGTGGCACGGATTTGAAAACGCTGGAAATTTCAAAAAAATTCAAAAAGTTAGCTAAGAACTTGAAACTTGCAAGATGGATCACTGCCAGGTACAGACATAGTATCACGCAATACTTCACCCGACACCAGGCGATACTTATCAGTCCACGCGATATTTCACCTGACACCAGGTGATACTTCACCCGAGACCAGGTGATACACCTTAATACAAGCGTGCGATTCTTCTGAGACGCGAAGTGTCGCGTAGGTATTATAAGGTATATCGCGTGATATAATAAGAAGTATCACACGATATACTAAGAAGTATCGCGCGATATTCTGAGACAGAAAACTACAGAATAAAACATACGCTAAAAACTTGCCCAAAAATTGATGAAAATTGACGAAAATGCAGAATTTAAAGGACAAAGTCTATCTACTCTACGCCACGGTGGGCGCCAAAAATGTGTGCTATAAATGTGTCACACTTCTATGGATCATTACATGCAAGGAAACTCAAGAATGGGCCCTCACAAATCGATCCATAGCTCCCTAGGCATGGAGTGCAAGGGTTTTTAAGAATGCTCTCAGCTAGAGCTATTTAGCCTATAACCTTGCTAGTAAACCATGCAATGGGAGATTCAATGAAGACAAGGGCAAGAATGCCAATATCCTCAAGAATCAAGAATGAAAATGCAATGCAATGCTATGCTAGAAATGGAAATGTAAGCTAAGTTATGAAAAGAAATATGCAAGTGTTACAACCCAAGCTAATTAATCTATGTGAGCTAATCTAGAGCATAGAAATGAAGCTAATCTAAGAAAGCATAAATATGAAACTAAGCTAAGAATGCAAGAATGAGATGTAGAATGCAAGAATGAGATTTAGAATGCAAGAATGAGATGTAGATGCTAAGAATGCTCCAAATCTTCAAAAACTCCAAAGTGACCTAGAAAACCTGCAGCATAAAGTTAGCATAAAAAGTTGGGGATCTAGAATGAAGAAGAGAGCTCTCTTTTAAAGGAAATGAGAAGGAATGGACCATGGAGATTAAGAGGCAAAAGATTTAATCAATGGTGGAGCTTGAAAGAGGAGCAATCCATGTGCACAAGTATCCTCCAATGAGAAAATAAGAGTTGACTTTTGTGTCCATATGAGACAAAAAGTGTTTTTCCCTTTTTTATAAAATAAGAATAATGCTTTATTTGTGCAACTTAGGATAAGAGGAAAAGTGGGGGCTTTTTATTTATTAAAAGGGGAGGAAATATTCCTTTTAAATAAATAAAGACTTAGGATAAGATGGTTAGCCCATAGAAAATAATCGAATAAATGATAGAGCTAAGATTTGATCAAGAATAAGCAATTTATGATTTAGCAAAAGGGGCTAATAGTCTAGGTGACCATTTTTGGGTGTATACAGTTGATGCTATGGAAACTTTATCATCTTTACTACAGTAGCCTGAACATGAGCTATGCTACAAGTTCCTGGCGGAAGCACTATCATTTCCTACATATGATTCCCTCAAAACCTACATGGTCTGTACTGTTGTTGGTCATGATTCATCCAAATACAAAAGCCTTTTCTCCTACCTTCAAGACCAAATCATCCCTGATACCTTCAATCGCCATGAGAAACAATACCTTATCCAAAATGCATCCCAGTATGTCATCATTGGTAATGATCTATAGAAACGAGGTTTAGATGGTACACTCCTTAGATGTTTAGAACATGAGGAATCTCAGCATGAATTAGAGGAAGTCCATGATGGTATATGTGGATCACATTCCAATGGTTTAACACTAGTTTGAAAACTTATTAGGGCTAGGTATTATTGGCCTAAATTGGAAAAAGATGCAGTCAAGTATGCTAAGAATTGTCAAAAATGCCAAGTACATGGTAGCTTAATTCATGCACAAGGGAGAGATTTGATTCCCTTTACTATACAATGGCCATTTCAACAATGGGCATTTGATCTGATAGGAGCCATTTATCCACATTCTTCTAATGGGCATACCCATATTATCACACCTATAGATTATTTCACAAAATGGGTAGAAGTAGTTCCTTTGACTCAAGCAACCGACAAACAAATATCTATGTTCATTCTAAACTACATCATATGTCGGTATGGTATTCCACATTCAATGGTTATAGATAATGGTGGGCAATTCAAGAACAAGGACCTACACTCCTTATGCTCAAAATTCAAGATTACACAACATTGGTCATCCATTTACATCCATAAGGGAATGGACAAGAAGAGGCATCTAACAAGAATCTATTGAAAATCTAGCATCAGACAGTTAATAAAACATGAAGAGACTAGCAATCTCATGATCAATCTAGCTCTCTGGACCTATAGAACAAGTACCAAAAAAACCACTAGGGATACACCATTCACTTTAGTTTATGGGTCTGACGTGGTACTGCCTATTGAGGTTAAAATCCCATCACCAAGAATCAGAATGCATGGTCTAGTAACTAATGATGACTACAGAGTGTCTAGGTTACAAGAACTTGAACTACTAGATGAGTGCACACAAGCAGCATATGATCATCTTAGAGTATATCAGAAAAGAATGTCTAGAGGTTACAATAAGAAAGTCAGACACAGAAAATTTCATGTTGGCGATCTAGTCTTGAGAGAGAATCCTTAAAATCAATCACATCGAGAATATAAGGGGAAGTTTGAACCCAACTGGCTGGGTCCCTTTGTTATCACTGCTACTTTTGGCTCTGGAGCCTATCAACTCTCAATAACTAAAGGAGAATAGCTCTGAGAACTAATCAATGTTCTCCATCTAAAGAAATTCTATGCATAAGGCACTCAGTCTATGGTAAAACGTCTTGAAAAAATCATAAAAATTGGAAAATGTCCTGAAAAAATGAACATCTTGGTGAAAACCTAGCAATAGGCACCTTGATGTTTCACAAAAAACTCAAAAAATGGAAAATACAAAAAAATTGGAAAAGGTAAAAATACAAAAAAATGAGAAAAATGAAAAGTGCCTTGGTGAAAACCTAGAAAGAGGCACCTTGGTAGCAAAAATAGAATCTCTACCAAGATGGTGAAAACTCGACAAAAGGGTGCCACTTGTTCAAAATGCTCCATCTATCAGCGCAATCTTGGTCTTTCCCAGTTTTTAGTCCTGCTTTGTTTGTACATATCTCCTGGTTTATTTCCTTATTCCTATTTTCAATAAAGTCGGTCAGTATACCAAGCTCGAGCGTCTATATCCTATCAATTTTTCAAACTTGGGGAGAATCAATGTCATATCCTATGGTCTTTGGTATACCTCAGATGAGTCATATCTAGTCAAGGTCCTTTGAAGCTTCATCCGAGTCAGTCTGTCTATCTCCTTACCAGAAAGGATTTTTCAATCAAACATAAATGAACATCAATGCAAAAATGAAAACAATCTCTATTTCACATGATTTTTATCTCCTTGTATGCTTACTATTTCACATTGAGATTTTTGCATATTATGTTCCCTCGAGATCTTTGATGATGTCCTTTTTCAGATTTAGAGAGTGATGACTGGGGGCATAATCTTTTCTTTGTTTTTTGCTTGGAGTGAAAAACTAAAAACTTTGAAAATTTTGGATTGAAATGGTGTCCATCTGTAAGAGCCTCCATCACATATTGGATGGCCATGTGTACCTTGACCATTGATACCCAAAAAATTCAAGGAATTCTTATCTAACTTAATCTTTCTGAGTGATTTCTCTCTCCTACTATGAAACGTGGTCTTACCTAAGGGTGTGAACGATTAAGGGTCACTACTGGCAATTCGCGTGGGATTCAGAATGATCTCCCACCTACTCGGTGTATTTGTATGCAAGGCATATTCAGGTCATCATGATGTTTATGTTTTGATGCTTATACAAATTGCTATATCAAAATGGACATGATATTCAGGTCATCTTGGCATTTATGCCTTGGTGGTTATATATAATCTGACATTCTAAAAACAAAATCAATATTCATATGTCCATGGTTGTCTAGCCAGTGGGTGTTGTATTGACTTTTGAGCATACCAATCAATATTCATATGTCTATGGTTTCATAACTAGTGGGCATTGTATTGATTTATCCAGTTACCTAAAAATTCAATGATGAAAATGACCGACATACGATCAATGACTAGGTCCTAGGTCTTAGGTTTTCATTTCACTTTGCATTTTGCATGATTGCATGATCTCACAATTGCCGAATCAAACTTAAACTCTTAAACGATTCTTCAAAAAATACAAAACTTGACACAAGAGCTGAATCTCACATGAAGGTTTCTTCACTGAACCACAAGCAGTCACCACCCTGGATTAGACATCCTTTTTGACAAATGACCATGTACTTGTCTTCATCAATACCTACAAAACATATCATGTGTATTGTTGCATTTGCATGTACATATCATAATCATTCCATTTATTGCATTGCATTATATACATGTGCATCCATAACGCATAATAAAAAATGTACATTTCCATACATTTTTCCATAAAAACCTACATTTGCATACATCCATACATTTGAAAGAAATCATTGCATTGCATAATCCATACATACATTCTACACTATCAAAGCATTTACATCACATGATATCATCATTTATCAAAATTGACAAGTACAAATGAAGTCATAACCAAAAACTCGATCTCATATATATCATATAACCGAAATAGTCAAGGGTGCACTACTAGCACAAGATACAAAAGCATGAGCTCATGTGAGCTATCAGAGTCAGATGAGTGTATGGACAAAAATGAAAAAATTAGAACAACACAAGACAGATCAATTGTTAGCCTGATCCTCCACATCAGGTGGGGGTGGTGCAGGTGCATCTAGAACGGGGTCAGCCCGTGGTGCTCTGGCTCCCTCTAAGGCAATCATATACTAGGAGTATGTAGGAACTCTCTCTACAGTTGGTACAATAGAATAGTATGCAGAGACATAATATGAGGCTCGTGTAGTCTGATGTGTAACCTCTACTTGTAACCATCTGACATCTACCTCACACGCTAGGAGTTATCTCTTAAACTCCTTCCACTGTATCTCACGGGTAGCACTTTGTAATCTGAGGTCTTTGACCTATAACCTAAGCCACCTAATGATCTCCTAGGGAGTCTGCATCCATCCAAGATCTACATCTACCACTAGCATATCTGTGTCCTCAGCTGGTTGATCAGTAGCCTCTGCCCTACATGCCTTGTGGCATCTAACCTCAGCACCAAGATAAAAATTTGGATCTGCCTGTGTATGATCTATATCAAGGCCTACATCTTGTTGTGCCCCAAGTACCTCATCAACACTACCAACGCTACCAAATGTACCACCCTCTCCTCTAGTGGATCTCCTATGTAAAACCGTAGGTCTTCTTGTTGTAGATCTAGAAGGGCGAGGTGGTCTCATGTTACCAGCTGGCCTTTGAGGAGTAACAACTACCCTAGGTTTCAGTGGTGTAGGCTGCACCACCAGAATCTATGTATCCTGACATCTTTGACCCCTACCCATGGGAGCTCCTGTGACATCTATTGCCTCCTCCATGGACAGAATCAACTCTATGGGATTTGAGAACCTACACATCGAGTGCTCTACTATCCAAGAAATGAAAGCATTTGTAACTCCAACATCTGCTACCTATGGCCTATAATCCCACTCTCTCGGCACAATACCTATATACTTTTGGCTACACAATGCATAGGATAATCGTGTTGTCCACCCAAGTCCTATCTCTCGAACCAACCGTGCATATGTAGCATAATCCTATGGGGCATCCTAAATGATACCATATTGCCACCACACCCATGTGATAATGAAGCTCTCCAGCACTGTCGTAGAATGACCTATCAATACTCAGCTCTGGAAGAAGTAGCTAAACTAAGACCATGCACTAGGCCATGCCTCCACCTGTAAGTATGCTCGCCAAATGACATAAGTCATATCATCAAGGACTCGTCTCCAATACTCAGTGATACCCATACGAACCTATGTCACATATCCATAATATACATAAATAATGGGCTCCTGTGGTTGTCTTTGACTCTGACAAATCGGCCGACATATGGGAATGTTCTCCCATGCCCAAATTTGTAATACAAGCACACCAAAAGCAAATGATTTTCTCTCATGATACACGATCTCATGCATCTTTGAGAACATATGTGCCATCATGCACTGACCCCAACCCAACTCAGAAGGAGTAGCCATCAATCGAGCTACCATAGGGGCCCAACCCATCAAGAGACCGTTCTTCTGATGGTCAGACATGATGATCCCTCCGATCATCCCAGCTATAATACACTCTAATCTATGGGTCTGCCCATATCGTTGTGTCAAATTCTCCCAAGATATAGACTACACCAACTAATCACCATCTCTGAATAGAGTCCTAAAAGCATGTAGGCCTACATTCCTTGTAATGACATAATCAGGATGAGGACCATGAAAGGGAATGCATAGAATCTGGTAGACGTCCTCAGGCGTGACGATGATCTCTCTAGTGGGTAAGTGGAAAGTCTGAGTCTCTGAATGAAAGCGCTCAATCAACGCAGTCAGCAGTCCATGGTTCACCCAAATCTTAGGCAAACGGATCAGATACTTAAAGCCACATGCAGCTAGATGCACTCTCAGTAGGTCAGGCAGTGACACACAATCTCTGGGTAGATGGGTGAGATATATGGACATGAACATCAGGATAAATGACCTACACAACATAGAAAAAGGGAATCCTATCAGTAATTTGGTCAAAAATTAGGCTATCAGTACAGTAATTACAAAGTTGAACACTTTAGAAGGTGCATTAAATGCTAAGGAATCAGCCTATGAAATCAAAAAAATCAAAATTTTGACCTAAGATTGAGAAAAATGCTCACTGTTTTCCATACGACTTTTCAAACTGATGTCAAAACTCGTACAAGTTTCTACAAGTTCCCATACGACATTCCATGAGTACACGACAATACACAAGTTGTCATACGACATTGGATGGACCCGATGAAATGTCGTACGACACATGGGTCCCTCTCATACAAGTTTCCTATAGACCTGGGATGACACTCTAAAAATTTCAAAAGTCATACGAGACCCGGGGGACTGTCGTACGAGTTTCTATGCTAGCAAAATTCAAAAATTAAGAAGTGTACGAAAAAGATCCTAAAATGCTAAAAACATGAAAAATTTGAAATCACAGAGAGGCACAGAGGTCCACTTACCGGGTTCCCGTACTCAGGAGGTCACTAGTATCGCTAACTATGCTCGAATCGATGAGAAGACACTGGAACTGCCATTTTCTCCATTTTTCACTTAGAGGGCTCCATAGAATTTTCTTTAAAGTCAAATGTGAATAATGAGTTGAAAATGACCCTTTTGGGCCTTGTATAGGTTTTGACCTAATTTTTCAAAGTGCTCTATTTTCCACAAAAATTGCACCACTAGCTAATTTCGACATATAGGTTTTGACCTAATTTTTCAAAGTGCTCTGTTTTCCACGAAAATTGCACCACTAGCTAATTTCAACGTTTTGAACCCATTTTTGGGATCAAAATTGAAATTTGAGATCATTTACATTGTCAAAATCATGATTTAAAATTTTGGACCTAGGATGGCTGACTGCTTGTAAAATTGGCCTTCTATCATCACAGAAATCTAGTTTTCAACTTAACTGATTATCATACATCAAACTATCAAAATTTCAACTTGGTCAACCATGGTCAACTCATGGTCAAACTTGGTCAAATTTGGTCTTCAGGATCTCCAAACAATGCAGAACGCGTTTCCAAACATGTACAACCACTTCTCAAATCAATTAACATGCTTCTAAACTATACAACGCTGACTTTTCTTGTCAGATTTCAATTTTCATTGTGAAGGGGGCATGGTATTGCACATCAATCAAATTTGTAAATCAAATCTTTCTTTCAGTAATCAAGACAACAACCATGTCTAGTTGTCGATTCATAAAAATTCCTCGTCGCTTGGGGCACATCACTTGGGGCATATCAATTTCATCAAGATCCATATCAATCTGGTATCCTAATCAATCTTGTTTTCTGTATTAGCTCTTTGTAACCATCGATTTAGTCATGTTATTTCCTTGGTTCTTCGTAACTGAAGGGTTCAGATTTGGCATTCTTTCAATTCCTTTGGACAATCAGGTTTGGAGTCAGGATAGTCACTTCTTCATAATCATAGGTTCAGAATCAGGCATTTTGATACTTCTTCGTAATCACTGGTTTATTGTTGATATAGTTAGCATCATCTCGATTCTTGGTCAATTAGGACCTGAATTACATCGTCAAATCTTTCAATCGGTTTCTATCTCAGAATCGGTTAATCTCTCTAGATTATTTTTCCACCACATAACTGAGTCTGCATCTTTATCAAACACAGATCATTATTTGAACCATTGTGCTTTGCAGAATAATTCAAAGAGGGGCCAAATATAATACCCCAAAAATGGGCTATAGGTTCATTGACCTTCTACATCGTCAATTCGATCAAAATCAACACAAAAGTCCTAACCAAAGGCACATCTACACATTTGCTCATCGAAACCCTAATTGATTTTATCTTAATTCTGCATCCGAAAATATTCCATGAATATTCCTATTTATCCTAATTATCTTTAATTAATGATTATTTGGTGACAAATCATATTTATCCTAAATTTGATTAATTGAATATGATAAATATTTAATTAATTAAATTAATACTACCACTTAATTGTTTAATTAGATTTAATTCTATTTATTCCTAATTAATATTATTTTTATTTGACAATAAATTAAATTTTTTTTAAATAATCAGTTGAATTCTTATTTAATTGATTACCTCAAATTGTCAAATTTAATGATATAGTTTTGGAATAAAGTTTGATTTAATAATTGATTAACCCATTAATCAGTTATTTTAAATCAAATATCAATTAAGTTGAGAAATAAATCACTTTATTTTTAAACTAATTCAAATTAAATCATGCACAATTAGAAAAATAGTCAACTTTAAAACAACTGCTAATTTCAATTTATTAACTTTCCAAACTCAACATGTGATTGTGAGTTGAAAAAGTGAACTAAAACTTTATTTTGAGATAAAAATTGTTTTTGCATGATTTTATGAGTTAATTAATTCTGATTTCTTGTTAACTCAAAAATCAACCTGAGTTTATCAAGAGTGATTTATGGCTTTTCTCAATGCATCCTCAAGCCCTGGATTTCTATAAAATCAAGGCTCAGCTCTTCACAAAAATATCCCTTGAATTTGTACAATTACTCTGGCGAAATTGCTTCTGAAGAATCAAGCACTTGCGATAGGCGATATTGTGAGATCTTTCATTGTTTTTCATATCTTTATATCCATTTTCATATCAATTCACAAGCATTGTTAGAATAATCTGCATATCAATTTCATACATTCTAGACTAGATTTATATCAATTTTTCATCTTATTGCATCAAAAATCCAAAAAAAAAAGATTAATTAGCATTCATATCTCATTGCTTTCATCATTTTAAATCCTTCATTTAGGTGTTACATTGTCACTGATCTCGGTCTGAATCAGAGAATACTATACTCACACCTACTAGAAGGCAGTAAATCACCTGGTTAGTTAGTTTCATTTATTACAAATTTTAATTTTGCTAACCTCTAATGTTTTACTAAAGTGTTGTGTCTACAGCTAGGTACAAAATTCACATGCACAATAAGCATCACAAGATTCTTGAGTTAAGCATGCCTCATATGGATCTTAACCATGGTCTTTTGCCTACGCCCTCCATACCTCCTTTATCCATGGCTTCTAGTTCTATTAATCAAGCTCCTAGTGTTTCTTTTCAGCCTACTAAGAATCCTATTGATCCTCCTATAGAACCTGTGAAGGAATTGGTGGTTCTCCCTCCTAGTTCTCAACATATTTCGAACAAGACAAAATGTAACCGATCTGCTAATGAACATTGTAAGAAGCATCAAACTCAAGCTAAAGCTCATGCCTCTGTTCTTCCAAGTTCTTTACCTTCTTTTGACCAGCCTATGCATGATGTGTTAGAAGAAGTTAATACTAATAATGATGTTAAGATGCATGATTATGATGATTCAATTTGTATCTTAGATCCTATTTCGATTAATCTAGATGAAGAAGATACTCTTGATAACACTAATGATGTTAATGATGAATATGCGACTATTGACATTAACATTGATTTACCTAATATGCTTACATCACAATTGATAATTACACCTAGTATCGAACATTATGATTCTCAAGAGGATCCTTGTTTGGAACTGGCTATCATTCCTACTATATTGGATATAGTCCCTCTTGTGAGTTTCCCACCTTCCCAAAATAATATAGAACGAGATGGGGAGAGTAGGCGACGTGCTTGATTGGCTTGTCCTTCATGGTAACTTTTTGTGTGTTTTCCTATTGTATTGTGATTCTCTCATAATGTGTTTTCTAAATGTTTGTTAGATTCTTTTATACGACCCTTATTACTTTATTGGTGCAAGGTGATAAAGGATTTGAACCTATTGTACTATTCCTTTATATGTATCTTTACTCTTCTATATGTTGTTTTCATGTTATGTTGTGCCTGTGCTATTGTTCATAAATGTTTCCTTGTGTAGTTCGCTTGGATTTGCGACTTGGTAGCACTGAATCTTTTTGGTCTCCATGTTGTGGTCTGAAAAGACTATTCTTCATGACTCTTATGTTTTCTTCTCTCCATTGTGATTGTAGTTCTAGTTTCTTTAGGGAATGATGTCAATTCATTTGCAATAATATCATATATATATATATATATATATATATATATATATATATATATATATATATATATATATATATATATATATATATATATATATATATATATATATATATATATATATATATATATATATATATATAAAATCTTATGATCATACTGACCCCACGGCAGGTAGACCCCTTCTATATTTTTTGTATGTTTATGTTGTATTTCCCTTGATTTGTCTTCGCTTGGGGGCATCTCTTAGTGGAAACATAATCAATGGAGTTCTTTATGTTTCCGTTCAAGCCATTGCTCCTGTTAAAGTGTTAGTAATAACTTTAACGTGGGGGCATACACTTTGCTCACTTTTTGCACACACACACTTTCAATATATGTATTTTTCAAGGTTGTTTTCCCCCTTTATGGATTAGTGACTAATCCTTAAAGCATGGATTTTTATCTTATAGGATCTCTTGATCCCTCCAGTTTAAAATTTTTAAAATTTTGATCTCTTAAGGTCAGAGGTGTCCTTAAGACTGGATCTCTTTTATTTTGGATTTTTCTCTTTTGGAATAGAATATTTCTAAGGGTGAATCCTTGATGAGTTGACTAGTGAGTAGACACATTCACTAAGCGGTTCAATTCCATCTTTCCAGTTGCGTTGTTTCCTTGTGTGGTTCACAATGGGAAGTAAGTTCTCATTGGGTGAGATAATCACACCCTCTTCTCTCTTTTAGAAAAGTCTCTTTTATTGTAATCTTGGAGTTGACAAAGACTTGAGTCTCTGGGGGCTTGAGGATTCTTTTGTCCCTTTGATTTCAATAAGATTATCTTTTTCATTGTAATCTACTTTACCAAGAGTTTGCATCGAGTCCTTACTCTTGCTAAAGTGGGGACTAAATGTATCGTCAGAAAATGGAAGAACTTCCATTTAGGACCAGTTTAGTCCTCAGGGTAAGTAGTCTGTGGTCATGTCAAACACCTTAAATGGGTCTTTGACTTGGATCTGGCTTTTTCCCCCTGTTCTACTTCTCTCTCCACCTTTTTCCAACCTATTTATGGCTCCTGATCCTAAGAAATTGAGATTCTTGACCTCAAGGTCAAGTTTGACCTTCTGGGTCAAGGTCGACCTCGACCCTGACCCTGGGTCCAAATTTCAAGTTCTGAAGTTTTCCAGATGTCGGGCTTTGAAAAGTTTTATTTCCCACTTTCGGGTTGGCTGTTTCAGATTTCAAAATGGTAAACTCTTAAGTTATATTTAATTTAGGTCAATTTCTAGGGGTTAAGGCTTAAATGAGAATTTAATTCTCCTATGTTGGCCTCTCTAGAATTTTGTGAGCTAGACTAGTATATAAGGAAGCCTTCCTCTCTCATTTCAATCCATCTTTTCATAATCTAAAATCATAATCTCTCAAGAAAGAAAAATCAAGAAATCAAGAAGCAAGCAAGAAGAAGAAGGAAATCATTCAATCATTCATTCATCTTCAAGCATTCAAGATCCAATTCATCAAGGAGATCCATTGGAAGCCATTGAAGAATTCAATCTCTATGGAGACCCTTTGTTGAATTTTTCTCCATCCATTTCCATTAAAGCTTCTTTCCAATTCAAGATCCATTCAAGATTTGTGTTGAATATCTAATGCAATTGATTTGAGACATCCTACATAAAATTATACATTCATTTGGAGAATCCATACTTGTGGATTCAAGGATTTGAATCCTCCACAAGGGTTTCAGCATAAGCAAGGTGAATTATTCCAGCTGGTTTGTTTATTGTTGCAATTTCAATTACATTTCAAGGTTAATTCTGAAATTGGGGTTTGACCAAGGCAAACCCCTTATCCAACAAACAAAACCCTTTTTCTTGTAGGTATAGGTGTGGGATAGAAAACCATAGATCGGATCTGAGTACCCTTTTCAGCAAACTTTCAGGATCCATGAACATAATTTCCGTCAGAATAGTGTAGTTCAAGGTCGACATAAACAGGTAAGATTGTGCCTTGAGACAAGATCTTACCCCTATTTTGGGTCAAGGTTGACCTTTCTCAAAATAGTAGAAGGTTTATGGGTTTTCTTTATTTCTATGTTTCCAGGCCAAATCCGGTTGCAGAATTTACCGAAACTGAGTACAGACACCAGAAAATAACATTTTCTAGATCTGTCATATTTTGAGGTTAGTGCTTATCTTCAATTCAATTAAGATTTCAATATTTCCTTTACATAACAGAATATAAGGTTTTATCATTTCTTCATATTCTTCATCGAATGATTCATTTGTGCATTGACCATTTTCTTTTGGTTAATCAATTTGGATCTTTCCTTTGGGAATTTGGGGTTAAGAAGAGGGTCTTATCTTCCCTAATCCTATATATCTCATTACATCCACACATTCTCCACTACCACTACTATTATTATCCATTATATTTTGGTGAACACACCTCCTCCACTATTTTATCTATTATAGTATGTATGGTTAAATCAATTTACAAAAATTATCTATAAATGTTGCAACAAGTATCTCATCCTCTACATATTCCAACCTTGTTGATTCTTTCCCAACTTTTGTTTCAAACTATATGTACTTGTATCTCTTACATTTTACCATCCTCATCATGTCAGTACCTTGAAGTCTCAAAGGAAATTTATCCAAATCTCCGCATGTTTGACAAGTTCCTCTTATGCAATCTATTTCAGGTATTTCATGATCAATTGATTTGTTACATAAGATATATGATATGAATTGGCTTGGATGTTCAGGAAAATTATTTTGAGAACCACCACTTTCTTCTATCATCTTTCTAAATCCTTGATAGTAGAGATCAAATTAAATATGATATCAACAACAACAAGTTTCAAAAAATTTATTTATCTTTACAAAAAATGGCTTTAATCTTTCAAAAATTATTTGTCCAATCTTAATGTCAAGGTTTGAGTTTCAAAATGAGAGATACAATTCATATTGTGTGGTTTCTAACCAATGTTTTGTGTGCTAGAAATATTCCTTAGGCCCAGTCCTCTTCTTGATAACATATCTTGTATTTCATGAAGGAAGAGTATGATCAGTCCAAAATGTCGTAACTAAGTTCCTAACTATTTTATTAATCCTATCAGACCAAGGAGCTCTACACATTAGTACCCAATTACCTTCCAATGTAGTATCATCCAAATTGATTCTTCTTTTCGAATAATGTGTCATTGTCTTCCTACTATACTTGATATGAGATGAAAGTGAAGAAATTCATCTTCTTTGGGACATATTTTTATTTAAAATAAATTTCAGTATCACTCTTCTTGAAATGGACCTATCTGCAGATCTAGTTGTTTTACCAATGGAATGCAAACCTTCCTTAACACTGTCAACAATATTTTTTTGTACGTTACATGATTTTGACTTTTTCAAACTTGCATCTACACCCAACAATTTTAATGGCTCTTTTAACTTGTCTTTAAGAAGTGTAATTGATAATAGTTGGGTTTTTTCAAGTGTACTAAGATTCTCAAATTGTTTCATTATTTTCTTAAACTTTTTATTCAATGCCCTCTTCGTAATATTTATGGGTTTTTTAGCATAATCTCTCAGTTTTTCCACATCCATTTCAATTAAATGATCTATTCTTTTACGATTAATTTTTCTCTTCAACTGTTGGAGTATACTATCATTCTCATATGTTGCTTGCACTTTCACTGCAAACAAAATAAAAAAATATCTTAATATCTCATTGTAAGGGGACCTTCATGAAATAAGTATTTACAAGCTCATGTCAAAGGTAATAATTTATAAACTAATGAGAGAAACACATACTTATTTGACCTTGGGTTTAACCTTCTCTAAAGTCCATTACTTCAACTTGGGATGCCCCTTGTCCAACATTTTCATCATCAAAGGCTACACATGTACACAGCAAAAATAATAACTTCTTAAGGGGAAAGACCCAAAATGCATATTCACCACTAAGAGACTAAATCGAGACAATGAGAGAGAGTCAGTGAGAGAGAGAGAGATGTGTACTTTTTTGATATTCTAAGAGTTGTGCTTGTTGAGCTTGAAATGATCCTTCTCCATCTTTTGAAGGTTGTGCTTGTGGAGCTTGCGATGACCCTTCTCCAACTTTTGAAGGTTGGGCTTGTTGATCTTGTGATGACCTTTCTCCAACTTCAGAAGGTTGTGATTCTTGAGCATTTCCTACACACAAAGTAAAAATTATTAAACAAAAAAATTCAAATAAGTAAGGTCTAATTAAGTCATTTTAGGTACATATAGGTCCTAATAGGTTCTAATAGGTCTAACTAGGTCCTAATAGGTCCCAATAGGTTCTAATAGGTCTAGAGTTAGGTCGAATTAGTCCTAATATGTCCTAATTGGGTCCTAATTGGTTTAAATAAGTCTAATTAGGTCCTAATTAGGTCTAATGAGGTCTAATTAGGTCTAAATAGGTCTAATTGGTTCTAATAGGTCTAGAGTTAGGTCTAATTTGTTAGAAATAGGGAATACTAAGAGGGGGGGTGAATCAGTATTCTACAAACTTTTACTTTTGCCCAATTATGGATATAACAGATAATATTAATGCATGCATAACATAGAAAGCTAAACAATGTGCATAGCAATAAAATAAAAGAACTCATAACACATTATTTGTTCTCGAGGAAACCCTAGCCAAGGGAAAACCCCGGTGGTGATGGTACCCACAAAGATCCACTAATCAAAAGTATCCTGTTAAGGATGTTGACCCTATTAGGAGTCTATTACAAGCATATAGTGTCTCATTCCTGATTAAGGGACTATAGGCCTTGTTAGAAGCCTCAACCCTGTTAGGAGTTGGCAGTACAAAATGTGATTACCAGATGAGCCCACTGCCCAAACAAGTAATGTACAATATTCACTGATTAAAAAAGTAGGTCAAGGTACATAACCTTATACTTCTTGCATCAATATCTCTTCTCTGCTCTTTCACTATTGCTATTACATATACATCATATTTTTCATCATATCACTATATCCTTCTTACAATTTACAATTACATTTATACAAGTTATTAAGGCTAATAACTTTTCAAGTCGGCTGCCATATTACAAAATAACTTTACCCAAGGTTTAACATCTAGGATGTCATCCCTTTATATTGTTAAGTCATTATTTTGATAAACAAAATAATCCCTTAACTCTTTATCAATATTGTCTTCATATTATGTCTTGTCGGCTTGACACTGTCTTCAGTAAAACTATCATAACTTCTTCCGTACATGTCGTACTAACTTGTGCTCTGAGGTGAGTCTTCAATAGTCACCATAGAGTCTATGTTCAAGTGTGCAAGCACTGAACTTACTCCAATCGACATCGCCAATCAAAACTGTCTGTTGGTTCACTGGCAAAAACACATTGTCTCATACTTAGACAATTTGCATTGCGCTCTGACATACTAGCTCTCTAACTTGTGCAATCTTCATGTAGATCATATGTTCCCATAATGACAACATCTATGTAACCAACTTAGCCAAATTTCCAACAATCTCCCCCTTTGTCATTGGTGGCAACATATGAGAAAATTGGCTAAGTCTTAAACTCAAAAACTTCAAAATTGTGGCCATAGTATAAAATATATATATATATATATATATATATATATATACTATCCTTATAACTCCAAAAATCTTATTTCTATACAGTACTCCCCCTAAGAGTATGAATCCTTATCAATTTCTTATCAATTTTTTGCTATATATCTCTCCCCCTTTGACAACAATGACAAAATAAAGGTAAGGAGGGTTACAAAATTGTGTTCAAAAAGTTTTACCTTGATTCAATATTGCAAAGCCGATAGGCTTGCAACACGATCTGCAAAATCAATCTTTATTGCCTCTAACTCTTTCTCCCATGATTTCTTAATTGAATCTACCACACTGAGTAGTGCACATAATCCATAAGATGCTATCTCACATGCTTGGAGATTCTCAAAACTAAACTTTTGAAAAGATGTCTTAGCTGAAAGAAATTCTTCCAATTGCCCTTCAATAATGCTTAATTTCATAGAAGTGTGCTCTCTTAAAAGAGTGAATCTTTTCATTTTCCTATCCTTTTCATCTTGCAAAATTTTGATCTCATCATATATCTTACGAATTTTCTTCTCAACATTAGATACCTTCACATTGGGGCTTGAAAGAAGGTTTGTTTAATTCTGAATTTTTGCTTCCTTCATCTTCATCTTCTGATCTTCTTCTGCTACCAAGGTCTCTGATTTTGTACACTAAATGTACAAGGATTTACCTCTTTCCAAATTCTTCCTCAAGTCCTTTATATAGATATCAAGATTATTGATATCATTCTTGATATTCTGGCTAATGTTCAAAAGTGTTTTGGCCTCATAGGCTGCTTGATCTTTCACTTTTACTATATCAGATAAATTTGTGAACTCACTGTCAAAAGTGTTCATCATTTTCTTTGCTTTCTCTAGAGGGCTAGCTTCTACAATTTGTGTAGTTACAATGCCTTGTAACTTATCAGTAAGCTCATTCAGACATCCTTCAAGACTTTTTACTTTCTTGTTCTTTCCTATGATTTTGTTCAAGGATGTGATCAATTCCATCTGATCATCATCATCTAATTCCTTTCCCAAGTCCTCAATCATAGATCCAATCTGATTCTTCTTTCCAGTCTCAGGAGTAAGACTAATTTCTTCTTTAGTGGGAGCAAGTGCTTGCATCTTTGTCACTTTGGGTTCTTTAATGATGGTTTGAGTCTTCTCTTCTCCTTTAGTTCTATCCGGTTCTTCAAAAGCCGAATTGTCAACAATGTTTTCCAAATTCTTGAATACATTATCATTAGTATCCAAGGTGATCTTATTTCCTTCAACATTCATAGCTTCATCCTTAATGTCTATGGTTGGTGGAGAGGGAATGTCCTCTTGTTCTACTTCACCTACTTGCTCTACTGCAACTGATGGTTCTCCAACATTCTCTACCATGACTTTAATGATTGCTTGCTCTATTTTTGCATTAACTTCTTCATATTGTCCTCCCATAATCTGAATAGTTCTCCTTTTTGTTCTCAAATGGGTGTTTAGAGCCTTCATGATTTGCTTAAGATGTTCATCATCTCTCATATCACAAATTTTCCTCACAAGATTTTCTCTAATAGATGTTCTTCCTCTAATGCTCTCTTCTTCCTATTCACAAGTTTCTTGTATAAATCATCAGGTATCTTACCCTGAATTGTGTCAAACTTCTTATCAAATAGAATCATATGCTTTACCACTGCATTTTCTAGATTTAATCTTTCTACATAATCATAGAGGTCATAATATTTATTCATCTTTGTGAAATCTCCATCTTGAATAATTTGCTCATTAACCTTTTCAAATCTAGGTTTCCAAGTTTTCTTCTTAACAGAAGTGTCATCATCTTTGATTTCTCTAATTTTCCTTGGAATAGGTGGCACTAGTGTTTTCTGCCTCTTACCTGGTCTAGTAGTAATTTATTTTACTCTTTTGCTAGGTGAGGAGGAGGTTGACCTAGTGGGTTTTCTTGCTTCTTGTTCCTTCTCTGTTTCTTCCACTTTCACCTTGAATTGTGCTTCTCCTTGTTGTACTGCAATTGATGATAAAGGTGGTACAAAATTTTTTTATTTCTGTCCAATTTCTCTAATTGTTGCTACTATCTGCTTGGCTACCAATAATTCTTGCTCTGTCATCGCTATATCTTTTAGAATTCTCTTAATAGTACTCTCAACTCTTTTCTTTGACTGCTTCTCTTCAAGTAAGGTCTTTGCAGAGTTGAAATTCTCCTCAAAAGTTCCAAACCTATTATTGTGAACATCCACTTTACACTTAAGTAACCTACTCACATACTCTTCAGTCTCAATCTCAGATATTTCATAGCCAAGAGGGTCTATGAAATCTACTCTAGGTTATACTACTTCAATGTAAGAAAAGTTAGTATCAACCATGAAATGTATCTCATTTTTATACTTCTCCACAAGAGACTATGGGATCCTTGATCTGCTTGTCACTAAATTCTGAAATGTCTTAATTACCAACACTGCACTCTCATTCACTTTATCAATAACATACCTCATATACACTTTGTTAATCATTTCCATTGTAGTTTGACCATCATTCCAGTCATTTCCAATGGTGTAAGGAAATCTTCTCAATAAATGAAAAAAACATATAAGTGATTAAGGATGAGCATCTAAACTGTGCATACTTAGTCTTCTTAATCTTTTCCAAATTCTCAAATAGTTGAACTCTCAGAATCTCACACATATCAACTTGTACTTTATCAACACATGTCAAATAAGCCACATGTATCATTCCAGCTACCATGTCATCCTCTCTTCAGTTAGCACAAAATTTAGTTGTTAGGATTTTACACAAGTATCTGACATCATCTTGTTGAATCTTACTAATTACAATTCCTCTACCATTATAGGATGAATTTGTGTTGTCTATGACTATTTTCCTCATGTTCTTCTCATTTAAAGGAATGGCTCCAATTTTAGATAGTCCAGTAACTTCATGAATCAAATCAGCTATGATATCTATCACTCTATCTTCTAACCAAAACTTCCCATTATGAATTCTACTTAGGATTATCTTAGTACATTCTTCATTATCAAATTCATACTATAATGCATACTTAATGATCTCATTATCTTTCAAATGTTCAAATCCTTCTCTCAATGACATGTCCTAATTGTAGATCTTCTGATATTCCTTGGTGAAATCACTATCACTGATAGTCTCTAGTTTGCATCCAAGATAACTTCTAACATTCTCTAGATGTAAAACTCTGTCTGGTATGGATGATAAAGCTAACCTAGGATCATCTTCCAAGGGTTCTACTGGTTCCCTTTTCATCTTAGGTCTATTCTTATCTCTAACATTATGAATCAAAGAAACATCCATGATTACTTCTAATTCCTTTTACCGATTAAAGATCTGCCAAGTAAAACACCTCGATTTCATGATTAAATAGGGCTTGCATAGATTTGGCACACAAATCATTCACCAAATCCTTGAAAAATGCTTTCAATCAATGCTCTTCGATCTTCTTAACACTTGTATTCTCTTTGATGATCAAATAATACCGATCATGACCTTTTATTACTTCAATCTCACTTAGATCTAACATCGCATTCAATTCTTTTGCCGCTTCTTTCCAAAAAGCTGATTCTATTAACCTGCAAAACTTAAAACTTCTTGCGATCTCGCAAAACATAATATTTTTCTTTGCGCTCTTAACCATAGCATTAGAACGTCATATAATATCTTGCATTAACTGTGCAAGACTTAATTCATCATATATCTACTTCTACACTAATCTAAGTTCCTATTCTACTACAATTTTCATGAATTAAGTACTTTGAGATAGGTCAGGTAAGGATTCATTCTTACCATTTAATACTTTACCTTCCTGATTACCTTCAATGTTGAATATGTCTCCTTGATCTGTGCTTTTGATAAACTTTACTTCATCTAAATTACTACAACATCCTTTATGTCTGTTACTTGCATCTTCATTTCTTCTTGCATGATTTCTAGGGTTAGGATTAGGATGAAAAGCTCCATTGTTCATTCTGCAAAACCTTGTTGTATGTCCAATCTTGTTGCATATCTGACAAAAAATTCCATTGTTTCCATATCTTGATCCAGGCTAATTGATCTATGATCTGCAATTTCTAGCAATGTGTCCAACCTTGTTGCATCTATAACATATTACTCCATTTCTTCTATTCATATCTTCAATAGGTTTCTTATCTGCATGGTTAGTATTCCTAAAAATTCTACTATTATTGCTATTCTCAAAAAATTTAGGTTTTCTACATTCAATAGCTCTATGTCCATTAAGGGGTTTGAATTGCTTACCTGTGGAATCTGTCTTCATATGACCAATAGTATTACAAGTAAAACATATTCCTTTGAATTCTCTTTGCATACCTTTAGATGATTCCTCTTGCTTAGGTGGTTCTTCCTTCTTAGGTGTATCTTCAGATTTGTTAGTCTCATAAGAATTCTTCTCATCTATACTTTCAGATATTTTTAGATCTAGTTCCTTGCTTTCTTCATCTATTTTGGATGTATTGAATCCAAGACCGGTTTTATTGTAGAATGGTTTCTGATAAGATATTTGTTCATCAATCTTCTCACTAGTTGAATATAGCCTTTCAAGTTGTTGTTTGGATTGAGTCAGTTCACCTTTCACAATTGTATTTTATTTCTCAAGTTCAGCATACTGCAAATTGACTTTCTCAAGTTCAGATGTTACTTTACTAAGTTTAGATTTTAGTCCTTCATTTTCAATCTTTAGACTTTCATTCTCAGATTTCAGATTTGCTTCATTCTTTCCATTTCCATCTTTCAGACTTAGCTTCAGATTTGCTAGCTTCAGTTCATGCTTAAGGATCTCATTTTCTTTTTATAAATTGTCATCACAATCTTCAATAAGAACTTCGGATTCCTTTTCAAATTTCAGATCTTCCAACTTGTTTTTCAGTTTCTCAATGAGGTTCTTTGTATCATCATATTTTCTTTTTAGAGTGTCTCTTTCATCAGTAAGCATATCAATCCATTCAAGAGCTTCTTCAGGATTCTTCTATAGTTGATCCATATCCATAGAGATCTTACTCAAGCTGCTAGGCTTTCCTTGAATGATTCTTTTCTGAGTAACTAATCGATGATACCAATTGTTAGAAATAGAGAATACTGAGAGGGGGGTGTGAATCAGTATTCTACAAACTTTTACTTTTGCCCAATTATGGATATAACAGATAATCTTAATGCATGCATAATGTAGAAAGCTAAACAATGTGCATAGCAATCAAACAAAAGAACTCATAACACATTATTTGTTCTCGAGGAAACCCTGGCCAAGGGAAAACCCTAGTGGGGATGGTACCCACAAAGATCCACTAATCAAAAGTATCATGTTAAGGATGTTGACCCTGTTAGGAGTCTATTACAAGCATATAGTGCCTCAGTCCTGATTAAGGGACTATAGGCCTTGTTAGAAGCCTCAACCCTGTTAGGAGTTGGCAGTACAAAATGTGATTACCAGATGAGCCCACTGCCCAAACAAGTAATGTACAATATTCACTGATTACAAAAGTAGGTCAAGGTACATAACCTTATACTGCTTGCATCAATATCTCTTCACTGCTCTTTCACTATCGCTATTACATATACATCATATTTCACATCATATCACTATATCCTTCTTACAATTTACAATTACATTTATACAAGTTATTAAGGCTAATAACTTTTCAAGTCGGCTGCCATATTAAAAAATAACTTTACCCAAGGGTTAACATCTGGGATGTCATCCCTTTATAGTGTTAAGTCATTATTTTGATAAACAAAATAATCCCTTAACTCTTTATCAATTATGTCTTCATATTTTGTCCAGTCGGCTAGACATTATCTTCAGTAAAACTGTCATAACTTCTTCCGTACATGTCATACTGACTTGTTCTCTGAGGTGAGTCTTCAATAGTCACCATAGATTCTATGTTAAAGTACACAAGCATTGAACTTACTCCAATTGACATCGTCAATCAAAACTATCTACTAGTTCACTGGCAAAAACACATTGTCTCATACTTAGACAATTTGCATTACGCTTTGACATACTAGCTCTCTGACATGTGTGATCTTCATGTAGATCATATGTTTCCATAATGACAACATCTATGTAACCAACTTAGCCAAATTTCCAACATAATTAGTCCTAATAGGTCTAAATAGGTACTAATAGGTCCTAATTGGGTCTAATTGGGTCCTAATAGGTCTAATTAAGTATAATTAGGTCCTAATAGGTATAAAGAGGTCCTAATGGGTCTAATTGGGTCCTAATAGGTTCATATTGTGTCTAATTGGCCTAACTAGATCTAATTAGGCATCAAATTGTAACCAATTGGTGGACTAATAGGTCTAATTGGGTCTAATAGGTCTAGAGTTAGGTCTAATTAGTCCTAATAGGTCCTAATTGGTCCTAATAAGTCCTAATAGGTCATAATGGGTCTAATTAGTCCTAATAGGTCCTAATTAGGTCCTAATTGGTCTAAATAAGTCTAATTAGGTCTAATTAGGTCCTAATCAGGTCCCAATAGGTCCTAATTGGGTCTAATTGGTCTAAGTAAGTCTAATTAGGTGGACTAATAGGTATAAATAGGTATAAATAGGTCCTAATAGGTCTAGAGTTAGTTCTAATTAGTCCTAATAGGTCTAAATAGGTCCTAAATGGGTCTAATTGGGTCTAATTGGGTCCTAATAGGTCCTAATAGGTCCTAATTGATCTAATTAAGTCTAATTAGGTCCTAATAGGTATCAATAGGTCCTAATAGGTATAAAGAGGTCCTAATGGGTCTAATTGGATCCTAATAGGTCATATTAGGTCCTAATATGTTCATATTATGTCTAACTGGTCTAACTAGGTCTAATTAGGCATCAAAGTGTAGCCAATTGGTGGACTAATAGGTCTAATTCAGTCTAATAGGTCTAGAGTTAGGTCTAATTAGTCCTAATAGTTCCTAATTGGTTTCAATAAGTCTAATTAGGTTCTAATTAGGTCTAATTGGGTCCTAATAGGTCATAATTGGGTCTAATTCATCTAATTAAGTCTAACTAGGTGGTCTAATAGGTCATATTAGGTCTAGAATAGGTCATATTAAGTCCTATTAGGTCCTAATAGGTTCATATTATGTTTAATTTGTCTACCTAGGTCTAATTAGGCATCAATGTGTAACCAATTGTTGGACTAATAGGTCTAATTGGGTCTAATAGGTCCTAATGGGTCTAATTGGGTCCTAATAGGTCCTAATTAGGTCCCAATTGGTCCTAATAGGTCGTAATTGGTCTAATTATGTCTAATTAGGTACAAATAGGTCCTAATAGGTTTAAATAGGTCATAATAGATCATATTGGGTCTAATTAAGTCTAATTAGGTTTAATTAGGTCCTAATTGGGTCTAATTGGGTCTAATTAGGTTCTAATAAGTCCTATTAGGTTAGGTAATAGGTTCATATTATGTCTAATTGGTCTAACTAATTCTAATTAAGTATCAAAGTGTAACCAATTGGTGGACTAATAGGTCTAATGGGGTTTAATAGGTCCTAATAGGTCTAATTGGGTCCTAATAGGTCCTAATTAGGTCCCAATTGGTCCTAATAGGTCCTAATTAGGTCCCAATTGGTCCTAATTGGTCCAATTAAGTCTAATTAGGTACTAATAGGTCCTAATAGGTCTAAATAGGTCCTAATAGATCATATTGGGTCTAATTAGGTCTAATTAGGTCCTAATTAGGTTTGATTAGGTTCTAATTAGGTATAATTGGGTCTAATTAGGTCCTAATAAGTCTTATTAGATCAAGTAGTAGGTTCATATTATGTCTAACTGGTCTAACTAGATCTAATTAGGCATCAAAGTGTAACCAATTGGTGGACTAATAGGTCTAATTAGGTCTAATAGGTCCTAATAGGTCTAATTGGGTCTAATAGGTCCTAATAAGCCTAATTGGGTCCTAATAGGTCCTAATTAGTCTAATTAACTCCAATTAGGTCCTAATAGGTCCTAATGGGTCTAAATAGGTCCTAATAGATCATATTGGGTCTAATTAAGTCTAATTAGGTCCTAATTAGGTCTAATTGGATCTAATTAGGTCCTAATTGGGTTTAATTAGGTTCTACTAAGTCCTAATTAGGTCTAATTGGGTCTAATTGGTCTAGTTAGACCTATAATTGGTCCTAATAGGTCTAATTGGTCCTAATAGGTCCTAGTTAGGTCTAGTTAGGTCTAATAGGTCCTAATACCTGTCTAGTTAGGTCTAATTAGTCTAGTTAGACCTCTAATTGGTTCTAATAGGTATAATTGGTCCTAATAGGTCCTAGTTAGGTCTAATTGGTCTTAATAGGTCCTAGTTAGGTCTAGTTAGGTCTAATTGGTCCTAATTGGTCTAATAGGTCCTAATAGGTCCTAGTTAGGTGTACTTAGGTCTAATTGGCCCTAATAGGTCCTAATAGGTCAAGTAATTGGTCCTAATTGGTCTAATAGGTCCTAGTAGGTCCTAGCTAGGTCTAGTTAGGTCTAATTGGTCCTAATTGGTCTAATAGCTCCTAGTCAGGTCTAGTTAGGTCTACTTGGTCCTAATAGGTCCTAATAGGTCTAGTTGGGTCTAATTGGTCTAGTTAGACCTCTAATTGGTCCTGTTGGGTCTAATTGGTCCTAATAGGTCCTAGTTGGGTCTAGTTAGGTCTAATTGGTCCTAATAGGTCATAATTGGTCCTAATAGGTGGACTAATTGGTCCTAATAGGTCTAGCTAGGTTTAGTTAGGTCTATTTGGTCCTAATACATCTAATTGGTCAAGCTAATAAGTCCTAATATGTCTAATTGGTCCTAATAGGTCCTAGTTAGGTTTAGTTAGGTCTACTTGGTCCTAATAGGTCTAGTTAGCTCTAATTGGTCTAGTTAGACCTCTGATTGGTCCTAATTGGTCCTAATTAGTCTTATTAAGTCTAATTAGGTCTTATTTATCAAATTAGGTCTAATTAGGTATTGCAATATCACACTTACATGATTCATTAAGACAAGTCCTGACCATCAACTTAAAATATCCAGAGAGAGAGATAGAGACATAAATTGTTTTCTACGATAATATATTTCTCATGCATCTTCACGTAGTCTTTGTTCAGTCTCTTCTGAATAATGTCGTGTACTCTTGTTTAACCTTCTCTTTTTATTTCCCATCACGAGTTGCAAAATTGTTCCACCAAATTTTGATAAAATTCAAAAAAATACAATTTCAAAAGTCTTTCTTCTCAAAAATGTGAATGATTTTGCAGCTTTTGGATTAATGAGATGAGAAAAACATACATTTATATATATGTAATCGTTATTAACCTGAAATGACACCAAATAGGCCGACATAAGTTTCTATCAAAATTCAACTTTAACTTTCTATTGAAAGTAATTTAGTGAAGAGTTAAATTAACTCTAAATCAAAAAGTACTTTTGATCGAAAGTCAAAAGTTTTGATCGAAAGTACCTGGTTAGGCCCTGTTTGCAAAATTTGAAGAAATTTTTAGAATTTCATGGCTTTGGGGCTCAAGCACAAGGATCAAATGGAACAATAAGGAGACATCCTTTTGGATAGCACAAGTACTCGGAATGAGCTTTCTAATGATTATAGATTCGATAATTTTTGAATTTATTATGTATATGGTTTTTGATGTTAAACGAATGTAGGTTTTTTATCAAATCTAAGCCTCTGAGTTTGATGTTCAATGAGAAATAGTAAAAAGGAGATTTTAAAAAAAAAAAAATAACAGTTCCCTCCATCTTCGAGTCTACTTTCTATCATTATTTTTTTTGAAATTCGATAAATACACAAGTTATAAGCTATGTAGTTAAGGTATGTCAAAATTATGGTTTAGTAAACTTCAAACATTAATAAAATATGAAATAATCATGACAATGTCCTCAAACCAATTGTGTGCCCTCTGTATGGATGTTACAAAACTAAATTCGAAAGAATCACATTCATATCTATTATAGATAAAAGTTATGCTCTATGAAAATAATGTTACTCTTTGAAAATGACATTTTCAGCACCATACCATTTTTCGTGGGAGAAAGAAAAAACTATTCAAATCAATTCAAGAAATAAAATAAAATATATATTTAGAATCTAGACTATAAAAAATCCTAAAAGACTCTAATTTACTTCATCCTCTGATTTCAAATGGTTTAACGACAATATGCATCCAAATTTGAATTTTTTTTTCAAAATGTAGAATTCAGTGTCCATTCAGGCAAAAAAGTGTAACCCACTATTGTGGGTTCATCCATGGTCCAACTTGGTTGGTATGGATTTAAGTTCTTAATATGTGTAATTGTAGTAGGTTCTTGTGACTTGATTAATGAAGATTGTATACCAAATAGTATCTTTTGATGAACTGATGGTTTTGGCAACATAGTACTGGTAAAGCAAGGAGCAATTGGTGAAGGCTCAACCATGTCTCCTACTGTGTGATCATCTTGCTATAGTTAAATAGGTAGTGGTTTTCCAAATATCTCTTGCATTGTAGATATGATCTCAAGATCACCAATGACAATCCACCTATATAGTTGTCAGTAGTGTACTTATCACTACAAAAATAGTTTAAATACTTAGCAATTGACAAAATAAGGTCTTTATTAATTGGTTAAAAACACTATTCGTACTAACTGGTATGTACTTATTTTTGGGATACTGTACTTTATCAATCGAGTCAACATCCCAACAATTGTCTTTTACAATTAAAAAATGGTTGTACCTCATTGGTAATGACACTCTTTGGCTATGCTTTCCATTAGATATATTTAATTTGTATTGTATGTTGCATTCATCCCTACGTGGAAACATGGAGATAAATATTATCTGTATAATCAGTTCATGAACCAGTCGTTCGCTATGGATTATGCTTATTGCATCGACTGTCAGTTTTGTAGCCATGATGTGCAAATTGGGTTGTCCACTTTTATTCATGCTTATTGTAGCTTCTGTTAAATCTGTAACCATGGTGTGCAAGGTGTGGTTGTTTCTGCAAAATCATTTTAAATAGAAAATCAGTCATTGTCCTGTTATGTTTAACTTTTTTGGGATGTTAATGATTGAAGTATCGACTGCATTAGTAGACCACTTTTGCCATAAGATTTTTTGTATCGGATTCTATGGGTAAATTTAATTGTTTGTATTTTGTTGTACATAGGTTACAAGAGATATCTCTTTGCCATCAGATGACTGGCCTTTCAACTCTATATTTTTTTCACTGATAAATGTTAAATATGACCAAACCTTTATCAGAAGGATCAAAATCAATGTTATTAGTCAAAGATTTGTGGCCTTCACAACTCTGTAAAATGTTTTTTATGTTTAAGATTCAAGACTTGGTAAAATTTGTATTGGTGATATGACTTGTGGTTCTCTATTTGTCACTAAAATTGAAAATTTCCTAACCATATGAAAATAGAACAACTGAAATCAATCTACCAAATATAATCATAGTAACCAAATGTGTACATAGAAAATTTTGCAATTTGAAACACTTGTATAATTTTTCGTAATGGGATCATAAGGCAATATCTCCAGAACTAAAAATAATTAACAATATCATTGACTATTACAGAGGAATATTTGTTTAGGAAAAATAAGAAAATGAATTGCATTTCAAGCACTTATATTTTTTCAAGGACTAAGATGGATATTCTTGTAAGCTTTGTCTTCCCACAATTGTCGCCTCCTATGGTTCTTTAGCTTATGACCCGTTCTCATACCCTACTTCTTCCTGCAAAAGTTTCCCCATTTTATTTAATAAAAAAACCCTAAACTTTAAAAAAATGAACACCCAAATATCAGAGCATTGTTGTTAAATAACGCATAATTAAAGCAAATAAATCACAATGAGATCATGCTAGACATTCACCACTAAGAAGAATTTGTTTGATTCAGAATGCAAAGTAACAAAAGCCTGAAAATGATTCCATTTTACTACACAAGGAGTCAACATATTTAGAGAAATTTAAACAACATAAGAACTGGTGAAGAGGTAGTCCTCCTAGATTTTTAGGGGTTCTTAGCAATTTTTTCCCTATAACCTAAAAGGTCACCTATTTTCATTTTTATGCACCAAATGGAGCAAGTTGTGTACTCCTATGAAATGGAGACATTCCCTCCAAGTTTTGAATACCATGTTTGTTAGGGATGTTAGGATCATTACTTAGACCCTCGTGTTTAAAAATATTTAAAGAAATCTTTTATTGCTACATCATAGGTTAATTTGTATTCACTAAGATTTTATTCACATTAAAACCCATCAAAGGTGTGAAAGGAACATGATAAAAAAAATTGTGTTGGGCAATGGCAATATGATTTTTAACAGAAAAATAATTAAAGAGGGCATTCATGACCATTGCAAAGATCTTTATCAAAAGTCAAATGGAGACACTGTTATTCTAGATAATATTTGATCAATTTAATGACTCATTTACAAACTAGGAATAGAAAACTAAATTGCAAATTTGAAAATTTTAATCAAACATTACATTTGCATGCTATATAATGGTGCAGTTTTTAAAAATTTATAAATATATATTATTTTTCTGAGCTTAAATTTCTTATATCCTTTACTGCAGCATGTAAACTGAACCTCTTGATTCCTAAAGCCTAAAATGAGCACAAGATTTTCTATTGACCAAGTTACATGCAAGGGTGCTATACGAAAGGAAAAACACTATTTCACTTGTGGATCATTAAAGATATTGTCAAATGGGATAAATTGTCAAGTTATGAAATGGCCATTTACAAGAATCTACCACAAAGGGGAAACTTCAATTAGTTTCTAGTTCCAATTTCCTTTTAATAAAAAATCATGTGGAAATATATATGATTATATGAGTTTCGTGAGTGCTTGTGAAAGAGTTGTAAAAAACACCTCTTGCGATTGGGTAGATGTTTTCTATTAAGTTTGAAATGTTAGATTGTGAATTAAACTTTGAACTATATAATGTTGTTAAACTTGTCTTCCACTTAGAAGAATCTACAAAATTTATAAGCCCTCATTCTCATGAGTTGAATCACAGGTTGCAGTTAACTAACATTACATTCTAGTCAACAACATCCACTACTTGTTAGTGCAGATATAGCATTTAACAATAGTTGAAATGAGTTATAACAAAAACCAAAATGATAAAGATACTTTGCCGATTTTAAAAATATCAAGCAACTACTACTACTGCCAATCACGCCTAGCCAAATGGTAGGCAACCTAACTAAATTTATTCTTATCATTTGAAAATATTTCAAACGGGTAATACCATAATAGAAGCAACCAACTATTGCACTATTTTGTTCATATTTCTGAAGTTCACTCTAATCATTGTGACTAGATGTTTGTAAATGCAATATTTATATTGGTTTGAAGGAATGGATCTTAATGCTAAATAGCATCAACCAATGCAAACTATTTTTTTGTTTGTCCAACTTATGCAAATTAAAATATACTTACCATTACATTTTCAACATTCAAATTTTTTTATGACTTGTAGCTATCCAACCTCTTATTCCATTAGAGATTATAAGGACAAATTAAATGGATTGGATTAGTTAAATTACCAAAAGGAACAAACTATGATGTTTATTATGTAGCTGTGCATGTTGGAATTCAACTATGCATTGAAAAATTAATCAAAACAATAGACATAGAAGGAGACTAGATGATAGTTATCAACACTGTCACTAAAAACCATTCTCCTAGTTGGAAAGGTAAAAATTGGGTTGACAAAATAAATTCAATGCTAAATCAAATCCCAGATTGTTCTCTCCATCACAAATAATGGGAAGCAGATATCATTGTGGGTTACCTAGCCAATAAAGTAATTTACTAAGGACAACAATCAAACACAACAAATGACTTGACTGAATGGCATGATCTGAGAGAACTCATACACAAAGAAAAATTACATATAATACCCTCGACAAATATCACATAGAATATAAGAGTGATGTCAAAACATTGCAAAAAGATTCAAAAGGGAACAAAGACATCACATCTACTCTACAAAAGCAATTTAAATTCCTCAAGAATGTGATCAAAACTCTACAAAAAATAACTCAATCTATGCACAACCCTGATATCGACGGTCACGAGAAGATAGAGAACATTGTTATAAGATCATAAACTAAACATATAATGTTTCATTCCTATTTTAATTTTATATTTTTTTACAATGCTAACATAGAAATGACAAGTATTTTTGGTGTACAATGCATGTGCGAAGAAGAGGACAAAGATGTGCAGTTTGCAAGGTTGTTCTCTTATGCAAATGGCCCACCAAAAAAGGAGGCAATATTGAAGGTTTTGGATGCTATAAATTGGGACCTTGGGCTTACTATTGAGCATTTAGAGTTGAGTGCTTCATTACATAACTTAAGAGGTGAAGCCCATCAACATCATGTACATTTCTAAAGCCCATGTGGCTAATATTTTTGAAGTGTTGTTATTGTATTTTCCATTTTCTTTGAGGTAATAGAAAATAAAAAATTTCTTCTTGCAATTTCTATATTATTATGTTGTTCTTGGGTGAAATAACCCTCCATTGATTCGTATTAAAGTAGGAGTTCTTGAGTGTGTAGAACCAATGTGCATGATTTTAAATCCAAGTGCAATTTCAAAACTAGCTGACTAGGTCAATTGCTCATTTGGGACGATGCTATGTAGGGATAGGAGAGCTCTAAAGTCTTAAGTTTTAAATCTCAACTCATTAGAGAAGGCAACCTACTAGCCAAGTTGGAAATGTTTAACTCCCCTATTTGAAATAGATGCTAGTCTAAAAATCAACTAAAGTTGTTAAAGAACATTCAGTTAGTCAAATGGCAAAATGAAAAATTCCAATATTTAAATAACAATATGTGAGAAAACTAGAAAATGCCTTTGTAAGTCTTACTCATACCTGGAGATGTTAAAGTATGAATACTTCCTTCCAAGCTCATAATTTAAATTGTGATGATGCCATTGGAGGCTGCTACTTTGACAATCTTGAAGGTTCTGGGAGAAGCCGTATATAGAGAATTTTTTTCTTTTCCACTGAAATGTGCCTACATGATAGGAATCAAATATGTTGCAAATCAGGTCTTTGTCTAACACAACCCTGATCATATATTAAAATACAAATATTTTCTATTGCTTATGGATCGCAAGGAGAATGAATGTTGTTAAATCATCTCCCCATCCCCTATTGTGGTTTGCTAAGATTAAACAGATATTAAACTCCAAGGGACAATAATAATTAAATAATATGAAAGAAATGAAAATATTAAAATCACAAAAAAGTAAAAAATAGCAGATTGGATTGGATAAATCCAACTAATTGAAAATATTCAGATCCAGACATATCCAAACCAAATCAATTTGGAATTGGTAACTATAGTTGCTTCGTAAGATTAGAAGTTGAGATTTGTAAAATCTTTATTGTCAAGGCAATGCTTTGGGTTGATGTGCATGACTGTAGTGGAGAAGTCATCTACATAGAAATGATAAAAATAAGCTATATTGTAAAAATGAAATAGGTTGCTATGATATGGTTACAGTCAGGGTGCTTTTTACAGTCTTCAATTTTTTTTCCATATCATTCATTAACATTTATTTGTTAATATTACCTACTATAAAACAAAGATATCATAGCAATGTTTGCATCTAGTATCTTAAAATAGACTAATTATGGGCACTGGGTTCGGATGTCTGTCATTAAAGAATAATTGTGAATTTTATGGATTCAGATATAATCTTTCATTAATGCTTTATAGAGTAATGGTCAGACATATAAGATTTCAGATACTTGTATAGCTATAAATGAAGACTTGCTATTGTTTATTTTGATAGAAATAGATGCATATGGAGGACGTATATCTTGATGATAATTTCATTATTTTTTGACTAGTATATTGATAAACACCAAAGGTCCTTGTATACATAAAAGAAACCACTCTAAATATAGTGAAAATATAGGTCCAAATTTTACAAAGGATGTTCAACTCCTATACAACTATTTACATATGTTTATATCTATGGACAATTACATGGATTCAAAAAAATCTTTGAAACAAAACTTTAATTTCATTTGCGTTTCCCTAGTTGTAGTATTGGTCATAAGACAATTCCTATAGGAGGTTGCAAAGTCCCTCCAAGTGCTTATAGACCGCATGGAATCTTTCTGAAGCATCTTGCATGTTTGAGATTTGAATATGTTGCACATTAGTCGTGCATTCAGACCTGTGTCTGTTATGCATCTAGTTATTTCTTCACAGGTTTTGTACAACATCTTTGACAACACTATAATATTGGTTCTATTTGTTACAACTAGTAGTTGTCGTTGCACCAAAAGATAGACCTGTTAATGCCCAATACAACCACTAGACTTATAGAAGACACAGGAGGCGGTTAAGCCCTTGTCACAAATCCCGAGGGGAGCGCTGAACATTTTTCCAACAATCTCCCCCTCAACGTTACCCGAGGGTTTTAAGGATTCGAACCTGTGACCAAGCTTTGATACCACTTGTTACAAGTAGTAGTTGTCATTGCACCAAAAGATCGACCTGTTAATGCCCGATACAACCACTAGACTTATAGAAGACACAGGAGGCGGTTAAGCCCTTGTCATGAATCTCGAGGGAAGCACTGAACATTTTTCCAACACTATTAGGTCTCATCCAATCGACCGATGTAGAAACAACAGTTGACGTTGGGGCTGTTGGAATATAATCATCAGTAGAGATGTCTATGATGCTTGGCGGTGGAAGGTTGGCTGGTTGGTTGTCTACCATTATCTGGAGACCAACTATACAAGATAAGTTAAAAGTAATACCATATAGATTTTATTATAGAAAAAAATGGAAAAGATCTCATAACTAAATATAGGATTGAGGTAATTTTAAGGTATGGAGTGAGATCTCCTAAATATTCATCTTTGATGGTGTCTCACTCCTCTTGTAATATGCATTGCATAGAAAACCAAAATGGGGGCAACAAATTATCAAACAACGATCAGACTTTAGTATCAAATAACAAAGACCTATACTACAGCATAAACCATTGATGTGTATAGAAGGTCTAATAATGAGCTTTCTTAATTTTAAAATTTTTATTTTGATAGAGAAAAGAAATAAGATTAGCTGCAACAACCATCTGAATTTAGAGTTCAATTTCCAAAATGGGTAAACTTGTGATATATTTAATTGTCCACATAAAATTTAGACCTTGTTGTAGAATAAGTCTGATTCAAAATTTGGCTTGGAATGAAGTTCATCTTATTGATTAAACCATTTTCTATTTATTTGGGAAAGCTTCCTCACACCTAGCTGAAATTAAAACTAGCAAAAAAACTCACAAGTATGCACACTATACAATATTTAGGTGGGGCTATTACATGAAAAGTAAGTTTATTTGTTTACTATGTTTTATGCCCCAAATGCAAATGCAACAAACTTTCAACAATCAATATTTGGAGGAAGGTTTTTAGATTTGAAGAAGATAAACTAATTCAAGCATGAGACAATTTCTTACTGATTAAAGTAATAAAAGGATAACAACACTGATTCAAAGTGGTGTTGAACATAGGGAAGATTCTATTATTTCACGACTCTTTTGGATGGACTCCTGCCCAAATATACCAAAATTTGATTATTTCTACAAAAGACAACTTGAAGACATAATATAAATCAGAAATGATTTTGTTAATAAAAGAAATATTAAGGCTCATAGAGCTGATTGCAATAAAAAGAAACATAATTCTAACCTCACTATAGATGAAATTCTACAATCTAGTTTCTAAATTTAAAATGACCCAAATCATGAGGAAATAACCAACGCTGCTTGGAAACAAGCGCCACAGGGAACATGCTTCAAAGTTGTTGTTAAAAGAATATTGTAATAATTATATACAATTATTTTTAAGGAATAATTACAAGATGGTTTCTAACTAAAGCACGCCACAAGGAAACAGGGTAAGATAGGTGGGTTGGAGGGATGCACCAGCCTAGACCACATAACTGGTTCCTCATATAAAGACAATACGCATGTCCACCAAAGAAAACAAAATCACAATCATAGCCAACATATTAATACCAATGAACATCCAAATTATTGCTTAAGGAAAAACTGGCATTTTACATTTTTCAGAGACCCATACTTTAAATAAGAACTCCAAAGATAGATTTTGTAAGTGAATGCAATCAGATTCTTTTGGGAAATGTATGTTGGACAATGTTTGACAAAAAAAATAAAAGGAACGTAGGGAATATTCTATTATTTCATGACTCTTTTGGATGGACTCTGACACAAGGCACGGATGGAGGATCCAACAATGGATAGTCCAAACCTACACCAGCACTTATAACAACATCAATCACAACAGAATACAACAAAATGATGCTTTAAAATAGAATTTCATTCAACATGCTCGGCTGTAAGGCCTTCCAAGTTGCGACCTTTTACAAAAGATTATGAAAACAGAGACTCAGCTCTCATCATATTTTCATCCACCTTCTAATCTACCTCTTCACACTCTAGTGCCTTCTTTCCCACACTACTTCCTTCACTACATCAATCTAAGCTCTCAATATATAGCCAACAAAGCCACAAGTTGGCTAGTCGGGCAATTAATAACATTATAGGTCTAGCCTAAGGAGAGAAACCAGAACTAAATACAAAATACAATGCAAAGCCATATTTAGGTCCACCCATGATCCAAGAACATGCCTCTAACTTAGCAAGATCCCATTTCATCATACGGAACCGTGCAAGACAAAAAAACTTCACGTTTCGCATGTAAACTGGCTGAAAATTGATACTCGAGGAAAACGGTCATAACTCCCAACTCCTGATGAATTAGGATTTGCGGTCTTGGGAAAAAATAGTATTTTAGGTCCTCTTTAAGGCCCTAAGAGTGCAAAGGCTGATTCATTAAGGATCAACGGCTACACGATGCGCAATCAGCATGTGGAAAGAAGGAAAATACGGCTTTGAGAGCAAGGAAAACAACTCTAACTTTGAAACAATCCATCCAATCCTTATGCGATCATAGGAGAAGGTTGCATAATAGGTCCTCAACATCATGTAAGCTTTGCATAACATGAAACCAACAACCGCAACAACTATAATGCAAACAACCTACAGGTACAGAAAACAAGAAATGTTTTGGGTTGATGCAAGATTGCTCAAAGACCCAAGATGCTCTTGCATCAAACACCTCAAGTAAATAAAAGAAAGTTCTCATGAACTTTTTGAAGGAATCAGAATAGGTATGCCATATCTGTTCTTAACCCATATCTCCTCTGTTCCTTCATTCCATGCTGCCTGCACTTTATCCATTGTCACACTCAGCAAAATATCTTGTCCTGTGCTTTTCTCATCTTTCTTTTCTGCAACTGACGAAAACTTACTCTGGCCATCCTCTCCACTTTCAATTACACCAGTACTTCGGTGAATCATAGCTCCTCTAGACTTACTAATCGGCTTGGCATCATCTTTATCCCTCTGTGTCACTAGTGCCATCATTTGTTGTACTATCTTTGTCAGAAAGTTTATCTGCATCTTAATCTCTATAAATTCCTCAAATATGTCATGCTCCTTTCCTTTCAAACTCAGCTTCCTTTCATCCATAGGAATTGGTTCATCATCTCTCTGCTTCTGATGTTTGTCACTATCATAGGGACAACACCTGATAACTCCACATCCCTTAACCCCTATTTCTTGCAAAGGTAACAACTTATGCCTAGATCCACCATGGATTACCACATATGTATTTGCACGACCATCAAACATAACATGCCTATCAAATTGCCAAGGTCTCCCGAGAAACAGATGACAAGCATCCATAGGCAATAATTCATATAATATTTCATCATGATAAGATCCAATCTAAAAATTAACCAAGCATTGCTCTTCAATCCTAACCTTAGACACATCTTGTATCCAACTAATCTGACAAGGATTAGGATGTTTCTTCTTTTCCAAATTCAACTTACTAACCATCTCTTCTAAAACAAAGTTTTCAGAGCTACCACCATCAACTATGACATTACATACCTTATCTTTGCACTTACATCTGGTTCTGAACAAATTTCTTCTTTTACTGGTTCCTGGACACATGTAGCCAACCTCCTAGTGATAAGAAATTCACCCATTTCTGCAGCATTCTCAATGTCTTCTTCGGCAGTTAGTGCAACTCTTCTTTTAGGACATTGGAAACTTCTATGACCCTGTTCACCACATAGAAAACAAGTATCAGTGAACTAATTTTTCCATCTTCCTCTCTGTCCATTATTGAAGTTCTTAGTAGTTTGACCACTGCCTGATCCTACATCAGCCTGCTTAGGATTCTCTACCACATTACCTCCAGCAATTGTTTCATCAGTCTTACCACTTTTGTTCCTATTATTTTGTCTCCCTTCAAACTTCTTGTTCAACTTTTCCTCAATCTTTAATGCCATCTGTTAAGCATCTCCTATAGTTTTCATCCGAACAGTAAGTAACTTTTCTTGAATACTAGGTCTTAAGCCATAAACATACCTAGCAACCTTTTCTTTATCAGCTTCATAATGACCAGTCCTAATCAGGATTCTATAAAACTCTTCAATATACTCCTGCACTAATTTGTTGGTTTGCTTCAAGGCTTGCTTCTTCTTAAACATCTCTAACTCATAATCCACCGGAATGAATTGCTTTTTCAACTTGTCAACCATTCGGTTCCATCTAGTGATCTTTTCTTTTCCTCTCCTACTTCTTTCCAATTGAACTCCTCTCCACCAAATAGTTTCATGACCCTTCAGCTTAGTCTTTGCAAATCGAACTCTATCAGGATGTTCTATTTCTTCATACTCAAAGTACTCATCTATCTCTTTAATCCAATCAATCAACTCTTTTGGCCCAAGACTTCCAACAAATGTAGAAACTTCAATCTTAGGTCTTTTCCCAATTTTAGACATAGCCTTCAGGATTCTATTCTCCTTTGGATCTCTAGCTTCTTCTATAGCTTCTTCAAAATGATCTTCCTCCTCAAATTCATCATCGCTATCTTCTTTCAATGTAGTCTTCTTTCTCAATTCCTCTTGTAGATTTTGCACTTGTTTCTGCAAAGCCCTAAATCATCAAGATTGAATTCCCCAGTAGGTTCTTCCTCTGAGATCTCATGAGATCTTCTTGGAGGCATCTTCAATCCAAGGTCTTGGTGCAAATTGTCTCACCCTCGACGATCTGTCCACACACTCAGGATCTTCAAGCTTTGATACCACTTGACGCAAGGCAGGGATGGAGGATCCAACAATGGATAGTCCAAACCTACACCAACACTTATAACAACATCAATCACAATGGAATAGAACAAAATGATGCTTTAAAATAGAATTTCATTCAACATGCTCGACTGTAAGGCCTTCCGGGTTGCGGCCTTTTACAAAAGATTATGAAAATAGAGACTCGACTCTCATCATATCTTCATCCACCTTCTAATCTACCTCTTCACACTCTAGTGCCTTCTTTCCCACACTACTTCCTTCACTACATCAATCTAAGCTCTCAATATATAGCCAACAAAGCCACAAGTCGGCCAGTCAGGTAATTAATAACATTATAGGTCTAGCCTAAGGAGAGAAACCAGAACTAAATACAAAATACGATGCGAAGCTACATTTAGATCCACGCATGATCCAAAAACATGCCTCTAACTTAGCAAGATCCCATTTCATCATACGGAACCACACAAGACAAAAAAAACTCCACGTTTCGCATGTGGAAACCAATTCACTTCAATAAGAGAATTCCACACTCTGTTTGACCGCATTAAACGTTGTTTACGTACCCAACTTTCTTTAATGATTGCTGACTGGAAGATCCATTTTCTTTTCGCAGAAATGTCCAGGAAAAGCACAAGACGTGGGGGACGGGAGAACTTTGATTAATTTCCCAGCAAAGGGCAGCTTTTAGGAAAATACGATGAAAATTTCATAAGAAAATTCCGCAGTGTGTTTGACCACGTAAGCGTTATATACATACCCGCCTTGCCATTTCACACCTTCTTGAGCGACTTGAGATCATATCGTTAAGCTTTTCCAAGTGATTGCGCTCAATCTTTTTTGCTGACTGGAAGATCCATTTTCTTTTCGCAGAAGTGTCCAGGAAAAGCACAAGACGTGGGGGACGGGAGAACTTTGATTAATTTACCACCACCGGGCAGCTTCTAGGAAAATATGATAACAAATTTAACACTGTGTTTGACCCCGTTAAGCTTTATATACATACCCGCTGTGCCATTCCACACTATGCTTTAGCGATTGCATTTGCATACTTGTGTGTGCCAAACTTGAGATCATATTTGTTAAGCTTTCGAAGTTTTACAGAGCAAGTGATGGAGTGTGAGCCTTCTACCTCTATTGCCTCCTTCGATCCCAACAATAGGTTTCATGTGTTTCTGAGCTTTCGCGGACCAGATGTCAGAAATACTTTTGTTGGGCATCTTTACACTGCTCTGTCTGGAGCAGGGCTTAGGGTTTTCCTTGACAGCGAAGAACTGGTGAAGGGCAAAGCCATCGATTCTAGCTTGCATACAGCAATTGAAAGAAGTGACGTTCTCATCCCTATTTTTACCAAACGCTATGCGGAATCAAGGTGGTGTTTGGAGGAGGCGGCGAGGATGTGCAGATCTGATGGCTTCACCATTCCCCTGTTTTATGATGTGCAGCCCTCTGATGTTCGCTACCATGAAAAAGGCGCATTTGCCAAGGCGTTTGAAAAACATTGCAGACATTTAGATCGATATGGTAAAAAGACAATTGAGGAATGGAAGAGAGCTCTTCGTCAAATCTCTGGTTTATCTGGTTGGTCACTGGAAGCAGAATCCGGGTAAGTAGTTCGCATCTTCTTTTAATTGTTAGGCCAAGACTAAAAATATATGGCAGACTAGAATTGGTTTAGAAATAAATATGATTGTATTTATAAAGAAAGATTTATTCCTGTATTTACAAAAGGGGGCCATACGCATGAGAAAAAAAGATGTTTTTGCAGAGTCTAGAGGTGCTAGACTAGTCTAGTCTAGAATGAATGGGAATGAAATGGAATTTGTGGGAGAGAGAGGGGCCAATACGAATAGCATGATTTTTATGAAGTTACTGTAATTCAACTGTTGTTTAGAAGTTTGCTTGAATAAAATTGTTTGATGTTGTGGTGCAATCTGAGTTTTGTCTGGCAGCAGAGAGTCTAGGGTTTGAGTAGGGTTGTTGAGGAGCTTTTCCATTTCATACACCAAACTTGTGAAGTAGGAGCAAATGGCTAAACAGAGCCTAAGGACTATCTCCAGCGAGCAAAAGTTATATGTATTTCTAAGAGTCATAACTTTTCTTAAAAATCTTCACCTCTGTAATTATTTGTGAGAGCCGATCCATAATTATTTGTGCGTTTGAAGTTGTCTCTCCTCCACATTAACTACCGAGAATATTTTCCCCTTTGTGTGCAACATAGGATTACTGCTGGGTGACTCACTTGCAGCTTTGAAAACAGTCAGCAGCTAATGATCCATCTCTTCTCACGCCTCACAACTCTACAATCCCATCAAATTTCATTTACTTTCTCCTTCATTAAAACACAAAGACACCTTCATAACTTACAGAGAACAAATTTATGGTCCGTGAATTGCAGGTCGAAAAGTAAAGCTAACAAACGCTTTGAAAGATGTACTGACATAAAATCAAGAGATTATCTAGTTAGCCTTTTCAAATATAAAACTAATTAAGTCGGGAGCAAATCAAAAGACAAATTATGTTAATAAATTTGCAATAGCAATTCTTAATATTTTCGCTCCGTATAAACTAGGAAGCTGAGCAATATAAATGCTTTAAAAATCCCTGGCAGGATACTAGCCACTTGTTTAGGGGATAAAGTTTTTCTGTTTACTAAATCCTCATCTAGTGTTCTTTACCTATTATTGAATAAATGTGTACATCAATTGTAAGCAGATTATTTTCGCTAGGCAATCTATTTTATTGAAACATATGTGACTAATTGTATTAAATTAGTCATTTGTTAAGTGAGAAAACTGTTTTGCTATTAAATTTCTCAAACTAATCTGATCATCACAGAGTGTTCTTTTCATGTGAAAATTTGAGATTCCTTTTTAGAAACAATAACAAATCATCTATAAATTAGCCATTTGTAGGGTGGGTAAATTATTCAGAGGCAGCTCATCTTTTACTTTTCTCTACTGATCAAGATAGCAGGGGTATGTAATGTATTAGTTATTTCTCAAAACAATAACAACCAGTATTTTATTAGTCAGCACCCACATGAATAAGGGATTTGGATGTTCTCATAATTCTCTTCTTAACAGTCACATGAACCTTATGCAGTCTTCGAATAGCTTTATAGGCTATACTTAATTTATGCCATTTTCCTAATAATAGCAACCTCTGATTGTCTTTGAAACATTATTCATTTTATAAATTCATTACCCACTTGTTGTACCTGTTTTGAATGCTATTAGATGATTGAATTCGTGGAATTGAATATGCTTCATAACTTTCTTTCTATGATCTTAGTAATTGTTTTTTAATTAGTATTTAGAGCTTTAAATTTGCATCGTAGAGTCTGATACGTACAAGGTGATTTTCAGGCATGAAGGGAGACTAGTCAAAGCAGTTGTGAAAGGTGTGTTGGATATTTTGAAGAAGAGGGTTCCCCTGGATGTTCCTACGCATCTTGTGGGTCTCGACAGGGGTATTTGTGAAGTAATAAGTAGTTTGCATCTGAATTCGACAGACACAAGTTTGGTGAGAGTGGGAATCAGCGGCATAGGTGGTGTCGGCAAAACCACCTTGGCCAAGGCCGTTTACAATGATATTCATCCGAGATTTGATGCCTCTTGCTTTCTCTTCAACATTGGAGCCACTGCAACTGCACAGAACAACACTACACTCATGGACTTGCAGAGAAGAATTTTAAGGAGTTTGGTAAATTACGAGGGGGAAGTATCAAGTGTTGATGAAGGAAGATATCTGATGAGAGATCGATTGCAAGGAGTTCGGGCTCTTGTGATTTTGGATGATTTGAATGATAGAATGCAGTTGCATGCAGTGTATGGAGATGGAGATTGGTTTGCCCATGGTAGCAGAGTCATCATTACTTCTCGAGACCAACACATGCTCAACCTTGCTAAGGTCGATTCAATTTTTGAAATGACTGGAGTAGGGGAGGATGAAGCTCTCGAATTGTTCAGCTGGCATGCTTTCCGTGGAGCAGTGCCGGTGACCCCTTACGAAGAGCTTTCTACAAAAGTTGTGAATGCTTGCCGAGGGCATCCTCTTGCTTTAGAAGTCATTGGATCATATTTGTCTGATAAGAAGGAGCCAAATGACATCCGATGTTGGGAAGAAACTGTTCATAATATTGGGGAAAATCCAGGTGTATATAGAATCCTTAAAACGAGTTATGATGGACTGAGCCATGTCGAGAAGGAAATTTTTCTGGATATAGCTTGCTGCTTTGTTGGTGAAAGAAAAGGTGATGCTGATCTTTTCTGGGATGTTTTATACCCAAATAAAGTTCAAACGGCCATCAAGAATCTTTCCCTGAAAATGCTTATAACCATCAATGGCCCTTACGAATCCCTGCATATGCATGACCTTCTGCGGGAAATGGGAAGAGAAATTCAAGAGCAGGCTGATAATAATAGCAGACTTTGGCTGCCTGTGGGCGCACACAAAGATTTGAACAGAGAAAGAGCAGAGAGAATGAAAATGCTTGTTTACACAGGACAGAATGAAAGTGAGCCTGTTGTCATGCATAACATGCCTTCTCTGCGCTACCTATTTTTGCAAAATACAAAGGTAGTGGTCAACATTGGAAAGCTAACTCCGAATTTGGTATGGATAAAAATTAGAAATTGTGAGGTTATAAATGAAAGGCATAGATGGATGATGTCAAGAAACAACCTCCAGTTGGATGGCAGTTGGTCCCAAGTCAGGATCTTAAGTCTGGAGAGCTGTGCATTTCCCACCAAAATCCCAAACACGCTCCTCGACAGCTTGGTGAACCTTCAGTGCTTGTATATACAGCGTTGTGACGCTCTGACAACACTTCCAAGCACAGTCGGTAACTTGTCACAACTCAAGGAGCTCAAATTGTGCGGCTGTAGACGTTTAACAAGCCTTCCCGATACTCTGGGCAACTTGGTGCAGCTACAAGACTTGTGTTTGGGCGGGTGTGTAGATCTAAAAAACCTTCCCAGCACTTTAGGTAATGTGGCTAAACTACAAAAGTTGGATTTAAAGAGATGTAGAGGTCTAAGGACTCTACCGAACACAATTGGCAACCTAGCAGAACTCAAGGAGCTGAACTTGCATGATTGTTCAGGCTTACAAAGACTTCCTAACACGGTGGCAAAGTTAGCAAAGCTTGAATGGTTAAACCTTGAGGGGTGTTCAGGCCAAGGAAGCTTTCATCATACCGTTGTCAAGCTAGCCCAGCTGAGGGAGTCAAACAGGTAAAAGATCATTTGTAGGTGCATCTAATTTGGTGTACAGAGATTCTATATAACAACTTTGAAAGAAGATATATTCTTAGTAAATAGTTTGAAATTGTGTCTCAAGGTGAAGTAATGAGTATAAGGATCTTAAATTTTGCAGAAGAGCCGGATTGAGAAGCTTGGCGCAGAAGAAGTTTAATGTCTACCTTACTTACGCAGCGGATGCGGCGGAGGAAGGGGACACATTGATGGGCAATCTTCAGAAATGTGTTCGAATATGCAGGGGCAGGGGCAGGGAGGACGAGCAAGGCCCGTGCACCGAGTCATTCCGTATATGCAGGAACAGGGAGGATGACCAACGTGGAGACATTCGCAGGGCAATTCAGAGCAGTGATATTCTTGTTTGCATACGGTCACAAGGATACATCGATTCCGATTGGGGGCGGAGTGAGTATAAGGCTATGAGAGACTCGAATGGTCTCTGTGTTCCTTTCTATCCTCCTGGAGGTTCGCTGCATGGCATTGTTTGCAAGGATTGTTGGTATCGTTCGTTTGTGTATGGAAGAAAAACGGGAGATAAGAGTAAAAAGGCACAGCCAAGTAATATGAGAAGACAATAAATATAAGGAACTGACATATCTCTTGATCCGAATAATATCAATAATGGATTTGGAATATTTCAATAGAGTGGAAAGTACTAATAAAGATGGAGTGGGGTAAAAATAATTAGAATGAATGAATAATTATGGTATGCCATCTGGTTAAAGTAAACTGCTTTGTGAAGAGATTTTTTGCTCGGTAATGGAACACTACTCATAAAAATACTTTTGGGCTCAGTAACTAAATTTTGCAGGTAATCTGAAATATCATATAATGTGAATCATATTCTTACATAGGAATTTTTGAAGACCAACTTAAAAAGTAAGTCTTTTTTGTGGGTTCTTCACCAAGTTTACATGATTTTCTTATAATAGTTCGTTGGAATTTTAACAATGCGTTGTTCACCAATCTTGTACGATTTTCTTTGAGTGGCAAGTTTATACTTTCTACTTAAAGTGACTAACATTTGATGAAAACCTTATTTCAATTTGATCTAAGTTTTAGAGAAGGGAAATAAGAAAAAAAAAGTCAATGAAAATAATTTATTATTATTATTATTATTTTATTTTTATTTTTATTTTTATTTTTATTTTTATTTATTTTTACTTTAGTTGGCTGCAGCAAAGTCTTGCCCACGGGATTAAACCGAGTCCGAACCCAGAGCCAAAAACACTGGAGTCCTAGCTTGCCTCACTTATTAATATTTTATATAGAATAGTTCTAAATAGGTGTGATTAATATTCTTTTAAGTATTTTTCTATTTTTTTTTAATATTTAAAAAGGTTCTCTTTCATTAAAAAATCAATGAATTTGACAATTTATTGTGAAATCAATAACTATAGAGACGAGGTATTATTAGTGTTGTAGAAGCGAGGAGAAGTGAGATCTAAATTCTTTATTTCAAAAAATTTCCTTATATTTTGACACCTCTCTATTGTTCTTAAATTATTTTCTTTTAATAAAATTATGTACTATTATAAATAATTAAATTATATTAAATATTATAACTATAATTAATTATTTGGCAAGCACTTGTTATATTGATAAGTTCTAAGAAATTATGGGTATCTTTTCCCAAAGAAAACAATAATGAAAGATATTGAATAGAAATTTTGTAAAAAAATGGTGGGGCTAGCATTTGCCCCACCATCTTAGTAAGGGTCCCATGAGGGTGGCTTGGGCTCTATTTTTTAGGAAAGGGAGGTCCTATGAGAAATTGTTTTGGGGGCTAAAGGATTTTTTGGAATCTTTTCCTCCAAAATAGGAGCCCCTACTTTTTAGGCCTCTAAATTAGAGTGGGTGAAAATGGGGTGGGGTTGGAAATAGCCCCACCAACTTAGGAAAAAATTCTTTTACATGTCAACAATCTACTCATTTGTTTCCCACCAAAAAATAAAATTTAGAAGGAAAACAAAGTTTTTACTTTTTTTTTTATATTTTAAATTTAAAATCTCCCCAAACTAACATTAATGCACTAGCCTTTCTTTATTAATTAATGGTTATTTAATTGTTAATTAATCAGTTATTTATCCTATAATCTAATCTGCTAATCATTTAATCATTCTTCTAAAATTAATTAAATAATTAATTTTATTTAATTAATTAACCTTTATTGGTTAATTAAGTTCCATTTCTTCGGTCTATAGTTTGAATGCAATTATTCAAGTTATTTAATTGTTCGTAGAAAATTAAATTAATTTAATGCCATTTCATCACATTTCTAAAAATTGAATTTTAATTTAATTTAGATTTTTGAAATCCAAAATATCTCATTTATGAAAAAATCTAATTTTTGAAAATCAATTAAATCCTCATAATATCTTCAGTTTAGTTTGAAATGGAACATTTTGAAAATATCTTCTCAATTCCTATCCTCTTTCTAGTTTCCCAAATCACTCACCTTTTTCTTCAATTCAAAATAGAAACTTGTCAGTTTCTTCTTCAATTTTATCTTTGTTGGAAATTTAATATGGGAAAGTGAGATACTGAGAGGGGGGGTGAATCAGTTTTCCACAAACTTTGATACTTTGAAACTAATTCCACATGCATACCATAAACATAGATTTCAATACTGAAATGAAACTAACATTCTAACCTCATCCATCAAATGAAACTAACATTCTAACCTCATCCATCAAATGAAACACATAACACATAAATTTGGTAACCTAGAAACCCTTGAAAGGTAAAACTGGGGTGGGGATGACACCCACAAATCTTCACTACTCCAGTATTAAAGTGTGCCTGTTAGGGCTACAATATTTGATCACTTCAGATGATCTACCCTGTGAGGGGTCTACACTATTAAGAGCTTATAGATTTATACAATCTACCTTGATTAAAGGATTTAAAACTTATAGCTAAGTAAGCACTCGATTAAGAGATGTATAAAGGCATGTGAGGACCACTTTGTTAAGAGATTTACCCTGATTCACCTGCTAAAATGTATCAGTACCCAATCCTTCAGTTTGCACTATAAATGCTGATAACAAATAATCTCTTTCCAATACTTGTTTGATCTCCAAAATCAAATGTAGCTATGTTCTATCCTACACCGCTTTGCTCGGTCACTCTACTTGATCTCTGCATCTAACAATCAAAACATTGCCCTGTTTCATATACAAGAGATCTTCTCTGTTACTCTTTCTCACTTAGTTTTAGGGTTTTGATATCACCTTATATAAACATCTGATCAAGCTTCTAGATCAAGATCAACAATCTAGATTCATTACTTATGCCGCTTAAGCATTCCCTTTTTTTTGATAGGTTACATGGCTTGCATAGGGATTAATAACAATAATTACAAAGCATAATCATCTCCTTGATTCTCTCAACAATTATACACATAGAAGTCGGCCAAAATGGTTTACCTTGGTGTTTGTGCCATTACAAACACATATGTCAAAATTGACTTGCTCGGCATATAAAGTCTTTGATGCTCGGTCAAAACTATTCTTCATATATTGGTTCTCGGCACTGACTCTTCTATACAACTTGACATAAACTTCTTGGTGACTACTGAAGTACTTGGTGACCTCCGACTTGCTCGGCAACAACTACTACTCGGTAACTATACAAGTCTACACATGACTCGGCTTTAATAAGATGGCTTAGTCACAGTGATGACCAACCAACATTGCCTTAAAAATGACTAAGTGTTAGACACTAATAGATAACATAGCATAGGGATCAACAATCTCTTCTCACCCGTTAATTTTGATTTTCACTAATTAATCTAGATCGTTTATTCAAACCTAATTTTCTATATAATCAACTTTTAGTCCTCACAATTGAATCACAAATTTATGCATCGAATCTCTATCCAATAATCAACATAGTCTTTTAGAAATCATGGGTATGTGTAGGATCATGGTATGCCAAGCTATGGCCTTAAATGACAATGAAAAATAAAAAAATCAAGGTTAGTCAACTTGATGTAAAAAGTTGAACATCTTATCAACCTTATGTCGAAAATTTGTAAGAATAGAATCTGTAGGAAATTGAATGTAGTTTCTAAACTACTACCCCTTTTCTAAAAAAAAAATAATCTAATTGTTGGAAATTGTGTATTTCAATGCATAAATTTCAAGAAAAGGATAAAAAGTACGTTTATGTCTGACCAGCTTAATCACAATCAAATGATAATATTTATTCACAATATTCTAGATATAAGTAATAGACTCATTCTCGAATGTGATGCATATTTTTGTGTAATTTTTTTCCAACTAAATAATTAATTATGAATTTTCTGGTACAAATTTTTTAAAATAAAAAAACTCTCATGTCTGACCACCTTAACTAATTTTAAACTTCACAAATTTTTTTTAAAAAAATTTCTTATAGTAGGTGAAGCTTCAATTAGAGAAACAACTTCCATAGAAATAGGTATTGTTTTATATCCATCAATGAGAGATTTTTCTTAGTTTTTATTATCTTCTTCAATATTTAAAACCACAAGTTTGAAAACCTCACGTGAAACATTTAGGTTAATGAATTTTCTATTTCTCTCTACCAATGGAGGTTATAATAGCATGTGGCATATTTCTTGAGCCCAAATGTCTCTTTCTACAACCGTCTCAGTTAAAAGTCTTCTATCTTCTTGCACAACTAAATCTTCAAGGTTTTCTAAGTTTGAAAGACAAACCAACATCTAGTGGTATGTTTCTAAGATTTTCTCTTCTTTTGCCACATACTTTGAAATATATTTTATTATTACATTCTTGGAAAGAAAAGGTTGCTAATCTATATTTTCTCTGAATAATTGCAGTACATGACAATTGTGTGAATTGACTCTATCATCATTTCTTGCCGATGCAAAAAAATTTCTCTCATTTCTATGTCTTCATATAATTTACATCCTCCCAAATTCAAAGGCTAAGGAGAATTATCCCTACAAACAATGGGTAAACACACAAAGATGGAGGACAAAAAAGGAGTATAAGATGCCACTTTTTTCCTTGAAATTAACAAAGTCTAAACTTTGACAAGAAATTGAAGATAGTTAGACTCAAAATTTCAAGATGGACAAGAACAAGAGTTTTATTACTCTGAATATAGTTTCTCAACTACTAATTTATTTGGAAAATGGTGGATATTAAAAGCCTCAAAAAGGGGGAGCACAAAAATTGGTCTTATTTTTTGTGAAAAAACATAACATAGCATCTGGTGTGCTCCCCCTAAAATGTTAACTTTTCTTTTGAATATTTTTAATCTCTCTAATGTATCAGATGGATATGAAGTTAGCATTTCTAAATGGTGAATTAGAAGAAGTCTACATTGAGCACCCAGTTTGTTTTCCTTTGACTCAAGAAGGAGACATGGTATTTAAACTAAAAAAAGCCCTATATGGACTAAAGAAAGCACCTAAAACATAGTATGCAAGATTGGATAAATATTTGACAAAATTGGGATTTGCTAAAGGCACTAAAGATAGTAATTTGTATCTAAAAGAAATAGAGAGTGATCTATTAATTGTAGTTATTTTTGTTGATGATATAATCTTTGGAGGTGAAGATGAAGCGAGTGATAAATTTTCTGATGAAATGACTTGACAGAATTTGAGATGAGCATGATTGGAGAAATAAAAAATTTCTTGGGTTTATAGGTTGTGCAGAACGGTAATGGTATTTTGTTATCTCTGACTAAGTATCTGAAAGAACTATTGCAAAGAGTTGGTTTGGAAAGTTGTAAGTCTATTGGTACACCTATGGTAACTGGCCATAAGTTATCTAGAACAGATGAGACTCCTGCAATTGAACAAAGGAAGTATAGATCTATGATTGGAGGTTTGCAATATCTAACTCACACAAGACCAAATATAGCACATGTTGTTGGTATTATTGCGAGGTTTCAAGATGATCCTAAGGAATCACATTATGCAATAGTGAAAAGAATATTCAGATATTTGAAAGGTACAAATGATTATGGGTTGTGGTATGATAAATCAAATTATTTTACCCTATGTGCATATATAAATATGGATTGGGGAGGTAGTGTGGATGAAAAAAAGATTACAATTGGTGGACCATGTTTTCTTGGAGGAAGATTGGTTTCTTGGCTAAGAAAGAAACAAAATTGTATTTCACAGAGTACAACAGAATCAGAATATGTAGCAGCAGCATATAATTATAATCATATAATATGGATGAAAAAAAATGTTGAAGGATATTGGAATCAAGTTCAATGAACCTATTATCATACAATGCGATAACACAAGTATAGTAAGTATGTCTAAGAATCATGTGTTACATTCTTAAACAAAACATATAGAGATCAAGTATCATGTTGTAAGAGAAAAAGTTGCAGAGAAAGAAGTCAGACTTGAGTATATCAACACAAAGGAGAAGATTGAAGATATATTTACAAAGCCTTTACCTAAAGATACATTTGAGTATTTGAGTAGTGATACAGAAAGCTGCATCTGTCTAGTAGTATAGAGCACTATCTTTCTGGACTGTATGCTGATGCTTCCTCTATGGGGGAGTATATATGTTTTTTAGCTGAATCATAAAGGACTCTTGGTAAAAGGTATCTTCAAACAGTGTCTTTGGACATTTGATCTTGTATTGGGTTGACATAGTGATGCCTATTTTTTCATTTATCTCAATGGAGGAGAAGGATACATTATAAATATTTGATGATTGATGAAGAGGATTTGAAAAGTTAAAACAAAGCAACAGTATTGCATTTTGGTATTCATGGAACTTAGATGTTTTTCATTTATGTTGCCATCAATGCCAATGGGGGAGATTGTTAGCATGAATGTTGAATATGTCCTATGGGGGAGTATTATAGCATTTCAAGAGCACTCGCATGTTGCATTCATGACTCTATTGTCATTGATGTCAACACACTTATTATACTGAAGTTTAGTAGAGTAGAAGACTAAGTTTGGTTTAGCACATATAATGTATTATAGATGAGGTTATGTGGAGTTGAGTACATGTTTGGTATGGCTTCTTGATATCATGGTTAAGAGCGTGTACAAAAATTCAAGTATTTGTGTCAGTTATGAGTAATCTAGTGGAAACTGCATTTTGACAGTGTTCCTAAGAAGTGGTTTGTGATAATTAGATTATATCTCCTTACAGGGATAAATCTGGTCAAGAGAAGTTATACAGAGGTTGAAGACATTGCAAAGGTGACCTAGATGAGTCAACATAGTCAGAGGTTTCACATGTGATAATTTATTAAGTTTGTGAGCTGATAGTTTTATGTGATTATGGAAATATTATGTAACGTGTAATGTTTTATATTTGGTAATTGGTTAAGCTTAATTGGCCAACTCAATTATGAAATATTGTGCATGGTATAAGGGAACGATTTTTCCTTGATTGTATGAGAAGAGATATAATATAGTGATTTATGCAAAGGTGAAATAATGTGAATTAGTGATTGATGTATAATGTGAAGTGAGTAGATCTGGTATTGAGATATGGTGAAGCATTTGGTGTGGTTTTGGCATAGTCAAAGATGAGAAGAAAAGTTGTCGAGATCAGTAATTCTTGGTATTATTATGTTCGGATAATACAGAGATCATTTGGACAGTGTGTTCAATGATCTTGAAGCCCTTGAAGTTGTTTGGACAGTGGGTCCTTCTATCTTCCCTAACTCCTAATAGGGTTATAATCTCCTCATAGGGATTCGAAGTCTCCTAATAGGGACTGATATGTACTGAATGTATTTCATAAGACTCCTAATAGAGTCCATCCTCTCATAAGGAACTTTCATATTAGTACATCTTTTGTGGGTACCATCCCCACCGGGGTTTACTCTCTAATCAAGAGGTTCCCTAGTTAAAAAATCTGATGTCATTGTGTATGATTATCATTCTATGGTTGTTGTTTATGTTGATTACATGTTTCAAATATAATGAGATTAATAAAAAAAAAATTTATCAGATAACTAAGTCACCCCCCCCCCCTCTCAGTTATCTTGGTGGACTTTACTCTCTAACAATAATATCACACAAAACTTCATCAAAGTAATTTCCAATCTTGAATTTCACAATACATTGCTCACTTACCAACAATTTATGCTCATCCTTGATCCATGAAACATGATAGGGTTTAGGGTGTCTCAACCTCTGCAATTTTGCAACTTTGTAACTAGCTCCTTAGATGCCAAATTCCTTGAACTATCACTCTCAACAATTACTTCGCAACATTTTCCTGCCATCTTACATTTGGTCTTGAAAAGACTTCTTCTCAAGAAAGGTTCTTCATCAACTCTTTTATTACACAAAGTTCTCCTTACCATCAAGTTTTCTCCATCCTTAGGCCTACTTGATGAACCCTCAAGATCCTCTTGTACCATAGCATTCCTATGACTTTGTTCATTTCCATAAGAGTGTCTACACTCAAAAGATCTATTCCCTTCTTTTCCACATCTGAAACAATTACCACTAAAACCACATCTAGAATAAGAATTACCTCTTCCTTGGTATGAACTAGTACCTCCGCGGTAAGAAATACCACCTCTCCACTCTGTCTTACTTTTATCTTCAGTTTTCCACTTATATTTTCCCTTATCTTGCATAGAATATTAGATCTGCCACCTTCACCATAGGATCTACCTCTGCCTCTCTGGAATCTACCACCTCTACCTTTGTGTCTCTGTTCATGCTTCTTTGTCAAGATCTCCTCAACTTTCAAGGCACATTGATATGCTTCTTCCACACTATCCAATTTCACAAAACTTATTTCATCTTGAATTCTAGATCTCAATCCATTGAGGTACCTTGCAACTTTCTCAACCTCATCATCCACATGTCTAGATCTGATGTCCAATCAATAGAATTCCTTAGTGTATTCCTTCACAGTCATATCCCTTTTTCTGAGGTTTTACATCTTCCTCAAGAAACTAACTTGGTAATCAGTAGGGAGGAAATTCTTCTTCACTTTGCTCACCATTTTCAACCAAGTTCTGATCTTTTCCTTTCCTCTTCTTTGTCTATCAGTATGTAAATGCTCCCACCATAGTGAGGCATGATCTTTCAACCTAGTGACTGCAATTGTCACCTTCCTATTATCAAGAGTTCTTTCAAACTCAAAGAACTTTTACATATCAGAGATCCAATCCAACACAACATTAGTATCCAATTTTCTATCATAAGGAATAACTTCAACAATAGGTTTTTAATGTGCTCTAGATAATACTCTCAACAATCTTTCCTCATCTTGATCTTCCTCAGGGTCTGGATTAGGGTTTGGTACCTCTGCTTCATCATCACTCACATTATCAAGATGTTCTCCTCTCCTCTAGGTTGTCTCCACAACATCTAATCTGGCTACAATTCATCTTAACATGTCCATTATGACATTATCAGTATTTCCTCTACCTTGAACCATTTTGACAAATAGGTTCCTGCAAGATCGTAACCCTTTGCAAGTTATAGGTCAAATTCATAAATCTGCTACCCTACAACCAAATCCAACTTAGGGCTCTACATGATCCAATCTCCTCAAGGACAAACCTTCACTCTAATAGCACCTGATGTAAGGAGGGACATGAATAGCTAGGGACAAGGGCACACCTAACTATCCAGCCACCTTGCAGAGAAAACACAACGAAAGCACACAACATATAGAACAATGCCAAGAAGAGAAGGAACACAAAAACTTTATTGATTCATCCAAATTTCTGCATACATATCCGGTTGTGAGGCCTTTTGGGTTATGACCAACAAGATTTATGTATATCTTTCTATCTTGTTACCTCTTCTCACTGACTCCCCTTTTCTACATCTAAACACCCTTATTTATACTTGCCAAAACAGCTTACAAAAGACTCTAGATCATTAGATAATAGAAGGACAACCTCAAAATGGTTTGGACACATCCCAAGACAAGATCCCTACATTAAATTTACAACATAAATTAAATACATAAGTCAGCTCCAACTAAGATCCAAACACAGACAAACTCAGTCAAAGAAGAACTGAGCATCAACAAATAACATGTTCACTTGGCACAGGAAGGAACGCTTGGCCAACACTGGACAACTCGGCACATACAGGACTCCGCCAACATTGGACAGCTTGGCACACACAAGAATGCTTGGTAAATACTGCAACTTGACACGTACTGACAGAATGAAAAAAAATGAGCAGGATAGCAAGTCAACCCAGGATGCTCCTGCATCAAATTTACCCTGAAAAAGATGACAAAGTCTGTAAAGAATGCATAGTTTTTAACTTTTAAATGCACTTTTTCCAATGTAAAAAAGAATAGAAGTAGCTATAAGGGAAAGAATTTGTATAGAAACTTTAAAAAGTGCATGGAAGTAATTGTGTAATTCGGTAGTAGTAATCAATCCCTTGAAGATACATGATCTTTGGTGAAGAGGCGTGCCTCATGTTTAATCGTTGTCTTATTTGTTTTCTTCCTTTAATCACACCTTCTCATGGATTGTTTAACAACTCTTCAAACCACTATTTTCTGATAATCTTTGTTTAGCATAATTTGAGCATTATTAGTTTGCATTTTACTAATCATCACTCCTCTAATAGAATCATAGCTTATAATAGATTGTTGTATTTTAATCTTTGTCCCTTAGGTAATCATTGTTCATTATTATTCATAGTTAATTGATGCATGATCATTGTCTTATCTGTCTAATAATTATTGGTGAACTACTAAAAATTATGAAGTCTTATGACTAAGACATTTTTTTTGCTTATTAATATCTCACTGATTATTCTGAGAGCATTGTGAAATTAGTTTGCTAAAAGTTGGGCATGTATATATATTTTATTTGTTATTTTGTGTTTAGGGTTGGGCGCATGATACCTTTCGGTCTACCAATTTATTCCCAAGAATATTTTTTGCTGTTATGATTTATGCTAGCATACAGAGTATTTTTTTCATACCTTTTTTTCAGTTACAGTGTGTTTGGTTATGTTTCATAACTGAATTTCAATGTATTATAATAATCATCAAGTCATAAGATCACAATTTACTTCACATCTGTATGACTATTCTTCATGTATCTTTTTTTTCTCTCTTAATAATTGTATTGTCAGAAACTGGAAGCACTTCCATTTAGGACTAGTTTAGCCCTTCCAGTAAGTGGTATGGGGTCATGTCAAACTCCTTGAATAGGTCTTTGACTTGGATCTAGCTTTTTCCCTCTATTTTTCTTCTCTTTCCACCTATTTCTAGCTTGTTTTTGGAACCTGAACCTGAGAATCTGAGATTCTTGACCTCAAGGTCAAGGTCAACCTCGACCCTAACCTAGGTCAGATGAGACCTCAACCCTAACCCTGGGTCCATATTTCAAGTTCCGGAGGTTTTTGGATGTCGAGCTTCGAAAAGTTTATTTTCTCACTTCCGGGTCAGCTGTTTCAGACTACAGATTGGTAAACTCTTAAATGATATTTAAATTGGGTCCACTTCCAAGAATAAAGGCTAAAATTGGAATTTAATTCTCCTATGTAGGCCTCTCTAGAATTTTGTGCCCTAACTTGTATAAAAGGAATCCTTCCTCTCTCATTTTCACATCCACTATCCATCATTCATTTTGAATTCAAGCACTCAAGTGATCAAGCAATTATGAAGCAAGAAAAAAGGAGAAAGAAAGCATTCAAGAATTCATTCATCTTCAAGAATTCAAGCTTTCATGATCCAATTCATCAAGGAGAGCCATTGGTAGTCATTGAAGGATTCACTCTCTATGGAGCCCCTTTGTTGAAGATTTCTCCATCCATTTCCATTCAAGCTTCTTCCTATTCGAAGATCCATTCAAGATTAGTATTGAAGATCTAATGCAATTGATTTGAGACATCTTAAATACAATTCTACATTCATTTGGAGCATCCATTCTTGCGGATTCAAGGATTTGAATCCTCCACAAGGGTTTCAACATAAGCAAGGTGAATTGTTCCATTTACTTTGTTTATTGCTGCAATTTCAATTACATTTCAAGGTTAATTCCAACTTGGGGTTTGACCAAGGCAAACCCCTCATCCAACAAACAAAACCATTTTTCTTGCATGTACAGGTGCAGGATTGTGAATTGCAGATCATATTTGAGTACCCTTTTTGGCAAACTTTTAGGATCCACAAACAAAATTTTCATCAGAACAGTGCAGGTCAAGGTTGACTTTTAGGGGTAAGATTGTGCCCCGGGGTAAGATCTTACCCCTGTTTTGGGTCAAGGTCGACCTTTCTCAAAAAGACAGAAGGTTTTTAGGTTTTCTTCGTTTCTATGTTTTCACATCAGATTTGGTTGCAGAATTTCTTGAAACTGAGTACGAACACCAGAAAATAGTATTTTCCTAAGTACAAACACCAGAAAATAGTATTTTCTAGATCTATCATATTTTGAGGTTAGTACTTGTCTTCAATTAAGATTTCTACATTTCCCTTTCATAACGAAATATAAGGTTTTCTCCTTTCTTCATATACTCCATTGATTGATTCATTTATGTATTGACCATCTTCTTGTGGTTAATCAATTTGGATCTCTCCTTTGGGAATTTAGGGTTAAGAAGAAGATCTCACATTCCCCCCTTACTCACAACATTCTCCCTCTCTCCCTCTTTTTATATCATACATTTTGGTGAACCCACGATAGACAATTATTTCTTTTATGGTGTTAGATCTTGCATGTATTAGCCTTCTTTTATGTGTTTGCATTTACATTTCATATAAAGTACAAAAACATTTATTTGTTCATGCATTGTGGTTTCCTAGTTTAGTTCATTTGCATTGCATTGGTATATGAGATTTACTGCCTCTAGTCCTACTTATAATATTCTGATTAGATGAAGTCGTAGACTTATGGGTGCCTTTAATCTTGTGTCTTCCTCTCCTTTTCTTAGGATTCTGGATGACAATTTGATTATTCATGATTTTAATCCTACTATGGAGCATAACTCTTCTCACTCATCTCATGATGAGGATGATGCTTTAAGAGTTCCTCTTGAACAAGTCCAAAAACTTTCAACTAAAGGTGATAAAATGGAAAATTGGCTTACTCAAGAGAACCATAATCAAGATTTTATTCAAGCTATAGATGCTCTTAAGAGAGTCCTTCATGATAGTGATCAAGGTGTTAATCTCTTATGTGGCATTACTCATCTTGTGGATTTAAATGTTAAACCTTTAGCTCAAGAAGCTCAAGATTTAGGATTCACTCCTCCTGTCACTAGTGTGGAACCTTCTTCAGTTCCTTTACCTAGCATTCCTACTTATACTCTTCCTTTGGTGACTATGTTAGTTCCCTCTCTTCCTATAAGTGTTCCTCCTATGTCTCTTCCTACTTCAAAACCTTCTTATCATAATATTCCTTTTACTTATTCCAATCCTCTTCCAACTATGGTTCCAAGTGTTCCCCCGATTGTGTCTTCCATTCACTTTACCTAGTGTTTCTAGTGTGTCTATGCCTCCTATTTCATCTAATGATTCAACAATCATCAGTTTGGCTTAAACTATGTCCTCTTTACAACAACAACTTGCATCTTTAACTCAATCCAAGTTTACCATTCCTACATGTGACATGGGAAGTCCTTTATCCCTAGACATTATTCATGCTCTTGTTCCTCAACAAGTTGATATGCCTCATCTTGAGAATTACAATGGTAAGGGAGACACTGTTACTCATGTTAAAACATTTCAAATCCTTCGTAGTGACTATGCTCATGACTATAAGATTTTAGCCAAGTTGTTTGCTAGAACTTTTTGTGACAAGGCCTTGCAATGGTATTGTTCCTTGCCACCCTCTTCTATTGATTCTTTTCCAAAACTTGCTAATACCTTTATTCAACAATTTCAAAATAACATTGGTCTGCAAGTGTCCTTAACTGATTTGATGCATTGTAAACAAAATACTAAAGAAAAATTGACTGAATTTATTGGTAGATTTAAGAATTTTCATGCTTAGATTTCCTATCCTATTCCTGATATTGATATTCAACGTATGTTTATTTCAAATTTACAAAAGGATACTAGAGATAAGATTCTGCTTACTAAATTTACCTCTTTTCAACAATTGTGTGCAGTGCTTCATCATAATCAATTAAAAGTGAGTCAATTTGAGAGAAACACTCCAATGGCTCCTATCCCAGTTGATAAGAGTGATGTTTCTCCTAATCCAAAAAAGTTTCAAAAACATTCAACTATGTCAAGATAAATAAACAAGCGAATGCAGTTTTTGATCAAGTTGTTATTGCATCCAATAATGCTACTTCTGTGTCCACTGCTTTTCGTCTGAATTGTACGTTTACTCCTCTTTTTGAATCTTTGCATTCCATTATGAGTAAATTGTTGACTGCTAATATGATTACTTTACCTCCTATTCAACCTCTTTTACTTGCTACGATGGCATCCAAATCCTTTGATTCCAAAGCCTTTTGTCAATATCATCGTCAGAATGGCCATGATACTGAGAAGTGTTATTCTTTAAAACATAAGATTCAAGACTTAATTGATTCTAACACCTTATCTGTTGATAATTTTGATGGTAGAGGGAACAAGTCTTTCTCTCCTCCTAATCAAAATCTCCAAATCTATATGAATCCTTTGCCTACACATGATACTAATACCATTGTTCAGCCATCTTCTGTGGATATTGTTTATGATTCAAAGATGGATGATCTTAATCACATTGTTAACCATGTGGAGCATGTTGTTTTGTCTCAATTTGTATCTCCACCCCGGCCTCAATCTCAAACTCAACTTCAAGTTCAACCTCAACCTAAACCTAAACCTAAACCAAAAATTCAACCTAAACCTCGAAAACAACCTAAGAATAAAAGACCTCGGGAACTCTTGATTACCTTTGATGATTTTGAGACTATTAAAGCTCATGATGGTCCCCTTTACATTTATGCTAGGATTTCTAAGATACCTACACGTAGTTGTCTAGTTGATCCTACATCCTTAGTCAATGTTATTACTGAAGAAAATATTTTTATGAAAAACCTACAACGTGATTCTTATGATACATTAGATGTGTGGATTCAAACTTGTAATGGTTTTCTTTATCCATCATTTGGTTCTATTAACTTGCCTATTGAACTTTGTGGTAAATTGTGGACAATACTTTTATTGTTGTTCCTACTTCTAATCAGTTTCAAGTTAAGCTTGGTTTGCCTTGGTTGAATGCCATGTATGTTGTTGCTTCTCCTATCCATAAATGTTTTAAATTCATTCATGATGAAGAAGTGAAGATGATTAATCATAGTTTATATCAACCTTCTAGGCTTAGGGATTGTACTACACTTGTCTTCTTTCGGCCTTCATTACAGGTCTAATTCATGTCCTTCTCGACTTGATAACCTTTTTTGATCATATCAAGCCTATAAGCATCACAAGATTCTTGAGTTAAACATGCCTCAAATGGATCTTAACCATGGTCTTTTGCCTATGCCTTCCATACCTTCTTTATCCATGGCTTCTAGTTCTGTTAATCAAGCTCCTAGTGTTGCTTTTCAGTTGACTGAGAATTCTACTGATCCTCCTATAGAACCTACGAAGGAACCGATTGTTGTCCCTCCTAATTCTCAACATATTTCAAACAAGACAAAATGTAACCGATCTACTAATGAACATCATAAGAAGCATCAGTCTCAAGCTAAGGCTCGTGCCAACTCCCCATGAGTAGGGATGTAGAATAACCGATACACATCCGTAGGCATAATGGTCATCTCCCCCATCGGCAAGTGGAAAGTGTTATGGTCAGAGTGCCATCGCTCTGCCATAGCTATTAGTAGACCCCGATTCATGTGAAATCAAGGGAGAGAGAGAAGAAAGGACAAACCACATCGGCCAATCACTCGAAACTCTACTCTATTCAAGTTGTCTATCATATTGAATGGTAGTGGGTACAGGCCACTGACACCAAGCTTTTTAAGCCCGGCTTGCAAAATCAAGTTAAACACATCAGCTATCAAATTTATTACATATTGGATCATCTTAAGTCAATCGAACAATCAAAACCTAATCAAACCACAATCAATTTTCTTGATTCTATTCAGAGAGGATGGAAAATTTATCATCATACACTAGCTAAATCAAGATTGATCATCAAACATTCAATATGACATGACTAGAATTGACATCATACAACTCGCTATCAAACCGGACTTGATACCTAAGCCAATCGACTAATTGACAACACTAGACGAATCATAAAATTGACTTAGAAGCTCGCACAATTGACCAAATAGGATACACGTGCTATTTTAATGCTCTAAAGCGCTAAAAATCAAAAGCCCAGTTTAAAATGGTAAACGCATTGCAGAAATTATCAAATGCAAAACAAAAATATATATGTGCTACAGAACTTAGTATTCACTACAGGAAACCCCTGTACGTGCTGCTAAAATAATCTAAAGCACATTGAAAATTATATGCATTGTAGGAAATGGCGATTGCAAAACATGCCCTAGTTCTACCGTTCGTATGTGCTACTAAAACTTGAGTACACGCTGTGGAAAATTGTGGATGTGCTTTAAGAAGTTTGTATGTGCTACTAAAACTAGTGTACGTGCCATTAAATTTGAAAAAAGAGAAAAATATAGTTTTTCCTAGAAAAATCCAATTTTTTTCAAATTAAATGCAAAATTTGACAGAGCAAGTTGTTGGAGTACATACTGAAGGTCCATAGCCAGGTGGACGCAAATAACAGCAGCCTCACTCGAACCTATGCTCACGAATCGAGATCACCATCATCAAAAAGCTCAAAAAAGGGTCAAAGCAAAAAATTAAAAGGGAAGGTAAAAATGAATAGTAAAAAGACCTTTTACCCCTATATATAGCCGAGTTTAACCTAAAAGGCATTGTTTAGCAGAAAAATGACCATGGACCCAAATTTTTCACTCGTTCAGCCAAATTAGGGGCATTTGTCATTGAAACATCGTGAATACATTATCGGAAATGAAATCAAAATTCACTATTAATTGAACTCATTCAATGCAAATTGATAAAAAATATAATATCTTTCACCTAAAATCAAATTTCATTTCATTTCCGAGGGGGAATACACTCAGACAATCAAGACTAGCATCATAATCAGTAAATTTAGGGCATGACCATCAAATCAAAGCTTAGTCTTTTATCAAAAAAATTTCCTCTTATCAATTGAAAAGGGGCATCAAACATCAAATCAGAGAAAATCAGGCACCATATCAAATAACCTATCATCAGATTGACCATCAAGGACTTCAAATCAATCAAAATTGTAGCAATCCCACCATCAAAATCTGCATCTTCTATCGAGCATCAAATCAAACATCAATCCAATCAGGACTTCGCATCAAAACAATTAGGACATTCTTTGAACCGATACGCTTTGTGCATCGATTCAAAGACGGGCATCTGTAATCACCTGAAAATGGACAAGATTAATTTATGTGAGCAACCAAGGCAAAATCAAGGCAATAAAATCAAATCAATCTAAAATCAAAACAAAATTGCAATCAAGCCATAATCCAAATTTAATTAAAAATCAAAAAGCCATAAAATCAATTTAAATCAAATAAATCATGATAAATCAATTAATTGTGTAATTAATCTAATTAATTGCATAATTCATTTAAATCAAATCAACCCATTCAAGGGGTACACATGGCTAAACATATTAAATAATTTTAATTAATAAATCCTAATTTTCCTTCAACCACCAAATGGGAGGAAAATGCATCAGCCAATAGGATTTGAGAACCAAGCTCACATGGATCAAGCTCACATCGATTCTCCATCACACATAAGGAGAAAGAATATTTTCCACCCATTTTTTCCTCTTATCCCAAGCTTTGAGGATAAAATATTTAAATGGTCTCCAAAGGTGGAACCATGGACTAAACCTCAACTTGACCATGATCAACTCAACTCCACCCCCTACCCTTGCCAAAATCTACAAAAGCAAGGCATAATTCAATCAATAATCATCCACAAATATTTGAATAGCATCAAACCTCTTGCAATTTTAAGCTAAAAAGGCAAATCTAGAGCTAAATAGTTATAATTTCATTTGGAATTAATCTTTTAGCTTTGTTTATCATTCTTTCTCATATTAGGGCTATCACTAGTGGAAGCTTGTTGAGGGCTTTGCACTAGAAATTCTAATTAGAGAGCCATAGAGTGCTCAATTGTTATTTAATTTGCTTAATTAGACTTCTATTTGTGGTAATTTAGTTGTGATTTTGATTTATTTGACAATACTAACCCTATGAAGGTACTTAATCTAGTACACAACAATCATAGGAGAGAAATTTTCTTAAATGGAGAATATTGACTTGGAAATGAATTGAATGGATTGGAGAAACTAAATCTTGGATGTTTGCCTTCAAATCTTGAATTCAATTGCTCAATTTCTCAAGTGATCTAGTCTTGATTTCTCTTGAAAACTTGATTGCATGATTGTGGATCATAGAAATATCTTAAAATGAGGAGAGATAGGGTCTAACTTCATGGACATCATTTTAGGATTAAAAAATAATCCAAGTTGACCATGGGATTTATTTTCCCATTAACACCTTAACATGGGGCTCTAGGAAAAATTTGGGCCAAAAACCTCATGTACATAAGGATTGAGTCATTCTATACTTGGGTGTAGAATGAATGAGTCATTCTATACCTAGGAATTTGATCCCAGATTTGAACGAGGTGATGGGATGATGGAAAATAAGCAATAAAAGAGGAATCAAGTTGTCATAATTAAGCATAATCGACATTAGATCTCAAAATCACCAAAATGGGGCCTAATAGAGAATCCAATTATGGGTTTTTAGGATGGTACACATATATAAAAATTCAAAGTACACTATGGTAAGGTAATTTTCTCATGTCTTCCATCACTAATGGGGATGAAGAAAATCTAAAACAAACAAAATTGTTCCAATTGTAAAAGGAACATATAATGGTCTGCAATCCTACATGTTGAACCTCTATAAAAATGAGTTAACATACTTGGTTTGGCCTAGTCATATCTTTTTATTCACTCTATCTCTTCTAATTTCTATTCCAACAATATTTTTATCTGTACCAAGATCTTTCATTTCAAATTTAGTAGCAAGCACTTGAGTTTTAATATCATACATTTCCCTTTATCAATGAATAATATGTCACCAACATATAATTTAGTATATAATAAATGACCACCATCAAATTTATAATAAACATGATGATATTATTTAGAATGCTTAAATCCCAAACTCAACACATATTTATCAAATTTTTGGTACCACATCCTAAGACTCTGCTTAAAGATATACAATGAGTTATTCAATTTACAAACCAAATTAATTTTACAGGCATCACCTTGTAGTTCTCTAGTTATGTCATGTAAATATTCTTCTTGAAATCACCATGAAGGAAAGAAAATTTCACATCCATTTCCTCAACTTCCAAACCATAAGCAATAGATAGAAATAAAAAATGAAATAGAAGTCATTTTTTTAAGAGGAGAGAATATATTACCATAATCAACACCCTCAACCTAAGAGTAGCCTTTTGCAACCAACCTTTCTTTGTGCACTTCTCAATTCTTCCATCTATACCAATATTTTTATTGAACACAAATTTGCGACCAATAGGTTTTTTGTCCTTAAGGAAATGGTACTAGATCCCATGTATCATTCTTTTCCAAAGCTATCAGTTCTCATCCATAACATTTTTGTAGGATTCTACATCATTCATACTTGTAGCATCCTAAATTCTAAGCATTTACAAATGTTTTCCTTAGCTAAGCCCTATTTTAGTGTCCAAGGCTTCCACACATGTTATTTTTTATCATGCCTCAATTTTGCACAAATTTCTAGAATTCTCACCAAATGAGCTAATCCTAAAGTTCTCACAATAATAGACACAAATTCATTCTATAAAATTTAGAATGCATTTGCACCTTTGGATAAACAAAAAATAGAATTTACAAAGAAATGAATTAAGATATGCATTCACACCCAATAAGTAAAACCAACAATCATGCCTATTCACAACCAGAATTGATTCAAAGATCAAGTTGGTTAAAGGCATATGCTCTTATTAATGTTCATGAGGAGATAATTGATTTTAGAGTACCTATTGAAGTGTGGAAAGTGAATGTTTTCTTCTTATGTTCATATGATTAGAATGAATTAATTGAATGCCTTTAAATATAAATGGATAATAGCATCTCACACAAACTTATGTTAAGTCAACCTTTAGGTGTAGTGCATAAAAGGTGGAAAGTCAATTGTATTTGAATTTAAAATATGATGCGACATGTTCACAATTACAAGGATGTCCTCACAATTGTGAACTAGTCTTGAGGCTAAAAAGAGGTTGAGGGGAGGAGGAGGTAATGGGGTGGGGGGGTGAGGGGAAATAGATTGTAGTGAATAGTGTGTGCATGGAAATTAATGTGAAAATAAGTTTGATGAATGAATAGGAAAGACAAATGTATATGGGTGTGTGAATATGCAAACAAAGATAAGTGGCAATTTCCTAAAATTATGTGTAAATAAGATAGGTAGATATGATAGGATAAAAGACCTATATCTATACAAAATTATAATATTTGACAATATATACCTATATATTAAAACATTATCATTTGTACAAAATATACCTATATATCAAGTTAGTCATATTTGAATTTAAATAATGGCAAGATATGTTCACAATTGAAGGATAACCTTACAATTTGAACTAGTCCCTATATTAGAAAAAAGAGGGGGGAGGTACCATATTTTAGTGGATAGGTGTATAAATAAATTTGAACATAGGTGTGATGAACATATAAAAAAGATAAATGTATAAGTGTTGTTGAATATGTGAACAAAGATGAGTAGTGTGTGTGTGTGTGTGTCATAGGTGTGATGAACATATAAATAAGATAAATGTATTTAAGTGTTGTTGAATATGTGAACAAAGATGAGTAGTGTGTGTGTGTGTATAGGTTAATACCATAAGATACTATATTTATATCGATACAAATTTGCTTTATTTATTAATTTTTATCTCTATATAAAATTATTCATTTCAAAATAAAACTAAACTAAAAATGAAATGAATATACAAATTTCACCATTAAAATTGTAAGATGAAACAAATGCATAAATAACCCTTTATCTAAAATTTCATGGCCACTTAAAAAAAAAAAAAACATATAAAATACTTATTATTACGATGTGTTGTAAAGTGCCCCATTTCAACATAGATTAACGACCCTACAAAGTGACAATTTATTTTGACAAAATGAAGTGGTCCAAAAGTGCCCATATTGTATTACATTTGTTTGGATTGTGTGACTATCTTTGCGAGCCTGTTGGGGTAGTCCCGAGGGTCCACATGATTGGGTGGTGTGACATGTCATTGTTAGGGAATGACGTATAGGTGGTGAACTAGATTCAATGGCGCAATACCAAGCATGATGTACTCCCTTCTATACTTATGCATTTACTTTCAATAATTGTGTTCTTATGATATCATATTTGCTTGATTAGTACATTTAATCTATATTGATCATAGGGAGTGAATTTGACCTTGATTATGTGTATCTGGTACTCCCTGGTATGGAGGTTATCTATATTTGTTTGTGCATTAGCGTTGGCATCTATGCTTTGTGTGTTCTTGTGCATTAATATGTTATTTCTACGAATTTGTCCCTTAATAATATGTATATGTCCTCTATTTTTATGCATATGTCCACTCTTACTATGCATTTATTTATGTGCATCCATAACATCTTAGTGTTCCCCTAGGTCTTGGTATAACGAAGATAGATATTTGGATATCCTTAATTCTCTTAATTATTTTGATGTATTCACAGTCCATATTTGATCATGTTACGTTGACATTTCATTTGACGCTTTAAAACAAACCTTATCAAGTTGGATTCTAAAGAGAGGCCTGGTCTCCTCAACTATTAGTCGAGAGCTAATGTTCATCATGGTCTTGTGTAGATCATTAGTCATCATCCGAGCTCTTGCGAAGCATCATGTGGAATGTGTGTACATTCATTTTTATGGAGTATTTTGGGTTTGCCATGAAACCCTTGGAAGCATTAAAGACTTCCACTTGTGCATGATCGTGTAATGAAATTGTAGTCCTTAATTCTCGTTAATTCTCGCATGTGCATTATATTTTATGTTTATGCACTTTTGTAGTTATTACTTATGTTAAAAATTTTTATCAATACATGTATTATTCTTCGTTCGGAGAGTTCCTTAATGGGGCATTACAATATGTGAATAAGTAATAAAATAAATGAATAATATAAATGACCTATATTTATAAATAATTACATTAAATTTCTAATATATATTAAAATATTATAAAAAATAAAAAATCAAACTTAAAAATTATATACAAACATCACCATTACAATTGGTGAGGTAAATGCCTTGGTATCCCATTATCTAAAAGTTTGTAGCCACCAATGTTTTTTAAAAAATGTTAATGATTATTTCGGCATACTACAAAGTGCATTATTTGAACATCAATTAACATTTCCTACAAAACAACATTTTCTTCTCACTAGACGAAGTGATCCTAATTGTTGGACTACAACTGATTTGGAATCTGATTGAAGAATCTATGATTAAAGATCACTGAGAAGTTGTTGATTAGATATGCAATATGATTAAATCAGTATTATATTGTCATTGATGTCAACTAGTTTGACAGTACTTATCTTGTAAGTTACTATACCGATACATTTGAAGAAAGGTGAAAGAGATGAAGAACAGAGAAATCTACATGGAGGAAAGATGTACATGTCAGATGAGGATAAGGAATACACTGAGTAACTTTTTGATGAGTCTATGACCATCTGATATTGACTTTATTATGTTGTATTCATCTATAATGAAGAATTGAGCTGAAAGACACAAAGTAGTGTTGTCGGTAAATGAAGCATTTTGTAGTATACACCGACGGAGTGTAGTGTATACCGAGCACAGTATTAACCGAGTATGTGTTCACCGATGCATTTCCTTATGAACCGAGCAAAACAAAATGAATTAAATGATTAGTTTAGCCGATAAGATTGATGAGTTGGAAAGTGTCTGAAATTGAGGTAACAAATAAAGTTTGTTATGAAGATCGACGACTAACATAATTAAAGGAAGATCTAATGGAGCAGATTGAAATGAGTTATTGACACATCAACAAAGGAAGCTTGAAGCGGAAAAATCAATGAAGATGATGAAGCGGCAAAATCTGATGGACAAAAAGAAAATGATTTACTCGTCTATATAAGAGACTAAGGTTTCATTATGAAACTAATGCCGGAAGAAGAATATACTGCAGGATTATCGCGTGAAGAATTTTTCATGCATTTTGATCATACTGGTTAGTAAGAACCGAGCTGCAGAATAGTTACCGAGCTATAGAGAGTTATTACCGATGGATAGTAAGTTGATATAGTGTTGAATTTGAAGTGAAATAGTGATCAGAAATATTTGTATGAGCTAAATATTGGTCTGTAATCTACAATTGATGTTGTATTAAGGCAAATCATTTACTGTTGCATATTTAACCATTGTAAATAGTCAAAATTAACCGAGTAGACTCTAAAAGTCTTATGATGTATCATTCATAGAATGAACATTGTTATCCTGTCAACCCCATAGTGAATGCTGGTTGGACAATAACTTCTAGTCTAAAATCCTCTAACAAGGTCACACCTGACAGTGTGTTTGTAACCTTTAACAGGGTTGGGTCGTCACCGACCTCACTTTAGAAGAGTGAACATTTTTGGGTTGCTGGTCCCAGGTGGTTTTTTCCTTTACAAGGTTTCCATGTTAAATCTCTTGTGTTATGTGTTGATTGTGATATTTGTTTTTTTATCATACTTTGCATATTACATGTTAGATTTGATTGGTAACTGTTAGAAGTTTTATACTGGTAATCGGTAAAAGCATAGACAGTGAATGTATTTTTGTTTACCGAGGAGCATAAATTGAAGATTTTGATTTGAATTATACATTTTGTTTTGGGACACTGGATAACTGATTCACCCCTCCCCTCTCAATTATTCTAACAATTGGTATCAGAGCTGTGGTTTCTTAGAATAGAGTTTTAAGGACTTAAGCACAAAGGTCTCAAGATGTATAAGAGGGAAGCATCGAAATTGAATAAAGAGAACTTCATAGTATGGCAAAGCCGGATGAAGTTGCACATATTTGGAATTGGGAATTCTGCACTAGAATTGATGGAGAATGGCTACATTGCATCGCCCACTGGTCCCCTGACACTTGATCAACTTAGAGATAGGCATGAACACAACATTACTATGATGGAACTTGTTGTTGCCTGTACCGATGCTGAATTTGAAGACATTAAGGGATGCACTACTGCCAAAGAAATGTGGGACAAGTTAAATTTGATATACAGTGGAGATGTGAATGTCAAAAGAGCCCGAGCTGAAAGCCTGAGAGGCAAATTTGATGATATGAGGATGAAAGAAGGTGAGAACATTGTGCAGTACTCAAACAAAATGAAAGAGGTAGTACATGCTATTAGAGTATCAGATGGAGTCATTGATGATGAAACAATGATAAGAAAGACTCTCAAAACTTTGCTACCAGTTTATGCAATCAGGATCTTTGCAATTCATGAAACAAGAGCTACATCCAACTTTACTCTTGACACACTGATTGGTAAACTTACAACTTTTGAATTGAATAATTTTGATAACAGTGTTGTTCCCCTTGTTGAATCAGCTTTCATGTCTTCTCTGAAGATTGGTAAATATAGTAGGAATAATAAGAATGATGACAATGATGGTAATACCGATGATGAACTTGATGAGCTAGAAGCTCTTATGGCTAGAAGATTGCCCAAAGGAAAAGGAAGGTATAGAGGCAAGCTACCTTTGGCATGTTTTAATTGTAAAGAAGTTGGTCACATTGCTGCTAGATGTCTACAAAAGAAAGATAATGATAGATCCAAAGACCGATCTGAAGGAAGCTATGGAAGAAGAGTTAACAGAGGCTACCAACACAACAACATAGACAACCGAGATGATAAAGGAAAAAGGTATGTTACATAGCCGAAGATATTGAAACTGAATTTGATTCTGATGATGATATAGAAGTTGTATTTGTTGCTATGAAAGATGATTCAAAAGAAGAAGAGAAACATGAAGAGACAACACTGATCTCTAAAGTAAGCAGAAATGATACATGGATCATAGATAGTGGCTGCACACATCATATGACCGGTGATGTAGAAAAGTTTGATCAACTTATAGAATATAATAGAGGATATGTGAGAATAGGAAATGATGCACCTTGTATGGTAAGAGGTAAAGGTTCACTTGTGATCAATAACAGAATAAAATGTGAAAATGCATACTAGGTAGATGGATTGAACTATAACTTGTTAAGTGTGGCTTAGTTGAACAATTCAGGCCACCGACTAGCTTTTGAGAGCAAAAGGGTGAAGATTTATGATGAAGAAGGAAGACTTGTCGGTACTGGTACACAATCCAGAGGTAATCTATTCTATCTTGATATGGATCAATCTTCTTATTTGTTAATAAAGGATGAAGATGCTTGGTTGTGGCACAAAAGGTTATGCCATATGAACTTTAACAACCTAATCAAGATTAGTAAAAAGAAAAGAGTTAGAGGATTGCCTAACTTGTCAAAACCTAATCATGCCATGTGCCATGAATGTCAGAAAGGTAAGATGACTAAGTCTAGTTTCAAAAGAAAAGACTACTCAACAAAGAAGATACTTGAGTTGGTTCATACCGACCTGTGTGGTCCTATGAGAACTCAGAGCTGTTATAGTGATAGATATATTTTTTTTTTTGTTGATGACTATACTAGACTGATGATTGTTATGTTCTTAAAGGAGAAATCTGAAGCTTTTAAAATGTTTAAATGGTATAAAGCTAAGGTAGAGAAAGAGACTAGAAAAGAAATAAAATGCTTAAGATCTGATAGAGGAGGTGAATTTATCTCTGATGAATTTACTAACTTCTGTAATGAACATGGTATTAAAAGGCAGGTCTCTACACCGAAGACACCTCAGCAAAATGGCATTGCTGAAAGAAGGAATAGGTCAATAATTGATTGTGCTAGAACATTGATGATAGAGAAGAATGTTGCTCAGACATATTGGAGGGAAGCTGTCAGTACAGCTATATATGTTCTCAACTGAGTACAACTAAAGAAGGACACCAACCAAACACCTTATGAGTTGTGGTTTGGACACAAACCTACTGTAAGTTATTTCAGGATTTTTGGAAGTAAATGCTTTATTTTGAAAGATGAAAGAAAAGGAAAATTTGACTCAAAAGGAGATGAAGGGATATTTTTGGGTTATTCCTCTACAAGTAAAGCATATAAATGTCTAAATAAGGTCGCAAATAAGATAATTGAAAGTACTAATGTTCGTGTTGATGAGTTTGATGACAAGAACATAGAGGAAAGTACAAAAGAACCATAAGACTATGGTAAATTCACTTACATTGAATATCCAGAGTATTTACCGACGCAACAGACTGTGTTAACCGGTTAGTAGGAAAATAATGCAGAACATCGGGAAGGACAAACCGATGAACAAGGTGGAGCTACCAAGCAACGAAATGAACTTGAACAGGATGAAAAAGAAAGAAGAAATCGAGTCCTGGCTAGTTTTGTCTGAAGACATCATCTTGAGACACAAATTATTGGAGACAGACATGCTAGAATGCAAACTAGGAGCAAAACAAGATAATGTACATGTCTAGTTTGTGAATTTGAACTAAAAATTGTTAAAATTGCATTAGAAAATGAAGAATGGGTTAATGCAATGAAGGAAGAAATAGATAAAATAGAGAAGAACAAAACCTGGTCCTTAGTACCCCGACCAAAAGACAAGAATGTTATCAGTACTAAGTGGATATTCAAGAACAAACTGAATGAAAATGATGAAGTCACAAGAAACAAAGCAAGATTGGTATGCAAGGGATATGCATAGGAAGAAGGCATTGACTATGGTGAAACATTTGCACCTATTTCTAGATTGGAAGGAGTTAGAATGTTGCTTGCATATGCTGCACACAAGAAATTCAAAGTCTATCAAATGGATTGGAAGTCAGCTTTTCTAAATGATATACTTGAAGAAGAGGTCTACATAGAACAACTTGAAGGATTTGTTGATCCAAACAACAAAGACATGGTATGTAGATTACATAAAGTTTTGTATGGTTTGAAGCAAGCACCAAGAGTTTGGTATGAAAGGCTGCATACTTACCTGTTAATTATTGGATTTATTAGAACGAGTGAAAACAACAATCTGTATATGAAAGGTGACACTAATGACACTATTATCATTGCTGAAATATTTGTAGATGATATTATTTTTGGAGGTTCAGATCATGTGTGTAAATAATTTGTTGATGAAATGCAAAAGGAATTTGAAATGTCTATGTTTGGAGAGATTAAATTCTTTCTAGGACTACAAGTGATTCAGCAAAGTGATGGGATATTCATCACACAATCTAAATACATAAAGGAAGTACTGAAGACATTTGGCATGGAAGATGCTAAACCTGTGGGAACACCGATGGCTACTGGATGCAAATTGACAAAGGAGGATGAAACTATAGAGGTAAATCAGACACTTTACCGATACATGATTGGTAAGCTAATGTATGTAGTTCACAGTAGACCTGATAGAGCACATGCTGTGGGAATTGTTGCTAGATTCTTTACTAATCCTAGAGAATCACACATGAGTGCTACTAAAAGAATCTTAATATACCTAAAGAAAATAGAGAACTATGGATTATGGTACCCTAAGGAAGGAAAGTTTGAACTGAAGGTATACACCGATGCTGATTGGGCTGGAAATGTGGATGATAGGAAAAGCACCACTGAAGGAGCATTTTTCTTTGGTGAAAGACTTGTAACTTGGACAAGTAAAAAGCAGGCTTGTATTTCTCAGTCTACAACTGAAGCAGAGTATGTTGCTGCTACTACTAATTGTTCAAACATTGCCTACATCAAGCAAGTGTTGGAAGGAATGAATGAGGTAATCACTGACCCGGTGATTATATATTGTGACAACACTAGTGCCATAAATATTTCAAAGAATCCTATGATGCACTCGAAAACAAAGCATATATCTATTAAGTATCATTACTTAAGAGAACAAGTTCAAGAGAAGCAAGTGAAATTGGAATTTGTCACATCTAAAGAACAACTTGCAAATATTTTTATAAAGCCTCTATCGAAGGATACTTCTGAATACTTGAGGACTAGACTTGGGGTCCATCCCCTGTCTATCGGTCACTAAGGTGATCTGGATGTTGCATCAGCCTACTATTATTAGAAGATCACACATGTTGATGCAGCATAGCTCACACTTTGAATCATATTCAAGGTTGTGATTAAGTTTGGAGCACAAGAACAGATTGGGATATCAGTATACAGAGATATAGAGGAAGATAGAACTGTTTGTTTATTTGTTTCTTTGGCATTGTTGTCAAAGGGAGAGATAAACAATATGAAAAGGATTATGCACCGATGAGAACTATCTAAGGGAGAGACAATTTGAATGAGACAGAACATTGAAGATCAATTACAAAGAACAGAAGGGTCTGTGCAAGATCATGAGGGGCCAAAAAGTGGTGATGTGAAAAATATTCACTTTTCACTCATCCAAAAGCGCATGAAAGCGCTTGTTGACTTTTTAGTAGGCCTAGGTGTCAATACACCTAGGCAAAGCTGCCACCAAAGCACATACTTAATCAGGTACCCGATAATTGTGGCATATATAATAGTCCAAAGTGCTTCATGATCAGCAGTAGTAATAGTCCAAAGTTCTTTTGTCTTTGGTCTTCCATGATGCTTTGACAACTTGACATTTGTTGCTATAACAAGGTGTGAATACATCAGAATAGTTTTGTGCTTCTCATAGTCTTCAAATGTGGGAACTCCATTCTTTCTAATCATGTATGTTCGCAACCATGTTCCCGCAACAACAACTGAACCAGTAGGATATGTGAACCCATCACCATCTGTCATCGGTTGTACAAGCTTTTTTTTACCTTGCACACAATGTGCTAACCAATAATCTGACCTCTCATCATTCCCCTGTGGTGCAACCAATGCAAAAACATCTCCTGGCTTCAAAAGATCTGAAAGATGGTCATAGTCAACTGAAGTGTCCATGTCATCATTTCTTATAGAGAGTGTCAAAGATAAAGGAGTCAGATACTGTGGAACCCATGTATCCACCCACTCACTTTACTCGCAATGATCCCAATCATACTGAAAACACATGGGGCAAAAACAAGCCAACTCTCGTGTCCAAATGGTCCATGTACTACTATTGGAGCTTCAGAATGAAAGCATTTTTGAAGAGTCTTTCACTGTTTGACAATCCAATCTATCTCCTATAGCTCCCTCCTCAATCAACCAAAAGAATCTACGCACTATAGAATCAAGAGTCCCCCCCTGTGACAATGCTAAAGTACACCAATCAACAATAGAATGAGCATCAAGAAGTCATGGGGACTCTCTAGGGGTCTTAGTACACCTTATCACATGTTAAGACCCCTAGAGAGTCCCCATGACCACTTTTGATGCATTGGAATGCTCAAGTCTATCTTAAGGGGTCGTAGGACCCCTTAAGATAGACTTGAGCATTCCAATGCGTCAAAAGGGGTCATGGGGACTCCCTAGGGGTCCTAGTACGCCTTATCATGCTCAAGTGTGTCTTAAGGGGTCCTCTAACATGTCCTAATGCATTCTAAAGGTTCATCATTCCATCGAAGTTGCATTTGAAACCCTAATGACCCCTTAATGGGCCTGCCGACCCCGATTCGACATGTGGTATCCTGAGACCACCCCATGGACCCCTTTCGAGTTCTACTAGGCAAAAGTCATCCAAATTTGGTACGTAGGTCCTCTGACATGTCCTAATGCATTGCAAAGGGTCCCTGTTCCATCAAAGTTGCATTTGGAACCCTAATGACCCCTTAACAGGCCTGTCGATCCTGATTCGACATGTGGTGTCCCGAGAGCACCCCATGGACCCCTTTTGAGTTCTACTAGGCAAAAGTCTTGCAAATTTGGTACGTAGGTCCTCTAACATGTCCTAATGGGTTCCAAAGGGTCACCATTCCATGGAAGTTGTGTTTGGAACCCTAATGACTCCTTAACAGGCCTACCGACCCCGATTCGACATGTGGTGTCCCGAGAGCACTCCATGGACCCCTTTTGAGTTCTACTAGGCAAAAGTCATCTAAATTTGGTACGTAGGTCCTCTAACATGTTCTAATGCATTACAAAGGGTCTCCATTCCATCAAAGTTTCATTTGGAACCCTAATAACCCCTTAATAGGCCTACCGACCCCGATTTGACATGTGGTCTCCCGAGAGCACCCCATGGACCCCCTTTCGAGTTCTACTAGGAAAAAGTCATCTGAATCATGGAATTAGGTCCTTTGACATTTCCTAATGTGTTCCAAAGGGTCACCAATCCATCAAAGTTGCATTTCAAATGCTATTGACCCTTTAACAGGTCTACCGGCCCCGTTTTGACATGTAGTCTCCCGAGAGCACCCCATTAACCCCTTTTAAGTTCTACTAGGAAAAAGTCATCCAAATTTGGTAAATAGGTCCTATGACATGTTCTAATGTGTTACAATGGGTCACTATTTCATCGAAGTTGCATTTCAAACCCTATTGACCCCTTAATAGGCCTAACGACCCTGTTTCGACATGTGGTCTCCCGAGAGCACACCATGGACCCCTTACGAGATCTAGTAGGAAAAAGTCATCCAAATTTGGTACATAGGTCCTATGACATATCCTAATGTGTTCCAAAGGGTCACTATTCCATCAAAATTTCATTTGGATGACACCTTAACAGGCCTACCGACCCCGATTCGACATGTGGTCTCCCGAGAGCACCCCATGGACCCCTTTCGAGTTCTATTAGGGAAATGTCATCCAAATATGGTATGTAGGTCCTTTGACATGTCCTAATGCATTCCAAAGGGTCATTTTTCTATCAAAGTTTCATTTAGAACCCTAATGACCCCTTAACAGGTCTACCGACCCCGATTCGACATGAGGTCTCTCGAGAGCACCCCATGGACCCCTTTCGAGTTATACTAAGAAAAATTAGTCCAAATTTGGTACATAGGTCCTATGACATGTCGTAATGCATTCCAAATGGTCACCATTCCATCAAAGTTGCATTTGGAACCCTAATGACCCTTTAATAGGCCTACTGACCCCGTTTCAACATGTGGTCTCCTGAGAGCACCCCATAGACCACTTTCGAGTTATACTTGGAAAAAGCTATCCAAATTTGGTACATAGGTCCTCTAACATGTCCTAATGCATTCCAAAGGGTCACCATTCCATTGAAGTTGCATTTCAAACCCTAATGACCCCTTAATAGGCCTACCGACCCCAATTCGACATGAGGTCTTCCGAGAGCACCCCATGGACCCCTTTCAAGTTCTACTAGGGAAAAGTCATCCAAATTTTGTACATAGGTCGTATGATATATCCTAATGTGTTCCAAAGGCTCACCATTCCATCAAAGTTACATTTGGAACCTTAATGACCCCATAACAGGCCTACCGACCTTGATTCGACATGAGGTCTCTCGAGAGCACCCCGTGGACCCCTTTCAAGTTCTACTAGGAAAAAGTCATCCAAATTTGGTATGTAGGTCCTATGACATGTCCTAATACATTCCAAAGGGTCACTATTCTATAGAAGTTTCATTTCGAACCCTAATGACCCCTTAACAGGCCAATCCACCCCGATTCGACATGTGGTCTCCCGAGAGCACCCCATGGACCCCTTTCAAGTTCTACTAGGCAAAAGTCATCCAAATTTGGTACGTATTTCCTATGACATGTTCTAATGCATTCCAAAGGGTCATTGTTCCATCAAAGTTGCATTTGTAACCCCAATGACCCCTTAACAGGCCCACCGACCCCGATTCGACATGAGGTCTCCCGAGAGCAACCCATGGACCCCTTTCGAATTATTTTGTGAAAAAGTCATATTAATCATAGAATTAGGTCCTCTTACATGTCCTAATACATTCCAAAGGGTCACCATTCCATCGAAGTTTCATTTCAAACCCTAATGCCCCCTTAACAAGACTACGAACCCCGATTCGACATGAGGTCTCCCGAGAGCACCCCATGGACCCCTTTCGAGTTCTAATAGGAAAAAGTCATCTAAATTTGGTACGTAGGTCCTATGACATGTCCTAATGCATTCCAAAGGGTCACCATTCCATCAAAGTTTTATTTGGAACCCTAATGACCCCTTAATAGGCCTACCGACTCTATTTCGACATGTGGTCGCCCAAGAGCACACCATGGACCCCTTTTGAGTTTCACTAGGAAAAAGTCATCCAAATTTGGTACATAGGTCCTATGACATATCCTAATGTGTTCCAAAGGGTGATCGTTCTATCAAAGTTTCATTTGGAACCCTAATGACCTCTTAACAGGCAGGTACCGACCCCGATTCGACATGTGGTCTCCCGAGAGCACCAGATGGACCCCTTTCGAGTTCTACTAGGCAAAAGTTATCCAAATTTGGTACGTAGGTCATCTGATATGTCCTAATGCGTTCCAAAGGATCACTATTCATCGAAAGTTTCATTTGGAATCTCGATGACCCCTTAAGTCACCTATCGACCCCGAATCGCACAATGGTCTCCCAAGAGCACCCCATGGACCCTTTTCGAGTTTGACTAATCAAAATTCATCTAAATTGTGGAGTTAGGTCCTCTGACATGTCCTAATGCGTTCCAAATGGTCACCGTGCATCAAAGGTTGTCTCACGAGCCCTAATGACCCCTTAAGACGCCTAGCGACACTAATTGGACATGTGGTCTCCTGAGATCACCCCATGGACCCTTTTCAAGTTGGACTAGGAAAAAGTTGTTAAAATTTGGTACATTGGTACTCGGACATGCCCTATTGCCTTCCAAATGGTCACTGTACATCTGAAGTTGCCTCACAAACCCTAATTACCCCTTAAGACATCTAGCGACCCCGATTTGACCTGTTGTCTCATGAGAGGATCTGTTATAACTTAAATTAAATATTAAAATAATATATAAAATATTTAAAAAAATACAATATTTAATAGACTAAATATATAATATATATATATATATATATTATAAGATATATTAGATATTACATTTAATATATATTATCAAATATATAATATATTAATGTCCTATTCATTTTATATATCATATATATTAGACATTATATTATATTTTATTATATTATATACACAACAATATTTAATATATAATTTATAATATATACATATATATATTATGTAACATTTATATTATAATATAAAAATATTGCATTTAATATAAATCTGAACAGACTATATACTTAGGCCGTTTAAATTGATATTATCGAATATATAATATAAATAAATAATATATAATATATATACTATATAATATAAAATATAAAACATAAAATATAAAACCTAAATATAGAATATATAAATTATTCATTGTCAGGGTGAAAGAAAAAAACATTAAAATTAAAGGGAAATAAAAAAAGAGTGGGAGGGGGAAACTTTTCAAATTTGAAATTAAAGCAAAATCGGGTAATAGCTTTGGAAACCAAAGCTCCATGGTCAACACTGAAGGTGTGCAAAAAATATGTTTTTTCTCTATTTTTCTTATGTCAACACTTTGACCATTAGGTTGACAACTTTTTTTCCACCTGATTTTGATAAAATGAAAAGGGTTTCTTCAGATGATTGTCAGCTTTCCATCGATATAAGTGCTATCAGATTTTGAATTCGTTAAGTATTTATTAGTTACTTTCTAGTTCACTTACGTCTAAAATCCTGATTGACATACTGATGGAAAAATAGCTATAACTTTCAAATCGTATAACATTTTTGAAATCCGAAAGATGTGTCACATTCTATGCTTCATCTAGTATAAGAAAAAATTTAAAAAAATTGAATTATGATAATTTTTCAATTAGTTAAGGTGGTCAGACACGAGAGTTTTTAAATTCTAAAAGCACTGTAGCAAAAAAATCATAATTAATTATCTGTTTGGAATAAAAATACCAAAAAATATGCGTCACATCTGGGCATGAGTCAACTACTTATATATAGAATATTATAAAAAAATATTATCATTTTCTTTTGATTAGGGTGGTCAGACATACACGTACTTCTTATTATTTTGCTGAAATGTTTGTAGTGTTGCATTGCAATCTATACTTTTTACCAATCATATTAATTTTTTTTCAGAAAAGGCTTAGTAGTTTAGAAACTACATTAAATTTCCTACAAATTATATTCTTACAACTTTTTGATATTAGGTTGATAACTAGTTCATTTTTTCATGCCAAGTTAACTAATCCTGATTGTCTGATTTTTCATTGCCACTTAAGGGCATAGTTTGGCCCCTCATGATCCTACACATATCCGGGGACTCTCTAGGTGCCCTAATGCATGATAAGGTGTACTAGTACCCCTAGGGAGTTCCCAGAACCCCTTTTGACACATTAGAATGCTCAAGTGTGTCTTAAGTGGTATTAGGATCCCTTAAGACACGCTTGAGCATTCTAATGTGTCAAAAGGGGTCATGGGGACTCCCTAGGGGTCCTAGTATGCCTTATCACACGTTAGGACCCCTAGAGAGTCTCCATGACCCCTTTTGACACATTGCTATGTTCAAGTGTGTCTTAAGGGGTATTATGACCCCTTAAGACACACTTGAGCATTCTAATACGTCAAAAGGGGTCATGGAGACTTTTTGGATGTCCTAATGCATGATAAGGCGCATTAGGACACCTAGGGAGTCCCCATGACCCCTTTTGATGCATTAGAATGCTCAAGTGTGTCTTAAGGGGTCCTAATACCCCTTAAGACACACTTGAACATTCTAATGTGTCAAAAGGGGTCATGGGGACTGCTTAGGGGTCCTAGTACACCTTATCATGCATTATAACACCTAGGGTGTTCCCATGATCCCTTTTGAGACATTGAAACACTCAATTGTGTCTTAAGGGGTCCTAAGACCCCTTAAGACACACTACAACATTGCAATGTGTCAAAAGGGTTCATGGGGACTCTCTATGGATTTTAACACGTGATAAGGTGTACTGGGACCCCTAGGGAGTCCCAATGACCCCTTTTGACACATTAGAATGCTCAAGTGTGTTTTAAGGGGTCATAGGACCCTTTAAGACACACTTGAGCATTCCAATGTGTCAAAAAGGGTCATGAGGACTCTCTAGGGGTCCTAACGTGTGATAAGGCATACTAGGACCCCTAGGGAGTCCCAATGACCCCTTAAAACACACTTGAGCATTCCAATGTGTCAAAAAGGGTCATGGGGACTCCCTAGAGGTCCTAGTAAGCCTTATCATGTGTTAGGACCTCTATAGAGTCCCCATGACCCCTTAAGACACATTAGAATTCTCAAGTGTGTCTTAAGAGGTCAGAGGACCCCTTAAGACACACTTGAGCATTCCAATGTGTCTTAAGGGGTCATGGGGACTCTCTAGGGGTCCTAGTATCTCTTAGGACCCCTAGGGAGTCCCCATGACCCCTTTTGACACATTGGAACGCTCAAGTGTGTCTTAAGGGGTATTAGGACCCCTTAAGACACACTTAAGTGTTCTAATGTGTCAAAAAAGGTCATGGGGACTCCCTAGGGGTCCTAGTATGCCTTATCACACGTTAGGACCCCTACGGAGTCCCCATGACCCCTTAAGACACATTGGAATACTAAAGTGTTCCAATGTCTCTTAAGGGGTCATGGGGACTCCCTAGGGGTCCTAGTACACCTTATCACACTTTAGGACCCCTAGGGAGTCCCCATGACCCCTTTTGGCACATTGAAATGCTCAAGTGTGTCTTAAGGGGTCTTACGACCCCTTAAGACACACTTGAGCATTCCAATGTGCCAAAAGGGGTCATGGGGACTCCCTAGGGGTCCTAGTACACCTTATCACACCTTAGGACCCCTAGAGATTTTCCATGACCCCTTAAGACACATTTGAGCATTCTAATGTGTCAAAAAGGGTCATGGAAACTCCCTACATGTCCTAATACATGATAAGGCATACTAGGACCCCTAGGGAGTCCCCATGACCCCTTTTGATACATTAAAATTTTCAAGTGTATCTTAAGGGGTATTAGGACCCCTTAAGACACACTTGAGCATTCCAATATGTCAAAAGGGGTCATGAGGACTCTCTAGGGGTTCTAACGCGTGATAAGGCATACTAGGACCCCTAGGGAGTCCCAATGAACCCTTTTGACACATTGGAACACTCAAGTGTGTCTTAAGGGGTCGTAGGACCCTTTAAGACACACTTGAGCATTCCAATGTGTCAAAAGGGGTCATGAGGACTCTCTAGGGGTCCTAACGCATGATAAGGCATACTAGGACCCCTAGGGAGTCCCAATGACCCCTTTTGACACATTGGAACATTCAAGTGTGTCTTAAGGGGTCGTAGGACCCCTTAAGACACACTTGAGTGTTCCAATATGTCATAAGGGGTCATGGGGACTCCCTATGGATCTTAACGCATGATAAGGCATACTAGGACCCTTAGGGAGTCCCCATGACCCCTTTTGACACATTGGAATGCTCAAGTGTGTCTTAAGGGGTTGTAGGACCCCTTAAGACAGACTTAAGCATTCCAATGTGTCAAAAGCGGTCATGGGGATTCTCTAGAGGTCCTAACGCGTGATAAAACATAATAAAACCCCTAGGGAGTCCCAATGACCCCTTTTGACACATTGGAATGTTCAAGTGTGTTTGAAGGGGTCCTAAGACCTCTTAAGACACATTTGAGCATTCCAATCTGTCATAAGGGGTCATGGGGACTCCCTAGAGGTCCTAACGTGTGATATCTCAATCCCAATCCCTAAGGGTAATAATGTGCCCGCAATCCCTGCCATATTTCAGAGTACTGATGAGAAGCAATGGTGAAAGTCTGAGATAGAGGTGGTGTCGGCATTGAAGCGGTAAGACATTCTTCATAATATGGGGGGGGGGGGGCACCATCGAAATGGCAAGGCTTTCCTCATAATTTCATGTCACCACTAATCTCTTCTTTAAATTTATTAATGCGGTTAGTTCTATGGCACGTGCATCATTTCTAGTACAACTGCTCATTTTACCAAACCCTTCCCCACTCTCCATAATCTTCGACCGGTTCAAAGATCCATCCGGTTGTTCTTGTTTAACCTCCCAGTGACTCTGTTCAGCTACCAGATTATCAATAGGCGTGGTACAATTGTTTGGCACGACTAGAATCTATTTCGAGAACCTTTACAATTTAGCATTTCAGTTGAAAAAGCAGGGAAAGATACCATTTCATAGCCACAAGTGGTGGAAACAAAGTGATTCTCTTGCCCTCTGCTTCTATAATCCACCTCCAGTGAACTATTCTTCAAAGCCTCCATTTCTGCGTAGCTAGGGTTTTTGGCACCTGTAAAAGGCACTACTATGCCACTGTAGGGACTCATGCTCGTGCTCTGAATCATATTAAATAATATTTAAAATGTAAAATGTATATTATATAATATTTAATATATAATATATAATATTATATATAATATATAATCTAATATATAGTTTTTAATATTAATATATATTAAACAATATTAAATATAACATTTAATATATAATTCATATTATATAATATTTAATATATAACTAATATATAACAATTAATATATAATTGATATTATATAATATTTAATATATAACTAATAACTATCAAATATATAACTATCAATTATATAACTATAATTGATAAAGTGGAACCAAATTTTGAAATTAGAAATTAGAGAAAGTGGAGGCAAAGCAAAAATTTGAAATTCTGCCGCCAGATTCGGGTACCCAAAAATATCGGGTACCTGATTAGGCTTGGTATTGGTCTGTGCACCAAACCTACCTGGTCAACTCTTCAAGTGTCACAAAAACATGTTTTTCTTCTATTTCTGTCAGTTCCAGACTTCGACCATGTAGCTGACGACTTTTTTTTCACCCGAATTTGATAAAATAAAAAGGGTATCTTAAGAAGATTATCAACTTTCTATCGATATAATTGCTGTCAAATTTTAAATTCGTTAAGTAATTATTAGTTATTTTCTAATCAAGCTACCTCTAAAGTGCTGATTTAGATACTGATTGAAAAATAACTATATCTTTCAAACGGTATAACATTTTTGAAATCCAAAAGATGTGTCACATTCTATGCTTCATCTAGTATAAGAAAAAATTAAAAAAAATTGAATTATGATAAGTTTTCAATGAGTTAAGGTGGTTAGACACGAGAGTTTTTAAATTCTGAAAGCGCTGTAGCAAAAAAATCATAATTAATTATCTGTTTGGAATAAAAATACCAAAAAATATGTGTCACATCCGGGCATGAGTCAACTACTTATATATAGAATATTATAAAAAAATATTATCATTTATTTTTTATTAGGGTGGTCAGACATACATGTGTATGCACTTTAAAATGGTCGCCTAGACTTTGGGCCCCATTTATTAATTTATCAATTTCCTGAATCAATGCTTTACAATTTTCAAATCAATTCTTTGATCAAATCGCAATTAAATCAATAATTCAAATATTTCTAAGGTTTGATCATTTCATCAATAATTTTATTTAATTAAAAGAAATATTATCTTTTAAATAAATAAAATAAGCTTATTTAATTAAAAGAAATATCTTAAATAAAATAATCTTATTTAATTAAAACCCCTTTTAATTGAATGATTTTATCTTATTTAATTAAATATTCCTCTTTTTATTAAATAAATTTATCTTATTTATTTAAAAGATAATTCTTCTTTTAAATAAATAAAATCTCCACTTAAAGCAAAATCTGTAATGGAAAAGGAAATAAATCAAACAAAAACAAAATAAAAATCTTTTTCCTGATTCTTTCAATAATTTTATTTAATTGAAAGAAATATTCCCTCTTAAATAAATAAAATAACTTTATTTAATTGAAAGAAATATCTCTTAAAATGAAATAAATTTATTTAATTAAAATATTTTTTAATTAAATGATTTTATCTTATTTAGAATGATATCTCTCTTTTAATTAAATAATGTTATCTTATTTAATTAATAGAGAATCATTCTTTTAAATAAATAAAAAATCCTCTTAAAGCTCTTTGTGATGAAAAAAGGGAAACAAATTATAAAAAATAAATAAAATCTCTTTTCTCTCCACACTTTCTAAAAAAATGAGCTTTATTTCCTCTTTTTGAATTTATCCCACATTGCTCTTGAGGATGCATTCTCTTCCACATTTTCCTATATAAGGAGCCTTCTCCTTCTCATTTTAGATCCCAAAATTTTCATGTTATTGTTATACTGCAGGTTTGGAGAGCAATCTTGGAAGAAGCTTTTGAACACATTTGGAGCTTGGATATTTGACATTTCTTTCTTCTTGTCTTCTTCTCTCATGCCCCATGGCAATCCATAGTTTAGATTAATATTGCATTTACATAATAGCTTAGATTCATGTTTCATTTCATAGATTAATATTGTATAAGCTTTCATTTCAATAGAATAAGTTTATTTCTTGCATTGTTATCATCTAGACTAGTTTCATTTGCATGCAATAATTTGATGATCATGGAGATTAGCATACTTGCTATTCATCTTTGAATCTCTCGTTTCTTGGTGTACTTGCATGGGCATAATTAGATCAATCTGAGGACCTCTAATACAAACTTTTGCACTCTAAGAATAGAGAGGTGTGAATCAATATTTGAGAGCTCATTATTGAGTATTCTCGAATGCAAGGATTCACAGAAGTGTGACACAAATCTATCACATATTTTTGGCACCCACCGTGGGGTAGAAAAGATCAATTTCTGGCCTCATTTTTATTGATTTTTCAATTTTAGTGTTGGTTCTAGGTCTTGTACGGCCATATACAACTTTAAAACTTTATAATATAGTAATGGATGGATAGAATAATGAATCTTCTTTTTCATGCTTTTGGTTTGGTTCATTTTTATAAAGAAATGAATAAGTTATGATAATTTTGGTGAAAGTGGGTATTTGCAGATTTGAGATTCTCTGAATACAGTCAGATTGAAACGTCTAGTACAGACAAATTATGAAGAATCAGGACCTCTAATAATATTCATTAGAAAGATATGTGAATTATCTTTCATTTCCTTTTATTTTAAGTTATTTTTATGTAGATTTGTGAAAGTTACAGGCATTTGAGTGAAAACTGATTTTTAACAATCTGCATTGGAGTTGCAGGAAATGATTTGCTCTTAGAAAATAATTTATGAATGGGAAAAATAAATGGCTTACATATTTGGAAACTAGACTCATTAATAGTTTCTATGAAGTTGGTTTGGTTTCATTTGGATTCTCTTTGAGAAAGATATGTGATTCCTTAGGTAGGGTTTGATATTTTTAATCTGATTTATGATAGAAAAATTATAGTCTGAAAAGGTTATTGGTTGAGGAACCAAATGGAATCATAAGATATTGTAATTTTGGGAAATGGTAGTTCTTGATGTTGGCTATAAACTTCATTCTTTACATAAATTTTAATATTGTGATTTTATGGGTCAAATAAATCAATCTTTAAAGACTGTCTTGAAGACATCAATGTTAAATCAAACTCCTAACAATTGATTTTCATATCTAACCATCTTAGGGTTTTTTTTTCGGATGTGTGCTAAATACTGGAGTGTAGATCTTTGGACCTAAGGTGAGTTCTTAAAATCTCTATAACACTTGGTTTGGGCATAAAATTAATCTCTCATGTGTTTGGCTTGAGTGTTACATGCTTTCATAGAACACATTTTTTATGCTCTTAATGAGAAATGAATGAACATAGATTTACTTTTATACAAGTTTGTGTTTAAGTGCATGCTTGTCTTTTAACTCTAAGTAATTCTTGGTCTCAAATATCAAAACATCTCATTGAGTAATCTAGAGCATGGATTCATTCCTAGTTTACATGAAGAGTTAAATGCACCACTTTGTGGACTCACTTCATGTTTACTTGAAAAGTTAAATATTCCATGATTCAAACCCTCTTGCACTTATGAGTAGTATTGATAAGCAGTCTTAGATTACTTGTGATTGATCTAGATTGCTATCTTGGGTTATTGGACTCGCTCATCCGCCGGCTCCTCGTTCCACCCCATGGTTGCAAGGTCAGCGCCACATTAAAGGGGAGGGATCTATAGGAAAGAAGTGTTAATTGTTCCACTAAGAAACCCTTTTGTGCTTTTTGGAACTCACTTGTTTTCTAGGTTGTGGACTTGTTTGTAGCTTGTGTGAGGTGTTAAGTGTTCCACCTTGTGGACTCACCTCATATTTGCTCTAAGCATTAAGTGTTCCACCTTTAGTGCTTTTCAATACTTTTTGATAGAGAATTACTTACTTTTCATTTTTTAGAAGGCCTGCTTGGGGATTTCATCACCTCAAGGGACGACCTTAACTCCCGTGTTTTGACAGAGTATAAATATCGGGAGGTGAATCCAAAGACACCTCTCTTGAGAATGAGTTAGATTTCACTCTTGGCTAAGCCTCAAAGAACTTTATACCTTTGAGAAGTGAAGGAGGAGATTTGGGTTACCATCTCCCTTCGGCTGTGTGATTTCTGATTCTTCTCATCTATGGATTTGTGCCTCACGTACCTTTCATATATCGAGGATGCCCTTTAGAAAAGCCATGTATATCCTTGTAGATAGCTTGCTAGGATGTTGTTGTGTTCTACGTGCCTGCTAAAATATTTTCAAGAACATACACAAGTAGAATCTTTAAGGAGTAGCATACTAAGTCACTTGATTGTTCATGTGCAAGGTTGCTTTGCCCCTTGTTCATTGTTTGAAGACAATTGCTTGCTTGAACTCCTTGATTGCTATCTTATGTGCTTGATCAATGATAAAAATCTGTTGATGTACTTGATCTTTTAAAACGAACACAAAAACTAAGTTCCTGAGTTGAAGCACCAACCTTTTTACAGCTTGCTTGATTTTCTATCCTATCATTAGAGACCTATCTTTGTCCTCTAGGGATAGCATCATTTGGTTTACAAAGTCACCTTGGAAATAATTGTCAAGTTGAAAGGCTATTCTTGGTGAGAGTTTATCTCTAGAATTGTTAGCCACATTCTTAGAAAATTTCAGTACTTTTTTTGTCCAAGCCATTTCTATCAAATTCAATTTCAATTATATTTTGGCCTAGTCCAACCTCCTAATTCAAAAGTGCAAGGGTAGTCACCCTTTGATTTGAGGCACCTCTTTGACAGTGTTGGTAACACCTTTTGCAATTTTTATCTTACCATCTCCCTTTGGACATTAGAGAATTTTGATTATCCTAGTTTGGTGTTGACATTTTGTGAGGTCATCTTATCACCAAGCGTCTTCAATTCTTAGTCTTCCTTGGTCAGTCTAGGTTAGATCCTAGGTGCTGTCATGTTGCTCAACATCTAAACAAATGTTAATGGTATCAATTACACAAGATGACTCTTGGTCTTCTTCTTTCTTCTTCCCTTCCCATGTTTTTCTTCTAAAGTCTTCTCTTCACATGGGATATTCTTCTCGTCTTCCTAATTCTTTTCCTCTTACTATCTAGTCTATTTTCTTCTATTTCATCTCTTCTGTCGCTTCCATGCTTGATTCTTCTTCTTCCAGAACCATGAATTACAAATATCTTGCTATGGAACCTCTTTTAAAAATGGATGATCTTGAACTCATTGCTGAATTCGAAGAGTTTTGTTCCTCTAACAGTCCTTCTAGATATGGAAAAGGTGATAAACTTAAGATAAAAATAGAAAAAAGATTGAAGGAATCAGATGCCTTTGCTAGAATTATCAAAATGATCCTATCATGACCTCCTTCTTCCAAAAGTCTTTCATCTTCTAAATATTCCAAATCTTATAATGACTCTTCTAAAAATTATTCATGTTTTTTCATCTCCTAAATCTTCTAAGTCTTATCATGACTCTTCTAAACATTATTTGCATTCCTCATCTTCCAAGTCATACCATGATTCTTCTAAACATTCTTCATATTCTAAGTCTTCTCATCATTCTTCATCTCCCAAATCTTATCACGACTATTCTAAACATTATTCAAATTCCTCAATATCTAAGTCTTCTTCTTCCACTAAGTCTTCAATTTCCTCTTCTTCACGATCTCGTTCCCCTTCTACTTCTCCCAAGAGTCTTACTTCTCTTCATGAGACATACCATAATGAGCAATGTGATAGTCCTTATGATGCCTCTTTTATGAAGAGTGCCACACCCACATATGATGACTATGATGACTATTATGATGGCTATGATGATGAACCCTATAGTCATACATGTGAAACTTCTATTCCTAAGAGTCCTCCTAGTCATGTCCTCATGCTTACTGGAAAAGGGTCATCACATTGGATAGATTGTGATGGTGATCCATATGACTCTGATTTTGAAAGAGACTTTGATGATTTATGTGAAAAATACCTAGATGATACATTTACTTCATTTGAGGAAGAGAAAGCTCAACGTGCTAATTATAAATGTAAATACTATAAGATTGTATCCTCTAAGAACTCTCATGCTAAAAATAAAGATTATACTCTCAAGCAAGATCATGTTAATGATGAACCTTTGTCTTGTGATGGTTCCCTTCCATCTCCTACTTCCTCCAATACCCACACATTTCCTAAAGCTTCCGAGTCTTCCAAATCTTTCACAAATCTTTCATCCAACAAAGATCCTAATACTTTTCATGCAGTTCCCTATAGTTATCCTCAAGGGCTACCTCTTAAAAAAATTCAAGCTAACCTTCACTTGGCTGCAAATACTTTCAATAATGCTAAGCCTAAAGAGTCTAAGCCTTTATGCGCTATAATGCCTACTTCAGCTAGTCCTTCACCATCTTTTCCAAAGTCTTCCATACAATTCCAACATGCTTCCTTGTCCTTAGAAGTGGCTTCATGTCAAGAGGACTCTAAAAATAATACAAAAAAAAATATAAATAAAGATCAAGATCAAGAAACCTCCATGTCATCCACTCCTTTTCATGATGTTCTCTATCCGCGTCATGGTTCTTTTGATCCTTTACGTCTTTCCCCATTTATTCCACCATGTCTTAAGTCTTCTCCGAAGCAAGATCAAGCTACTACCCACACCATTGAGCTTATTGATAATGAAAATAACCTTACCACACTTGCACTTTCCAAAGATGATACTTCCATTAAGGTTATTAAAAATGGTGTTGTTACTTCCGATGTTAAGCCTATTCAAGAGACAAATTCTGCATTTGTGCTATCTAAAGATCCTTGTCAAGATCAAAGTCTTTCATCTTCTTGTTCTACCATTCCATGTTCACTTCCGCTTTCTACTCTTCCTAAGTCTTCGCAAGCTTTGAATGATCCTATCAAAGAAAATGCTCTTATTCAAGATGTCTAGGATCCTATTGAAAATTCTAATGCTCACTCTGAAGATGCTGATATCCTTGGTTGTCATATAGATGTTGATGTCCTTGGTTGTCATATAGATGTTGATGAACTTGTTGATTATTCTTTTGCATCTTCCACTTCCATCCTTGGACCTCTTCCACCACTACTAAGGACTTCACATCTTCCTTCCATATTGGGTCCTTATGTCCCTTCATTTTCCCCTCCTAACTCTCTTAATTCGTCATCTATCTTGGGTCCTTATGTCCCTCCATCTCCTATCTTTCCTCAAGATCAACATAGATGCATACCTTTGAATCCTTTTCATCCATCCACCCATCTACACCAATCATATTATCCTTCTTCTTCCACATGTCCCAAGTCTTTTGGAAGTAACTTGAATGTTCAGTATAAGAAAAAAAAACAATACAAGAATCCATCAAAGAAAGAAGATCACCATGTCTCCTCTAATCGACATGGGGGCATAAAGTCAAAAGAGATATCTAAGAAGAAAACTACAAGACAAGTATGGGTTCCAAAATCTATCATTCAAGATATTCTCTCTAAGTCATCAAAAGGAAATAAAAAGCCTAAGGCTATATGGATTCCAAAGTCTCTCATAAGAGAGTCTCATGTTGAACAAAAAGTGAAGTTGACATTCAAGCTTTCCAAGACTTCCACCTCATATTCTTCCAAAAATATTCATCCAGTCCATGCACCTGAACCACAACCTCTACTAAACATTCACCATATTCCTTCATGTATTCCTTCATTCAAGTTTCCTCCATCCTCTCACCACCCTCCAAGGTGTGCGTCGATGTTGATCTTGCCTTCCTTTCCATCTACTCTATCACAATCCTTCCATTCATTATTCTCTTGCCTTCTATCATTTTTTCTCATTTGCATATTCCTCCTATCTTCCAACTCCACTCGCTTTACATAAAATCGTATCCTCCATTTTTCTCTTCCATCTTCCTTTCCCTATCAGCATCTTTGAGCATATAATTTTGAATCCTTGGCATATCATGGTTTATCCTTTCAAGGAGCATTATCTAAAAGCTTGCCTTCTTCCAAAAATTATAAAATTCAAAAAAAAAAGAAAAAAGAAAAAATTGAAAATGTGCCTTGGTGAAAACTTGGAAACAGGTGCCTTGGTAGCAAAAGTAAAGAGAAATAAATTGATCCTATGGTGAAAACCACTCCCTTGTGGTGCCTTGGATAAGTACCATGATGAAAACCTAACAATCAGGCATCATGCGTAGTTCTTCTACATCTTTCATCCATCTCGCCTTCTCTCTTTGATCTTGACAAGGTTGACCTATACACGAAAATTTGGCTATCTTGTAAGCTATCTTATGATGATCCTGCTTTCCTTTCTTTCATGTTTAGCCTTCATATCTATTCTCCTCCATTCATTCTAGTCTTTCGCTATCCTTTTCACCTTTGGTCTTGATCCAATCTAATATCTAAAAAAAAAGAATAAAACACGATGCTATGAAGCCTCTTGACATGTCTACTCCTTTGGACTGCATCTTTTTCCTTCTTTTACATTACGCCTTTCTGACTTATCCTATGCTAACCTTTCATTGCTTGTCCAAATGCACTTTACATGATAATTTTTCCCTAGCTTGGGTACTCTTGAGGAGTTTGCCTTTGAGGATTTCTTCCATTCATTCTCCTTCATTCTATTGTCTTCCATCTCTTCCACCAGCTTGCTAATCCCTCTTGTTCTCCACCTCGCTAGACATTGAGACTGCACGATGTGATCTTGTTTGAGAGTTTGATGCCCATTCTATCTGAGGGCATCCTTTGTATATACCTTATTGATCCTGAAAAAATTTCAAAAAAATTCATATATGATATTGAAAAATTTTAAAAATTAAAAAATGTCCTGAAAAATGATCATCTTAGTGAAAACCTGGCAATAGGCACTTTGATGTATCTCCAAAAAAATTATATATTCTAAAAATACAAAAAGTACAAAAAAATTTAAAAAATCCAAAAAAAAAAAGAAACAGTGCCTTGGTGAAAACCTAGAAACAGGTGCCTTGGTAGCAAAAATACAAAAAAATTATAAAAAGTCCTAAAAAAATTCTTCCAGTGGTGAAAACCTGAAAACGGGTGCTACTTGAGGCCTTTGCACCCCTATTTCTTAGCATGTGTCCTCAACACTTAGCCTTTCTCCATCATGCCTTGTCCTTGTTGCCTTGGTTTGGAATTGGTCTTTGTCTTTGTCTAGGGGGCATCACTGTGTTAGCTTTGGTCTCTTGGATACGCTTGTCTTTAGGACACCTCGCAAACGGTATTTTTAACACCAACCCAACTATGTTTTTCAACACAACCCCCAACATCGAGTGTTTTTCAACACTTATCAGTTTGGTCTTATCCAATTTGGTCATGTGATCTTACCTACTAGCAAGCATTCGATCCTTATCCTCGGAACTCAGTATCAGTTTACACACTTAAAATTTTTAAATGCAACACTTAATGCTTGAGATATGTCATGATCTTTTCTCTGTGTGCTGATTGATATTGATTTTTGTTGAGTGTCCTTGTCTAACAAGTCTCTCCGTGATGCATAGCTAGAAGACTTGGGGCATGGGGCATATTTTTATTTTCTTTCTGCTTGTGGGTGTTGTCTTGAACCTCTTCAGTGTCTCTTGTTGTCTCCTTGACACACTTAGGAGATTTAAGGCATCATCCTTGACTGTTTTTGCACAACCATTCTCATGGTCATCCTGGCGTTTATGTCTTGATGTGAGCATGGTTTTGCTACATTAAATTGGGTAAGCTAACATTGTAGTCATCTTGACCTTTATGTCCTTGATGCTCATGTTAGAATCTTTCCACATTCCAATCTAATATAAATCACATTCATATCTTCATAGTTGTGTTTGTGACTAGTGATGATTGTGTGATCGTCCGATGTCCGGTAATAATGGCCCTATGATGAAAATAAGTTCTCTTACATTCTCTAATGAATGATGAACATACAAATCCTATGTTACCCTATTGCAAGTACACCTTTGCATTTTCATGTAGCTTGCATTATTTAGACTTCATGTTAAAATTGCACTTTTAGGCTATATTATGAGTTTGAGAGGGTTTCCTTCATCTTTCTTGTGGACTTTTAGTCAACTGTGGTCACGATTTGATCTTCATTTTCTTATCTTCTTTCGTGATCTCAATCAAAATTTCCTATCTTAAAAAGTTGATTGATTTTGATCCATCCTTTTCCTTGAGACAAATCCTCTTTCTTCTTCCCATTTCTTTTCATTTCTTCCAAACTTCTATCTTCCATTTGCTTTCACTCCACTTCTTTTCTTCTGATTCAACCTTGGGGCATAATCTTTCTTGGTAAGCTACCTTAGTTCTGTGATTTATTTATCTTTCATCTTATATCAAGAACCTTATCTTTAGTTCGATTTGATCAAATTTATCCATTTACTATTTCTCCTTTATCTCATTTTGATTTTGATCACGAGGGGGCAGTACCTATCAAACTTCAATCCTTGATTCAGCTTTATCAAACCTATCAATCAAACCTTGCTTGAGACTTGACAATTACCTATTTACAGGGGTGTTGGCCTTGTCTTTTTCAATCATCTTATCTTTATCTTGATGTGTTCCCATCCGTCGAACACACATCTGGGTTGTTTTGTGATCCCAAATCGATCTCACATTTCAATTTCATTCTTTGACCACATGTGATCCCAAATCGATCTCACATTAGTCAAAGAGGGGTAAATGTATGCACCTTAAAATGGTCGCCTAGACTTTGGGCCCCATTTATTAATTTATCAATTTCCTGAATCAATGCTTTGCAATTTTCAAATCAATTCCTTGATCAAATCATAATTAAATCAATAATTCAAATATTTCTAAGGTTTGATCATTTCATCAATAATTTTATTTAATTAAAAGAAATATTATCTTTTAAATAAATAAAATAAGCTTATTTAATTAAAAGAAATATCTTAAATAAAATAATCTTATTTAATTAAAACCCCTTTTAATTGAATGATTTTATCTTATTTAATTAAATATTCCTCTTTTTATTAAATAAACTTATCTTATTTATTTAAAAGATAATTCCTCTTTTAAATAAATAAAATCCCCACTTAAAGCAAAATCTGTGATGGAAAAAGAAATAAATCAAACAAAAATAAAATAAAAATCTTTTTTCTGATTTTTTCAATAATTTTATTTAATTGAAAGAAATATTCCCTCTTAAATAAATAAAATAACTTTATTTAATTGAAAGAAATATCTCTTAAAATGAAATAAATTTATTTAATTAAAATATTTTTTAATTAAATGATTTTATCTTATTTAGAATGATATCTCTCTTTTAATTAAATAATGTTATTTTATTTAATTAATAGAGAATCATTCTTTTAAATAAATAAAAAATCCTCTTAAAGCTCTTTGTGATGAAAAAAGGGAAACAAATAATAAAAAATAAATAAAATCCCTTTTCTCTCCACACTTTCTAAAAAATGAGCTTTATTTCCTCTTTTTGGATTTATCTCACATTGCTCTTGAGGATGCATTCTCTTCCACATTTTCCTATATAAGGAGCCCTCTCCTTCTCATTTCAGATTTCAGAATTTTCATATTATTGTTATACTGCAGGTTTGGAGAGCAATCTTGGAAGAAGCTTTTGAACACATTTGGAGCTTGGATATTTGACATTTCTTTCTTCTTGTCTTCTTCTCTCATGCCCCATGGCAATCCATAGTTTAGATTAATATTGCATTTACATAATAGCTTAGATTCATGTTTCATTTCATAGATTAATATTGTATAAGCTTTCATTTCAATAGAATAAGTTTATTTCTTGCATTGTTATCATCTAGACTAGTTTCATTTGCATGCAATAACTTGATGATCATGGAGATTAGCATACTTGCTATTCATCTTTGAATCTCTCATTTCTTGGTGTACTTGCATGGGCATAACTAGATCAATTTGAGGGCCTCTAATACAAACCCTTGCACTCTAGGAATAGAGAGCTGTGAATCGACATTTGAGAGCTCATTATTGGGTATTCTCGAATGCAAGGATTCATAGAAGTGTGACACAAATCTATCACACAACACGTACTTCTTATTTTTTTGCTGAAATGTTTGTAGTGCTGCATTGCAATCTATACTTTTTACCAATCGTATTAATTTTTTTTCAGAAAAGGCTTAGTAGTTTAGAAACTACATTCAATTTTCTACAAATTATATTGTTACAACTTTTTGATATTAGGTTGATAACTAGTTCATTTTTTCACACCAAGTTGACTAATCTTGATTGTCTGATTTTTCATTGCTACTTAAGGGCATAGTTTGGCCCCTCATGATCCTACACATACCCAGAAGCATGAATTGAGCATATGTGATGATTGATAGTACAACATTTGGTGAGTAACGTAGTGATTAAACATATTAAGCTAGGGAGAACTTGTATGACCATTTGTTTATAGAGTTGTAGAATATATGTTTGGTATGTGTATGGTATATTTCATATTACTTGAGTTGTCATCAATGCCAAAGGGAGAGATTGTTGGACTACAAGTGATTTAAAATCTGATTAAAGAATCTGTGATTAAAGATCACTGAGAAGTTGTTGATTAGATATGCAATATGATTAAATCAGTATTATATTGTCATTGATGTCAACTAGTTTGATAGTACTTATCTTGTAAGTTACTATACCGATACATCTGAAGAAAGCTGAAAGAGATGAAGAACAGAGAAATCTACATGGAGGAAAGATGTACATATCAGATGAGGATAAAGATTACACTGAGTAGCTTTTTGATGAGTCTATGACTGTATGATATTGACTTTATTATGTTGTATTCATCTATAATGAAGAATTGAGCTGAAAGACACAAAGCAGTGTTGTCGATAAATGAAGCATTTTGTAGTATACACTGATGGAGTGTAGTGTATACCGAGCACAGTATTGACCGAGCATGTCTTCACCAACGCATTTCCTTGTTAACTAAGCAAAATAGAATGAATTAAATGATCAGTTTAGCTGATAAGATTGATGAGCTGGAAAGTGTATGAAATCGAGGTAACAGATAAAGTTTGTTATGATGATCGATGACTAACATAATTAAAGGAAGATCTAATGGAGCAGATTGAAATGAGTTATTGACACATCAACCGAGGAAGCTTGAAGCGAAAAAATCAATGAAGATGATTAAGCAACAAAATCTGATGGACAGAAAGAAAACAATTTACTCATCTATATAAGAGACTAGGGTTTCATTATGAAACTAATGCTAGAAGAAGAATATACTGCAGGATTATCACGTGAAGAAGTTTTCATGCATTCTGATCATACTGGTTAGTAAGAATCAATTTGCAGAATAGTTACCGAGCTACAGAGAGTTGTTAGCAACTGATAGTAAGTTGATACAGTGTTGAATCTGAAGTGAAATAGTGATCAGAAAGATTTGTATGAGCTAAATATTGGTCTGTAATCTACAATTGATCTTGTATTAAGGTAGATCATTTACCGTTGCATATTTAACCATTGTAAATAGTCAAAATCTCTTAACCGAGTAGACTCTGAAAGTCTTATGATGTATCATTCATAGAATGAACATTGTTATCCTATCAACCTCATAGTGAATGTTGGTTGGACGATAAATTCTAGTCTAAAATCCTCTAACAAGGTCACACCTGACAGTGTGTTTGTAACTTTTAACAAGGTTGGGTCTTCACCAACCTCACTTCAGAAGAGTGAACATTTTTGGATTGCCGGTCCCAGGTGGTTTTTCCCTTTAAAGGTTTTCCAGGTTAAATCTCTTGTGTTATGTGTTGATTGTGATATTTATTTTTTTTATCATACATTGCATATTACATGTTAGATTTGATTGGTAACAGTTATAAGTTTTAGACTGGTAATCGGTAAAAGCACAGATAGTGAATGTATTTTTGTTTACCGAGGAGCAGAAATTGAAGATTTTGATTTGAATTATACATTTTATTTTGGGACACTAGATAACTGGTTCACCCCTCCCCTCTCAGTTATTCTAATACCTAATGTGCTCACAATAATAGACACAAATTCATTACATAAAAGTCAGAATGCATTTGCACCTTTGGATAAACAAAAAATGGAATTTACAAGGAAATGAATTAAGATATATGCATTCACATCTAATAAGTAAAGCAACACTCATGCCCGTTCGTAACCAGAATTTGATTCAAAGATCAAGTTGTTTGAAAGCACATGCTCTTATCAATGTTCATGATGAGCTAATTCATTTTAGAGTACTTATTGAAGTGTGTAAAGTTAATATTTTCTTCTTATGGTCAGATGATTAAAATGAGTTAATTGAATGCCTTTAAATACAAAGGGATAGTAGCATCTCACACAAATTTATGTTAAGTCAACCTTTAGGTGTAGAGGATAAAAGGTGGACAGTTAATTGTATTTGTATTTGAATTCAAATTATGATGGGACATGTTCACAGTTACAAGGATGCCCTTGCAATTGTGAACTAGTCCTAAGACTAAAAAATGGTTGGAGGAGGAGGTGTTGGGGTGGGGAGTGAGGGGAAACATATTGTAGTGAATAGTGTGTGCACATAAATGAATATGAAAATAAGTGTGATGAACAAATAGGCAAGATAAATGTATATGGGTGTGTGAATATGTAAACAAAGATGAGTGGCACATTCATAAAATTATGTATAAATAGGATAGGTAGATATCATAGGATAAAAGACCTATATCTATACAAAATTATAATATTTGACAATATATACCTATATATTACAACATTCTTAATTATCAAAAGTATACCTATATATCAAGTTAGTCATATTTGAATTTAAATAATGGTGGGACATGTTCACAATTGAAAGATGGCCTTGCAATTTGAACTAGTCCCTAGATTAGAAAAAAGAAGGGGGAGGATAATCATATTGTAGATGATAGTGTGTAAATAAATGTGAGCATAGGTGTGATGAACATATAAACAAGACAAGTGTATAAATGTTGTTGAATATGTGAACAAAGATCCATAGCACATTTTAAAAAAAAAAAATGTAAATAAGTTAAATAGATACCATAAGATAATATATCTATATTTATACAAATTTACTTTATTTATTAATTTTTATCTTTATATAAAAGTATTCCTTTCAAAATAAAACTAAACTAAAAATGATACCAATTTCACCATTAAAAGATGAAACAAATGCATAAATAGCCCTTTATCTAAAATTCCATGGCCACTAAAAAAAAAAACTTATTACATCGTAGGCGTTTCCCTACGAAAGAGTTTGAGCAAAAATTTGCATCCGATGGTTGTAGATCCTGTAGACAGAATGACTACCATTGAAGTCATCTGAAACGTTCATTTTTGCCTGTCACTTTACACGTGGATTTTAGATATTTTGTTTGCACATTGCAACAAGTCCAAAAGATAACTCCAGACACCCCATATTTTGCACCACCTGTGCTGTGTAAGAGATATAACTGTCAGACACAATGCAAGTGATGGGTGGAACAGAAGTATCTATTGCAGTTAACAGACTTTTAGAGCAGGGCCCAATTTTTTCAGAGCAAGGAACAACTCACCAAGCTTGGCAGTTCAGCCATGATCAGGTGGTAAGCCATCTGGAACAGAGAGAAAGTGGAATTTTGAACCCCACTCTTTGGCCTGGTGGTCACACATTGCTGCATCTTTGGTAGCTACTTTTAGAAGGCGCTGGTCTATCCATTCGGTGGTGACAAAAGTTATGAAGAATCCCCGCATGGTCAACAACTTTGTGGAATTCATTAGAGGATTGACATGGCCTTGTGTAGGAAATGTCACAACTACTGCGTGCAAATGGGTCTCTCCTATTTTTGTCTCGATTGCATCAACAATTGATAAGAAACTCTCTAAAACAATCAAATTGCTTACTTGACAGCTAATAAGGCCTCTAAAAGTGAAAGCCAAGAAGAAAGGGAAAGCCATGTTTTGAGTCTGTAAACCTCTTTTTAGCTAAAAAGTAAAAACAAAGCAAAAAGACAAGCCATAGAAAACAACAAAAAATTAGCCCTCATAGTTTCTTTTAGAAGTGAAGTCCTTGTCAATCAACTTCGTATCAGCATTCATTTATTTTTCCTTCAATATGTAATAATCAATATAGAAGGTCTGGAGGAAATTATAATGGTTGTGCATTGTTTGAGCAAATATGTCTATACTGTTGTGAGCTAGAAGAAATTCCTCCTTTGAAACTCTGAGAGTGCAGAGATCATTTCACGAGTCTCTTTTTTTATGACATCTTTCAAGTTGAGGATTTTGTCAGGTTCCACAATATCATTAGGCTTCTCAAACTTACCTTTTCGATTAAAATAGCATCTGAATGAACTTCAGCCTTCTCATTTAGGGGTATGTGCAAGATCATGAGGGGCCAAACTATGCCCTTAAGTGGCAATGAAAAATCAGCAAATCAGGGTTAGTCAACTTGACGTGAAAATTTCAACTAGCTATGAACCTAATATCAAAAAGTTGTAAGAATAGAATCTATAGAAAATTGAATGTAGTTTCTAAACTACTAGGCCTTTTTTGAAAAAAAGTTAGTATGATTGGTGAAAATTATAGATTTCAATGCATCAGTACAAAAATTCTGGAAAAAAATAAGAAGTAGGTGTATGTCTGACCACCTTAATCATAATCAAATGATAATATTTTATTATAAAATTTTATATATAAGTAGTAGACTCATGCCTGGATGTGACACATATTTTTTTGTAATTTTATTCCAAAAAAATAATTAATTATAAATTTTTTGCTACAACGTTTTCAGAATTAAAAAACTCCCGTGTCTGACCACTTTAACTCATTCAAAACTTTACAAAAAATTTTTAAAAAAAATTCGTTATAGTAGGCGAAGCATAGAATGTGACACATTTTTCGGATTTCAAAAATGTTATACCATCTGAAAGTTATAGTCATTTTTCAATCAGTATATAAATCAGCACTTTAGAAGTAACTCAATTAGAAAATAACTAATAATTACTTACCGAATTCAAAATTTGACAGCAATTATATCGATAGAAAGCTGATAATCTCCTTAAGATAACCTTTTCATTTTATCAAATTCGGGTGAAAAAAAAATCGTCAGCTACATTGTCAAAGTTTTGAACTGACATTGCCACTTTTTGGCCCCTCATGATCTTGCACATACCCTTAAGAGGGTTCTTGTATTGTAAAGTTACATTCTCCATGCCTATTATATTTACTAGTTCATACTTTGCCCACAAATTCCAACACAAAGTATATGCCAACAATGTCAATAAAATTCTACAAGACAAAAACACTACTGCTTTTCTTCTTTGATTTTCTTTCACTTCCTGCTGCTCCTACTGATCCTCCTTGGTGAACCGCCACTTTCGCTTCCTCAACAGCTGCTCAGTGGTCGCACCAACTCTTTTTTTTGCCTCCCATTCCAGCAGGTAATCCTTTATGTGTTGCCACCCGGCTTGTGCTTGGGCCCTTTTGGGCTCCTTATCCTTTCAAGCACTCCAAGTTAGAAACATACAGAGCGGTGGTGAGAAATCAGCTACATGTAACTAGTCACTGCCCTTGGCTTTGAAGCCAACCCCAAGCTCTAAAATTGTAATGGACGCATTCATGCCATCATACCACTCCTCCAAGATGCATGCCGTCATTATCCAGTGTGTTTCATCTTTGACTCCAAGCTCCAAGCACCACGCAAAAAACATAGATGCAATATCTGCATTTGTTCTATTTTTGAACTCTGCTTGCAGATATTTGTTACCCAAGACCATTTTTACCATCTGTACACGGAACAGGTCCCATACTAGGAGAGAAGAAAGCTTATATGTAAAGGACCCAGGCAAGAACATCATGCCAATCATAGGAACTTGGATAAAGTTCACTATACCAATTATTAGAATTTAGAGCCATCACCAACTTACTCTTTGCCCTGACCACAATGCTTGGAAATACACTTTATGGCGCATCATCTCCAACAAAGCCCACCTACAAATAAAATATCGCGTATTAAGTAGGCTGTGTTGTTAAGACAATTCAGTGGTTACATTAGACCTTGACAGAAACTCAGACAGATTTTCAGATTACTTACAGACGAAGCGTACAAAAACTTCGTCAAAATGTCCCCAAACGGGGATTAATTTGCACATCTTCTCTGTGTAACTCCCAACAAAGGCACCTTAGCTAATGAGTGATAGCATATTTTTTATGCCAAACAAGGGGGAATTAAACAGGGAATCAGAGCCTAAGACAAGTGCACTTCCCACAACCGTCCACATCAGAGTAGCATGCAGGAAAACCCTAAGCGCTAGTTGTGGCAAGTAAACGGACATCCCATTTTGGATGGTGACAGAGAAGGCTAAGAGTAGGTTGCTGTCACTCATCAAAAATTTCAAAAATTCTTCTGCAACTGACATAGCTTGGAAGGACGTGCGTTCTCTCTTATGGAAAATATCAATAATTTTTCTGTCATTTTACAACCGAAAAGAGTGGCCAATAATATGGAGCCAAAACATTTTCCATCTGACATGGATAAAGAACATGCAACTTCTATTTCATATGTTAGGAAATCAAATTTATTTAACAAATTCTGATGGTTTGATTGGCTGAATAGCAAAGGATTAATCACAGTTTAACATTCCAGCCTCGGCAATAGTTTCCTTTAATAAAGGTCTTGAGGGGGCTTCAAAAGATCTTTTTCAGATTCAGATGGGTCCCATTTGATTTGGTGTTCCTTAGCTATTTCTTTCATTACCTTTAATTTTTGTTCTCCGTTCGGAGTTCTAGCAGATAGTTTTTCAATAACGGTCCTGTTCACACCACATTCTGGGCGCAGCTCCGCTGCTGAGGCAACAAATTCTTTCCCATATTTTGACCCAAAGTGGCTGCGAATTTCTGCAAGTTCAGGAATATCAGCACATCTTGGAGCTGTAAAGATCAAAGTTGAGATTGCTTCCAGCAAATCAATTGGGCAATTCTTTTGTGATTCAATCATGGGCAGTCGTGCCACAATTAGCTCACAGAAAATTTCAATAAATTCGTATGCTCCAACAGTATTCTGCTCTCTTATTAAATGCTCAACCTGGATCCTGGCACTTGGTTCCTGCCCAGAAGAAGCTGAACCAGATCCCTCATCTGTTTCAACTGCAAATCTTTCCTCATCTGTTTCAACTGCAAATCTTTCTTGTTCTTCAGCAGCTTTATACGAAAGATCGCAAGCCTCAGAGCAGTCTTGCATTTTGCAGGCTTGAAACTCTTCCCGAACATGAATGCCTGGAGAGGTGAATTAGTGGAATGATTTTGGTTTTTGAGCGTAGAAGATTCTAGATGGTCGCTGACGCCATGGATTAGCCAGACCGAGGCACACAATCGTTGAAATTTGTATCCTCGGAAATGTGACGCACTGAATAAACCCCCATCTGATAGATTTTATTTCGTAATTAGTCCTTTTTATTATTATATATAGATTTATTACGCCGAAGGCGTTTCTTATATGAAACGCATCCGGCTGGGTTAAGTTGATGGACGACGGACGGTCTTGCATGGAAGACGATTGAAATCATCTCAATCGTCCGCTGCGTTTGCAAAAAAAAACATGATTTAAAAAATTTTCCTAAGTGTGAACGCCTTTTGGAGTAAATTTTTTTTCCCACGTACGGTTTAATCGAGAGCCACATATTTATGAACTCCTTATAGACCCGGGTTAACCCTGGTCAAGTTAACGGCCCGCTGCAGATGCCAAATTTGCAGGCACGAGATGAGGAACTATTCCCATTTGATTTCCATGGAAGGTAAAAAATTAAACACTGTATAATATTTTTTGAGGTCCGATTTGATTTCCGTGCCCTGTTGGTTTAATATCCAAGTAATATCCCTAACTAAAGTTAGTAATCCAATTTCCTAAATGGCTGCCAATTCACACATTTCATGTACTCTGTGATTACTTTCAAATTTTTTATTATGTGACCAGATACAGTCAGACTCTTCTTAATCAGAAAGGCAAGAAACAAAGAAAGGCAATTTTGTTTTACAGCTAACAGAAAAGATGAGAGGAGCCAAAAAAAAACATGTGCTCTTCTTATAACATAAGCTGTGCTAGTAATATGTAAGAACTAGCTAATATATGGATTTGACAAAATAAATATTGCAGTGATGCCATTGCCCTTTCAGTAAACACAAATGTGACATTAGAAGAACTAAAATGTAAAGAAGTTCCAGGCATATTAGAGTTACCAACACCTATGTTAGCATCAAACCTCTAAAATGAATTGCCAATGGGATTTGCTCTGTATCCTATTCAGGGGAAAGATATACCATCACATTCATCTAATGTTTTAAAATTGAAAATGCCACAAACAAAAATTATAAACATTGACGAGTACACAGCTTGGCACAAAACAGGTCAAGCCTAAAACACGTCAAAGTGACAGAACTAAAAATTTCTGAAAGCACGGCGTTTCCATTTTGAGCTAGCATAAGAAATTTGTGATTGTGGGGTATATACATTTAAGCATAACCCATGTGAAATAGAAACACCCTTTTCGATCACAGAGGAAGTTTCTTGCAGTTGAAACTTAGGATTCACTCAAGCTAGTCAACTAAATTTCAATGACAATAATTTCTGTGGATTTTACTTCCATTTCCTCTCCAGCTTTGGCTCTTTGATATTTTTTCCTCAACACAAATCGGCTCTTTGGTTTCAATTGCAGCTCAGGAGAGAACTCAAAGGTTCCATTTCTCAGACTCTCTTGCAAATCCTTGAAAAAGTGCATCTTGAGTTTCTTGGGTCCTCCTGCTCTAAGATCTGCATACTCAGGTTCATTTATAACTTCCTCAAATGATTCTACTAAGACATCCATGTCAGTCAATACATCATCAACATTAGTGTACCTCCCATCAGGGCCTTTTTTTAAGTTCTTCGAGGCATTTTGAATTGCAAGCTTCCTTGCTTGTCTACCAGGATTGAGCTCCTCTTTTTTAGATTTCCCATTAATTATTTCTGAAAGAGTTCTGAGCTTGGGAGTCTTCATCACCACTGTCATCATCACTGTCAGTCAAATTATAGTGTCTCTTTACTGCCTCAGAGAGCAAATTCTCTTCATCTGGCTGTATTAATTCATAGGCATCTAAATAGTCAGTCTCATTCTTCAAATCTATCACACCCTCTTTTATTCTTTAGACTCATTTATACTAGTACTTTTCTATTGACCAATATACAAAGTGCCAAGAACGATGAATAAAATTACAACCCATATCAATAAACTGCAAACATTTGCAATGGGATGCAGCCCTGCGTGAATGTTATGCAATAGCAAAAGGTTTAATGAACATGGGCACACTCAGTAAAAACAGCATGCTCAAACTCACCTGCATTCATCCATGTGCTTCTGAATATCTCCTCTCCTTTCTTCAACATTGACCGAATCAGACTCATTAAATCCTCCTGCTCTTTAGAATTCCACAAATATAAAGAATTCTAAATCCTAGAACACTTTGAGATGCGGCTCAATATAGCCTTGTTCAGTGTACCATTTTTGTATTGTACACCAAAAATCCTGCAGAATGCAAGAGCAGGGGAGAGTTTGTTGAAAGAGAGCATGTCATCAATGGCATCGAATTCTTCTATCAACCTCCTCCTAAGATAGCTCTCCCTCCACTGAAAAACAATGCACACTGTCAGAATTTTACTCCAAATAATGTTTGATCGGTGCCCCAACTTAACTTACACCTGCTACGCAGAAGCACATGCAATGCAATACGTGGAAGGCATTCTGGGGATGCGGTTTCTACTTTTTGCTCCTACTGATTATGTACTGCAACTGCCAGCACCTGTCATAAGAAAGCGAATGTCTCAGTAGTTTACCAATAAAATTGCACTTTAAAAGGCTATTTTTAACCAAATTATCTAAGTTGTGTACCTGACATTAACAAAGGCTAAGTTTTATGCCAATAGCTGAGATGTCAAATTTTTAGTTATAAATTACCGTAATTTTGGTCTGGTATTGAACCTTTTTTATAGATCAATGGCTCCACCTGGTAGAAAGAAAATTTCAATTTAGCAGGATTCTGGACAGTTCTTGGGTTGGATGGGGATGAAATTCCAAGCAAACAAATTAGAATCTTAAATTGTAAATACAGGGGAGTTTCGAAGCTTTCCATAAAATGGTATTTAGGAAAATATGCCAGATGGCTATAATTTATTGTTTTATTTTTTTAAATCATTTTATATCAGGTTACAAATTTTCATTTAATATTTTAATATAGTGAATCATTCCTGATATGATATCTGAGATGCCTCTCTGGATTCATCATCGTTACATGGTTCTCACTTGTTGCCTCATCTTTCCAAAGATTTCATGCCTGTAAAAGCATAATATAACCTTGCCAAATAAACATGGCAGAGGCACGCATCAGGATAAGGTCCGACCTCCCATCTCAACTTCACAGGCTCCGGGTGATCCTCGCATGAGCACTCCAGCTCAATCACCCCCACTCGATCACATTCCCTCACACCCACAATCCCCTCCAAGTTATGCCAGAAGTCAAATGAGCAAAAGAAGATACATATTACGATATTATAATGACATGAGCCTAAAAAAGAGAGATTATAAGTGTAAACGTGTGATCACAGGACAGTTTTGACAGTGCAACTGCATAGTAAGTACTAAAAATAATAAAGTGCTCAGTTTACAAGACAGTGCAGAGGTGACAACCTTTCTCATTGACAGAGATAAGAAAGAGTTAAAAACTTAAATGTGACAGAGTTGGGGAAAAGAGGTTTCGGCCCAGAGATGTAGAAAATAATTTTTTGATCATAGTAGTCATGGCACCAAGTTGAGAAGAATTTGCATTTTGGTTTGCAATACATGTTAAGACAAGATTGCATGTTTATGGATGGTCTGCAAGATAGTTACATAGGGTACATCGGTTTATTTGATTCATTTATTTTACTGAATTATGTATCGTGGTCCCCCATAAAATAAACCTTATACTTTAATTTGGATAGGATGGAGAGCATAAAACCCAATCCTATCCCTTTGAATCCACATGATTGTTGAAAAAAAAAAGTTGAAAAAGCCGCTTATCTTTCTTTTTGTTTTCAAAACTCAGCAACCCACCTGTTCCAAGAGCTACTTAGCTTTCTAACTGGAGTGTTTTTTCCAACAACATTCTTCTACCTAGAATAGAGCTTCCACACCCATTCAATCCGACATAACAATGTCCTTTCTTATTCTTGCAGAGAGAGGCAGACATATTTTCTTGTTACTAGTGGGGGAGGAGAATTTCACATCCCTTGCCATAGGAAGGTATGAAAGCAAACAAAGCAAGAAAGCGAACAAAGAAAATGGATACTATCAATGGGGGCATGGAAAAGCTCCGCAGCTCTCACATTTAAGGGCACTGGTATGGGTGTTCTGATAGGAGGCAGCATGAGCATTCATCAATTCAAAAAGATAGGGAAAAAAATTGTCATGAGAAAAAGTTTCAGATAAGGCAAGGTTTTGGGTCAAATCAAAAGACTGCAATTAAAAATCCACTTGCAATGTGCAGGTTTCACAGGCCTCTTCTTCCTAGTTACAATCAATCAAAGAAGATCCAGGCCTCCTCTTCCAAGACATAAAGACACAAGAACCTCTCATGAAGAAGCAGCCCAATTATAGGACAAACATCATGGAGGAGGAGAAGTGCGATTGTAGATTATGGAGTAATAGAGTTCATTAAAAATGATGATAGAAAGAATGTAATTTACTAATTATTTTCATTTTTGGAATCCATTTATATAATGAGTGCAGTTTGTGGTTTAGATAGTGTGCATTGAGTGTAGTTTGTAGTTCAGGTGGTTTAACTTTAGATAGTGTGTATCGAGTGTAGTTTGTACTTCAGGTGGTTTAGGTAGTGGCCACAAGTAGGATATGACTACTGAGCAGGAAAAAATATTAAACAAGAAAAAAGAAATACATGGTGCTGAGAATAATATATCAAGTTTCTAAAACAACTCATTCTACCAGCTAATTTTCATGCATTGATTGTTTCAATCCTCTCTACATTTAAAACTTAGGCCATACTCTTTATGTTATAAATGCACCAAGTGTTTCAATATACTCTATATAATATGCCTGGTACCTGGTAGCACTTCTCTTCTTCAACTCTATTTATGTCCATAGATGATTTTTGTTTGCAGTGTACATCCACACAAATTAATGAGAAATGTTGAAAGGAAGGCTCATGTAGATTCCAAATAAAGATTTTAAATTGAGCAATGGTGATACAGTTTCAATGAGGGACAATAGAGGGGGCAATTCATGACAGCATCCACCAGACCCAAATCCTTTGGCATTCCATGCACACCATTCTTCACACCCTCCGCGATCTCGAAGAAATCCTCCGCGCACTTTTTGCAAAACTTCTGAATCTCCTCATGACGACTACAATCAGGAAACCGAGCATCACCATTCTCTTTCCTCATCTTCTCCAACTTTCGTTGCACGAGCACAACGTGGCATTGTAGTACCACCCCTCCATGCTCATATTCACCGGGCCTGAACCGCGGTTTACCTGGCTTTCGTGTCTTGTCAACGTAAGTTTTTAAGATGTGAATGAGTACTGAGCACGCAACAACGGCCTCAACGTCCGTTTTGAAGCCCTTTATGTTGATATTCACAGTTGGGTAGTCTGAAACCGACTTAACTTTGTCGGGCTTACGCATCTCAGCGAGGAAAGGTGCGAATATATGTGGAAGCAATATCCCACATTTACTGAGTAAGGAAAAACTAAGTGATTCAAATACCCCAACATGCAATAAGCTAATATCAATTGAATGGACACTCAGATTTGAGGCCACCCCATCTGTGCATGTGAATCTAGGCAGACATTTGGCGGTGAATTGGAGATTTGAAATGACGTGGCAGGTGGGTACCACACTTAGATAATGTTGATTTTGACAGCAGGTTTCGAGCTTCGAGATATATCTTCACGACGAGGGAAGTTGTCCATTGCGTTCATGCAACCGAGCGACATGTGGCAATGAGGTTGTAGACTACACACGCCAACAAACTAGGTAATGCCACATGGCACAGAACAACACATGGAACCCCAGTGACGTGTCAAAAGAAAATGACACGTGAAACCCCATTGACGAATATTATTCTAATTAATGTTTACAAATTTTAAACATAGATAATGTGAACCTATACTCAATAATTATTAATATATAAAATCAATTATTATAAATTAATTAAATATAAATAAAAAATTATAATACATTATATACGTTTTAAATTTGAAATATATAATTCAATTAATATATAAAATAAAAAATACACAATAAATTGTTAAATAATACACATTCTTATTTATAGATTTAACTGCATTCCAACATGTATCAATTTTTAAATTGAGATTATACCAAATATAATATATAGGGTATGTGGGTCTTAATATAAATTTTCACATTTAATGATTAAATTAAAAATATATATTAAAAAAATATAATCATTCTGTGATCCATGAAAACAATAAATGTTTAAAAAAACAAAGATAGACCAATCAAATATAACCAAGATTAGGGTTTTCTGCCATGTTTATCCCCAAATTATTATATATACTAACTCATTCCAATCAAAATAATTAAAATTTTTTTTATTTGTATGATTATGTGATTATGATTATAAGTGTAATCTATTGTATTTGTATAGTTTAATGTATTGATCATAATTTGTAATTGAAATATTTGTTGATTAATACATATTAATTATTTGTATGGATTGATATTTTTGTTCTTTCAGAAATTACAAGATGATGTATATTTACTATAAGATTAATAGAATTTATGTATATCAAAATTCTATTAATCTTATATACTATATTGTATACAATGTAAATTATTAAAGTTAATTTCAAATTTATATCATATATAATATTTATATTTAATAATTTGTAATATATTTTAAAAACTTTAAATAAAATAATATTGATATTGATATTTCTAATAATTTATTAAGATTATATTTATCTTATATACTTTTTTACATTAGTAATATTTCTAATAATTTTTAAAAATTATATTTATAGTTTATTTGTAGTTGATTTTTAAATAATAATTAAAAGTTTATTATAACAAATTTATTTTAAACTTATTTATCTTATTAAAATTAATAAATTTAATTCAACAAAAGAACCAACTTCTTGGTCTAATCTTGTGCCTCAAAAAATTATAAATGTTAAGAAGAGGAAAATCAAATAAGATAGTTTTAGGCCATGTCGTCATAAGTGGAAAAGGGCATTATCTATTGTAGGGAACATTAAGAAGCAACCACAAATATTTATGAAACCCTTTGCAAACAAAAAAAAATCCCAAAGTATCATATTGTCATTGAATGTATTCCAATTAAAATTAAGATAATCTAAAATAAAATCATACATGTGGTGATGTTGAAAAAACTACAGAAAATGATAAATTAATTGTCCAAGCCCTAATAAATATGAAAAATATAAATGATAGAGTCATAAAACAACTAAATTGTAATACCCACTCCTCTGTTGATTTAAATCCCACTTATTAATGTGTTTAAATAAATATGTAATTAAATCCCACTTATAAATTAGTACAACCATTACATATTCATTAAATCATTAAAATAATAATATTTAAATTAATTTTTTTTATCAGTTCTAAAATAATAAAATAATAAAATATTGATGTTATAATATTGAAATTATAGAATATTAAAAAAATTATATTAATATTATAGAATTTAATGATTAATTATTAACAATTATTTAATCATATTCACAATAACATAAGTTTTGCTATTTATTTCTAATAATATTTTAAAATTATATTTATAGTTTATTTGTAATTGTAAAATTCATTGTTTGGGGGGTTTTTGCAGAGTTTGCATATATGGCACCAGTGATTCCAAAAGTAGATGTTTTCAGTTTTGGCATAGTTTTAATGAAATTGTTGACCACGAGAAGACCCAACAGTTCAAATTTGTTGTCTGAGAGTGGTGAAGAGATAAGTTTGCAACAGTGGATTGAAAATGGTGCAATGGCCAGTGGTAGCGTAGTTAAACTGGTTGATACATGTCTAATGGAGGAGATATCTGACAAAAAAGAAGAAGAAAAAGTACAAAGCTTAATGGAGATATCTTTACAGTGTACGGAAGTTCTACCAGAGGAACACAAAAACCCCATTGTCAAATACAATATTGGAAATACTACTTCCGGCAACGAATTTTCAGAAATGTATGTTGAGGCACTTTTTCGAAAACCCGACTTCAGCAAAAAATATCTTCTATGGACACATCAAATAAATTAAAATAACAAACCTTGATCCATTAGGCATTAGAGTGGTTGAAAATTTGAATGAAATCTAGAAAGTGTAAGGAATTAGTCATTATGTAAAAATTAATCAGTTGTAAAAAATGAATTGAATTCAATCAATAAGCTATTAACATTTATATAAGGAAAATCAAAGATAAGAGATAGTTAAAATTAAGATGAACATAAAATAGTGTTAAACATATTTGAAGATCAATATCATAAGATATATTCGAAAGAGTGAAATACATTCAATTAAAATAAAGGAATGATTGGACCCTCTACATTATATCTAAATAAAAATACACGATGTGAAAAAAAATCAATCATTGAAATCATTTTATAATAATCAAATCTTTCACAACCTCCAAAACAATGTTCATTTTGCTTCAAGGAGCCTATTCAAAGGTAGAAATTGATATTAAAATTATTATAGATATTCAATAACTTGGAATGCTTAAAGGAATTAATAAATCATATCTTATTCATTTTATTTTGGTATATTGACTATGTTAAGGGGTGTAATTAAGTGACACCAAAAGATGGAGTGTAATTATGCGTATGTTAATTAAAAATTAAGTAGTTCATATGTATTAAAAATAATTTAAATAATTCTAAAATAAAATATTGATTAATATGAATTTCAATGTTTTTATAATTTATAAGTGAGCATTATTCTCATGATAGATCATAGCATATGATTTTAAATATTTATAGAAAAACTTATCTTTCATTCTATTTGAAAAAAAATAAACATTCAAGATTAAATTTTGAGCCTAAACACTTAATAACATTATAAAAATAAGTAGGCCAAAACAAGGAAGAGGGAGTTTTTTTCACCATTTTATTCAATATCTAGGTCACCCTAGTAATTATATAAAAAAACCATATTTAAGAAATTAGTATCTAGACCTAACATTTAAGAAAAGAAAAGAAAAAGAAGAGAAAAGAAAACCACTTTGAATTATAGACCTAACTTGTTAAATATTCAATAATTAGTAAATGCCACGTTAAATATTCAATAATTAGTAAATGTAGTTTGGGTAATAGTTTAAGTATGTATTGTAAAGCAGAGTGAAGGTGATGTTGTTAGGTCATTATTCTTTGTTTATTATTGTTAGTATTTAGTTAAAATGATTTTGTTTATTGTTTTTATTATAGATTCTAGTAAAATAATTGATTATTCCTATTTCATTATGAATGGTGGATTAAGTTTAGCTAGGAAATTTTTTTTATTTGAAATGAGAGATTTATATTGATATTCTATTTAGAGTATATAGATAATATTTTCTTTTATCATTGGTATATTATTTAGACAAAATGATGTAGTAGTTTGTTAGATATAGTTAACTTGTATCCAGTTATAACAGGGTTACATTTGAAATTAATGTAGTTGTATATGCATTATAATGTTATTATAGAATTCCATTTATACTGTTAGTGGCTATCGAAGGACTCGTTATCATTTGACATTACTTTTGTCTCAATATATGATATAAGTTTGGATTTTTTTGTATGGCTTGCTTATGTAATAATAATAACAGAGAATCACTTTTGTGTCTCAGACATGAATAAGTAGAAGAAGATAGTGGCATAGCATGCTCAATCTGTATGTAGAACATGGAAACATAAGGTATGTGGACTATCTACAATATTGTCCATGCAAAACGTGTTTCTACTGCCAAAAAAGTGCAGGCTACGTGCCATATCAGGACATTATTTCGAACGACAGATATGACATTGCTAGCAAATATCCATTGTTTTTAATTATTGAGAAAATATGGGCCGTCAGAATAAATTCCGTTTGGACGGAAATCTGAGTCATACGGTGAAATGTGTCCGTTAAATTGTTCCCCAAGAAACCACTCAAAAGCCGTTTACTAACTGATGCAGTTTAGTTGTTAAACTCGTAGTTAGTTATGAATGGCTTGTGTTAAGATATGATGGTGGGTGAGTCGGCACGGGCCATTCCCGAAATACTTCTCACCTGTTCTTCCCATTCCATCTTGTACTAGAAAAGGAGTCTGACATGCCTGAATAATAGCATGCAAATATGAGTTCTCTTAAAATTTGTCTCCCATCTTAAAAACCCACTCTTAGTTCAACCGTATTTGGATGCCAGATATTTTGGTTTCAAATAAAGGTAAAATTAAAATTTAAAAAAAACATTTCAAATAATGTTTTTCTTTCTATATTTATTTTTGTTTCCAATATTATTTTGACAATACTAAATTTTTTCATCTATAATTCAATTAATAAAAATAATGTCTTTGAAATCATTGTAGTACATTTGAGTTTTCTATCCATTCCATAAACATAATCACATCAAGACTAAAATTAAATGTCATTTAAAATTACACAATCTTATCAAAATATTAATTCACACACATTTAAATCATAATCAAAGAAATTATTTTAGATATCAACCTTTTATCCCCAAGAAATAAAGTTAGAAATAAAATATTTTTAATTATCATAGAATGCATCTAATATGACTATGTGGTGTGTGTAACTAAATCTTCCCATCTCACCACCTCGGAGGAGCTAGGCTCCTCGACCTCAACCACACTCCCACCTTCATCCTATGAATCAACCCAAACCACTAGATTATCCATGAGTAGGTTAGTCCCAAAAATTCTTAATCAAGTTAAATTACATCTTGTATCCTTACAATACACATCATATTCATCACATTTGCATGTAAAAGATAATAAATAAAATTGCATAATAATACCACATCTTATCATTACTGAGTATAAAATCATCAAAACATATCATTAGCATAACATAAGATCATCAAAAGTTGAAAGTATCTAGAAAATTAACGACTACATCTCTAATATGTTTATTTTTCACATCTTTTTTGCTCTTTTAAAATAATTAAATTATTTTATTTAAATAATAAATGATTAACAATCAAGTCATTAATAACAAGGCTGCAGTGCAGTGAAGTTCCTGCCAAATATTGTATTTGGCAGATTTGTTTTGTTATGACAATATTTGTAAAGTATGTAAGAATTTTTTTTAAAAAAAAATTTAATATGTGCCACAACTTGTATTTTAAATGAAATGTATAAATAGACATACTAGTTATGAGATGAACTTTATTTTCATATAAAAAATTCAGAATAGAAAAATAGAAACAAATAGAAAAATACTGAAAAAATAATAATCATATGCTAACATATATAAATGTATAAAATAGAAATATATAAATAAGAAATTTTTATATTAACTATAGAGAGATCAAAAAAATTAGAGAAAGTTCACCGAGTAGCAACAAAGAGGCAAAGCCTCAACCCGAGATCAAAGTATCATATTTACAAAACAGCTCAAAAAGAAGTAATAAAAAAACTAATGAAGGACATCATGGTTGGTATCAACCCAAGTAGTCCACCCAAGCGGGCCTTCCATCCACACAATACTTTTGTGCTCCTGGATCTGGGTCAGCATAAACAACTCCTCCTTCCTAGTATTGGCATTATTCCTGATTTCTTTGTTCAGTCTTTTGCAGGTTTGTTCAAACATCCGAAGGTCATCAAGGGTTCTCTTCCATTCGAATCCATATTTTAATTCGTAGAAAAAGAAGGTGGCACGCACATCGTTGAGAAATCTTCTCAGCTTCTCTTTTTCAATCATCATGGTGGTCTGGACCTGCAAAAAGATTTTAAAATGAGTGAGTTTTTGGAAAAACTCAGAAAGAACTCTCGGCTTACCTTGATACCTTTCCTCGTTCCTGCACTTCTAGATCTGCCAGAGGATGTTAGAAGACAACATATTCCAAAAAAAAATTACATCCTTATTAAGACCATTAATGTGGCCAGTAACATTATCAAGAATATTCACAGTAACAGGATAAAAGATACCAAACATATTCTAGATCTCTTTAGCAAATAAACACTCAAAAAGAATGTGTTTACCAGTTTCGGGTATCCTACATAAGTTACAAATGTCAGCATTATGCCCATCTTTTTTAATGGGGAGTCTATCAAGCAGAATTAACCATTTAAAACATTTGATTTTAGGCTCAACAGGGCTTTTCCAAAGAACATCGTGGTACTTCTTCCAGACCTTGGCATCAAGAGAGGAATGCCAAATAGTGTTAATGTGAAAAATAATATCTTCATTATGATCAATAACCCTGTATATGTTTTTGGCTTTGAGATTAGCCATGATGACCCCATCTGGCCACTTACATTGTAAGTGTCTATGGGAGTCCACATGACAAACAAAAGGAAGGTTATTAGCAGTTGGAGAAATCATATTATAAGTCTTCTTTTGAGAGTCAGGGATATTAAATTTAGCTTTGAGCTTGTTGGTGTTCAAAAATGCTTATGCCACTTAGGGCTGCCAATATGCCTTGAGACTAATGTTAGGAGTGGTTAGTTCCAAGTATGGGAGCTCTGTAAGGTAACTGGACCAACTTTAGGGACAAGACTACCCTCTGCACTTCTGGCTCTGCAAAACCAAGGCGGGTACACCTAATCCATATAAAACTTAGCTCACTACACATCTTATACTTTTGGATTCATATAGCAGATTATAGTAAATGATTACTAAATACTAACCAGGTATTCATTGAATCAACTCCACTATGTAGGGTATTACTATCAACCAAACAACAGATTAAAACTTGAAAATGGTATTGATATATAAAGATGTAGGAAATAGCCAAAACCCATCAAACATTGGACTCAACTAAATATACTAGCCCTTGATCAGTGCCATTATCCATTGGGCAGCACTCAAAAATAAATATAGAACATGAACCAACTACTGTCAAAGACTCAAAGCCATAAATACAACTATTCCAACCCATCCACTACTTATAAGATCCTTTTGTAGACAAGTCTAATGAATCTATGCCCTATCCAAAGTATTTTTCACTTGATCCTAGATCAAGAACTAAAGACTAGAACATATGTAAAGGTAACCCTATGCAATGGACCAGAAAATCCAAAACTCATAAAACTGACACCAAAGAGAGACTTGAAAGCTTGAAATAAATTATATTAAGTATGATGAATCATGTACATGTCTATACCAGAAATGAGACTACCACTTCAATAACCTACAAAAGATACAAAGAAGTTCTATTCAGCCTCCTACAATGTGATAGAGTTTTACTGCTTCCCATTGGAACTAATCGAAATCAAAACCCTTAGAATTGATCAAAATTTGAAAACCCCCCCACATGATCAAGAAAATCCTTTTATAAGAACAAGCATGCAACAAGCTACAAATCATTCAGAACAAAATTTAAGTCTGCAACCACCCAGTACAACAAGAAATGAAAGATTATAGAGAAGCCTAGAAACCCAAGAAAATTAGATCAAATCTGATGTACAATGCATTGGTTTCATAACCACATGCTAACTACGATGCACCGCTTGCAAAGAATAACAGGCCTTCGCATTTAACTTATCACAGCAACCCGGGAAGCAAGATTAGATCAGGACGGCTGCATAGATCTTCAACATCATCATCGCAACTGCTACTGTCCTGTAAAAATCAATTCTGAGCTACCACACTTGTCGCAAACAGCTCACTGTGAAAACACCGACAAGAAACCCTACAATCATATTTGAATTTGGGTGCCAACGGCTAGCCCGTCAACAACCAATTAGAATCCAGCACGTCTGCACCACTGGCACCGTGGACTCACCTTAACTCCTCAACAGTGACATCATAATAGTTGTTGCATGATCGCATAGCCAAGAGAAGGGCTATGCGAACATGCGACAAGCTGCAAACCTTTACCCTGCCGCACGTTGAATTTGTTAGGACACTGAAAACATCGGCTCCACCGAGAACTTCCATGTCACCGCCACATTGACCAATCAGAAAATGCCACATCACCACCTGCCACCGGGCCCCAACACAACGTGGCACCCTTGTCGCATGATCGCATGTCAAAAATCTCTGACATGCGATCATGCAACAACCAACCACAGGCCGCCACATAACCGCCAATGGGACCACTGCCTTCCCCGCCAACGGGCCCGAGCACAAAAAAGTAACCGGTCGCATGGTCGCATGTCAGAAAACTCTGACATGCGATCATGCGACAACCAATCAATTTAAAAATTTTAAAAACTCGGGCCCACCAACAGGTCGTAGCTGTGCAGATAGGAAACACTGACAAAGAGGAAAAAGTGCGAGGTTGAAAACACACAGGGTTTTCAGAGAAATATCAAAAACACACAGGGTTTTCGGCAAAAGATCGAAAACACACAGGGTTTTCAAAAACATTGTGGGTTTTCAAGCACTAATACATTTGGGGGCATTTTGCGACGGCTATGTGTCGCAATAGTGACACCCATGGACGTCGTAGTTTTTTAGTCGCAAATTGCGATGTCTATGGGTAGCCATCGCAATTGCGATGCCCTCCCATCGCAATGTTGCCCCTTTACCCATTCTGGGCCTCTACCACATTGCGACGGCAGGGCGTCGCATTACGACGGGCGCCCGTCGCAATTGCGACGCCCGTGGGTGGATTAAAAAAATAAATTATTTAATACATTGCTAATGAACCACATTAATGCTTTTTTCTTTCAACAAATGAGGACACTCACTGTAAAGACAACATGATAATGTACACTCACTGTAAGGACAGTCACAAATGAGGACATCTCACAGTGACTGTCCCTTGTGTAATTGCCACTTGAATGTATTGCTATTCAGCCACATTAATGCTTTTCTTCTTCAACAAATGAGGATAGTCACTCTAAAGACAACATGATAATGTACACTCAATGTTGTCTTTAGAGTGACTATCCTCATTTGTTGAAGAAGAAAAGCATTAATGTGGCTGAATAGCAATACATTCAAGTGGCAATTACACAAGGGACAGTCACTGTGAGATGTCCTCATTTGTGACTGTCCTTACAGTGAGTGTACATTATCATGTTGTCTTTACAATGAGTGTACATTATCATGTTGTCTTTACAGTGTCAATAAATGCATTATTACTTAAACTGAAGAGTACTCTAAAAAATATGTCATTGTGGAGTTCTGATTGCTTCCAATTTGATATACGCTTGTTCTACTTATGTATCCAGCATCATGTAAGAAAAGTTGATGCTTTTAAAATAGATTCATTTAGCCATGAAATGCCTATGCATGTTACATACAAGATTCCAAGGCCCAAAACTGATTACTCATTATAATTCATGTACAGAATGATAATCAACCACAACGAGGCATGCGTAGGCGCTGCTTAGATTTTGAGGCATCAGAAGCTCGCAGAAGAAACTTGACCAATGGCTCATGGAATGCAACAAACTTATTGCCTAAAATAGGAACATTGGTAACCACAGATGATGGTTCTGAAAAGAACACTTCACCATCAATGTCACGTGAGGGAACTGCAATTTCTGATGGCAAGAAACTTGTAGTATATAAGAGAGATGCAGGTACAGATGCTGGGAGAAGTTCCCAATCTTTATTTGTTGGACAGTTTTCATCTTGCTCTTATAAAACATCTGAGGGTAACTCAGACAAGTCTGACAGCTCACTTAGAAATAATGGGCATTCTTCTATGTCAGTGGGTATGCCAACTGGGATTGGTTTGCATTTAAATAGCCTTGCCTCTTCAATGTCATTAAATTGTGGAACTGGGCTGCTAACAACTTCAAAGGGAGCTACTGGCATGTAGGGAATGTTGACTTTGTCTAGAGTGAAGGAGTCTCCTGGTGACAGTCGAACAAGTTATTTACTTCCTGTAAGCTCAGGTGGAAATATTTCAGTATCAACAAATACAAGCATGGCTCCTGGAATGCTTGTGTCAGTTGTGGAAAAGACTAGAATTGATCAATAGGAGGTGCAGTCTTCTAGAAACACACAGATTGGAGTCACAAAGTCCACTACATGTTTCCGATCCCTAACAGTTGGCATAAAGCCATTGCAATGTAGGCAACCTTTTAAAATTGAATATATGAACTCAAGTCCACTTGACAAGAAGAGGCCAGTGCTACAAGATATTTCTCGACAACCTGGATTTGGTATAGGGGAAGAGTATAATCAGAGCAGTCCTAAGAAGAAAAGGTAATTGTAGGATTTTATCAACTTTACAGAGATTTGTCTTCATTTGTAATGCTTTGTTGTCTGGATAATTTTGAATTCACTTTTGCATCCTTTTCTTTAGCTTTGACTTTTTCTTTGAATGCCCAGAAGAAAGTCTGCCACGACTGGGGATAAAGAAGGCTGCAAACGTTGTAATTGTAAAAAGTCAAAATGCCTTAAATTGTGAGTCTTTGTGCACTAGAGTGGGTTTATTATTTGGTTCCTATGTCTTTTCTATTTGTCTCGGAACTTGAACATTGCTATGAAGGTCTATGTGTTAGCACTTAAGAAAAGCAAATTGCAATCCAGAACATTCTACGTACCTCTTAGATGCAGCAGATTAGATAATTAAATAAATAGATGTTTTTTGATTTTTGCATTTCAATTCATGTATTGACATGACTAGATTTATAGTTTTAATTTAAATGAAATTCTTACTAGTACTCTTGTAGGTATTGTGAGTGTTTTGCAGTAGGAGTATACTGCGTTGAGTCCTGCACATGTCAAGAGTGCTTTAACAAACCCGAGTATACAGATATGGTTGTTGGCACACGCCAGCAGATAGAATCACGCAATCTACTTGCTTTTGCTCCTAAAATTGTTCATGGTGCTGAGACTCCACCAACTAATGGGGTGAGAAAATACTGAGAGGTTTTCCTTTGTTCTAGTGTTTTCTCTTTATAGTATCACTATTACTTAACTATCTATGGAGAGTTCTTATCTTTCTCGCTATCTTACTTCAGCAGAGAGAGTGCACCGAGACTCCAGCATCGGCAAGGCACAAAAGAGGCTACAATTGTAAGAAATCAATGTGTCTGAAGAAATACTGTGAATGCTATCAGGTAGATATCTTCAATTGATTGCTTAATTTAAGGTTAAAGGCTGGAGAGTAGTTTATGTGTATTCTAATTAGTGCTCGTATCTTTTATTTTAGGCAGGGGTTGGCTGCTCATATGGCTGCAGATGTGAAGGTTGTAAAAACACGTTTGGCAAGAAAGAAGGTATCCGGTCACTTTTTTCAAATATCGAATGCATCATATTATCTCAATATATACATGAACGATAATACAAATATTGAATGCATTATATTCTGTCATTCTATACATGTACGACGATTCAAATATCAAGTGCATTATATTATCTCAGTCTATACATGAATGATAAATTTCATTTGCAACTTGTATAGGAGGATCAGATGACACAGAAGACAAAGAATCTCAGGATGAGGTATGGGAGAAGGCTATATCAGAGGAAAAGCTAGGGCTTTGTTACTGTCCCTTGTGACAGTAACAAAATTTGATGAAAATAATTTTTGTTTCACTCAACTTTGACATTCACAACTTCCTCTTTTATTATAATAAGAAAAAATACAGTGACTTTAGAGAAAATAATGAAACTAATACAATTGCAATACAGTGGTATTTAGAACAAACAAAGCTTCACAACCATCAAAGAATAAAAAAGCACATGCATATATCGAGTACTCCTCAATCAAAGAGATAGAGAAGAATTCAAAACATACCCAGACTGAACATGGCCATACCAAGACCAGCATCAGACAATATTCTTATTGACTGCTCTAGGATAGCTGGCATTTCAACTTTCCATCTGCAAAATAGATTATAAAAACATGAAAATATATCAGAGATGTTTGATATTGATACAAAACAACACAGATTCATTTCTTCGTACACCTGTATATCATAAAAATTCTTGCACACTTCGAAAAATTGTATTGCCTTTTACTTACTCAAAAGTAATTTACATAAAGCAGTCATTTGATTAACATGGATCCTAATATTCACAAGTACATGGTCATGTGCTCCATCGTAGCATCTTATAGATTTAGATCTGTTCTCTAAAATAATTCAATGTTTTGTTTACAATCCACAAAAGAAATATTTTCCCTTGTCTACTTAATCCTAAACAAAAGGCCATATAGCAATATAGATAGAACTATATAACAGAAACCATAAACAATGGTAACCTTAGCAGTAGCAAGAAATTGTTGCAAAAACTTTACCTTATCATACCCAGATTGTTGCTTTGCCTGGCAAAGGGAAATTTGATCAGTAAAATTGACACAGAGTATGCTGTCTCCATTGTCATGCTGGATAACAAAACACCAACTTTAATGGGCATGTACTGTCCCTTGTGTAATTGCCACTTGAATTCATTGCTATTGAACCACATTAATGCTTTTTTCCTTCAAAAAATGAGGACAGTCACTGTAAAGACAACATGATAATGTACACTCACTGTAAGGATAGTCACAAATGAGGAAATCTCAGAGTGATTATCCCTTGTGTAATTGCCGCTTGAATACATTGCTATTGAACCACATTAATGCTTTTTTCCTTCAACAAATGAGAACAGTCACTGTAAAGACAACATGATCATGTACACTCACTGTAAGGATAGTCTCTTTTGATAGAAAATTAGGGAACTTGTCCCTAAAAGGAAATTTTTTATTGAATGGGATTGAGTCCATAAGTTGTTGTGTGATCCTTGAAACCTTCAAATTCATTACTTTGCAGAGTTTAAACATCAACCTATAGAAATCAGAGCCTAATTGATTAGTTGAGTCATTTTGGTGTCTTGAAGTGGGTTGGGACATAGATCCAAGTTTCTTGCTGACTACTCTGCATCACTATTGAACCACATTAATGCTTTTTTCCTTCAACAAATGAGGACAGTCACTGTAAAGACAACATGATAATGTACACTCACTGTAAGGATAGTCACAAATGAGGAAATCTCAGAGTGATTATCCCTTGTGTAATTGCCACTTGAATACATTGCTATTGAACCACATTAATGTTTTTTTCCTTCAAGTGGCAATTACACAAGGGACAGTCACTGTGAGATGTCCTCATTTGTGACAAGGACAGTCACACATGAGGACATCTCACAGTGACTGTCCCTTGTGTAATTGCCACTTGAATGTATTGCTATTCAACCACATTTATGGGCCTGTTTGGACCACGACACACAGTAGCATCTACAGAGAAGAATATCCCAGGTGTAACAAGTTGTAAGAATATACCAATAGTTCTAAGAAGTTCCCTAGCATATAGTAGCATCTACAGAGAAGAATATACAACATGAGGGCAGCCACTGTAAAGACAACATGATAATGTACACTCATTGTATGTGTACATTATCATGTTGTCTTTACAGTGATTGTCCTCATTCAAGTGGCAATTACAGAAGGGACAGTCATTGTGAGATGTCCTCATTTGTGACAAGGATAGTCACACATGAGGACATCTCACAGTGATCAATTGTCCCTTGTGTAATTGCCACTTGAATGTATTGCTATTGAACCACATTAATGCTTTTCTTCTTCAACAAATGAGGACAGTCACTCTAAAGACAACATGATAATGTACACTCACTGTGAGGACAGTCACAAATGAAGACATCTCATAGTGACTGTCCCTTATGTGATTGCCACTTCAATGTATTGCTATTCAGCCACATTAATGCTTTTCTTCTTCAACAAATGAGGATAGTCACTCTAAAGACAACATGATAATGTACACTCACTATAAGTGTACATTATCATGTTGTCTTTACAGTGACGGTCCTCCTTCAAGTGGCAATTACACAAGGGATTTGTGTTTTCATTTTTGTTTTCAACAGCACCGTAACCCTCCGCGAAATCACATCGGGATATAAGGGCAAAAAAAACAAGAACGTTGTCATTTGTATTTTCAACAGCACCGAGAGAGATAAACAAACTTAAAACTCAGACTTAAGAAAGATGAAGGAAATGCTTCAAAAGGTCGATGCCCTAAACACGAGAAAACACAATACCACCATTAAACGATGCCCTAGTCACCGTATTAATGTTGCCAGCTCTGTACCAGTATGTTGACTGCTCACTTTCATCCTGTGATAAAGGTAACTTCATTAATCATACTTGAAATGGCAGCATACGAACTAAAGCTACTGTGTGTCATGGTCCAAACAGGCCCATAAATGTGGTTGAATAGTAATACATTCAAGTGGCAATTACACAAGGGACAGTCACTGTGAGATGTCCTCATGTGTGACTGTCCTTGTCACAAATGAGGACATCTCACAGTGACTGTCCCTTGTGTAATTGCCACTTGAATGAGGATAGTCACTGTAAAGACAACATGATAATGTACACAAGTACCGTGAAGGTAGTCGCAAGTTAGGGCTGTTTCATTGCATACCTGAAACAATGAAGACGTTACGGTCCACAAAACGTTTGTGCTTGAAAGATGAACAAATAAAATTAAACTTCTAAATAACCAAAGCCGCTAACAATAAATTCAACACAGATATGTCCTCATTTCTGGGTATTTTAGCTCTGTAACAGCTGAATACCAGATTACATAATAATGACAAAAGAAAAATAAACCCAACGTACTCAGAAATTGTAGCTATGATTTCGTGGAGGGAATCTCTCTCAGCGCTGTTGAAAATACAAATGACAACGTTTCTCTACATTATCATGTTGTCTTTACAGTGACTGTCCCTTGTGTAATTGCCACTTGAAGGAGGACAGTCACTGTAAAGACAACATGATAATGTACACTTCTAGTGAGTGTACATTATCATGTTGTCCTTAGAGTGACTATCCTCATTTGTTGAAGAAGAAAAGCATTAATGTGGCTGAATAGCAATACATTCAAGTGGCAATTACACAAGGGATAGTCACTATGAGATGTCCTCATTTGTGACTGTCCTTATAGTGAGTGTACATTATCATGTTGTCTTTAGAGTGACTGTCCTCATTTGTTGAAGAAGAAAAGCATTAATGTGGTTCAATAGCAGTACATTCAAGTGGCAATTACACAAGGGACAATCACTATGAGATGTCCTCATGTGTGACTGTCCTTGTCACAAATGAGGACATCTCACAATGACTGTCCCTTGTGTAATTCAAGTGGCAATTACACAAGGGATAGTCACTGTGAGATGTCCTCATTTGTGACTGTCCTTACAGTGAGTGTACATTATCATGTTGTCTTTAGAGTGACTGTCCTCATTTGTTGAAGAAGAAAAGCATTAATGTGGTTCAATAGCAATACATTCAAGTGGCAATTACACAAGGGACAATGTCATGAGCCGTGACATATTGAACTTAGTATAATAATAAAATGATTAGATGATATATAATAATCTATTATTAACGGTATATAACAATAATATATAATTATTATCAAAAGATAATAATAATATATAGTTAGCATAATAAGTAATATGTTAATTAAATAATATTAAAATATTAATAAATAATATAATTATGATTATAATTATAATATAAATTAATAATAAATAATTATTAATAAATTATATATATTATATTATAATAATATATTAAGTAATAATATTAAATCAATTATTGATATAATAATTTTAATATATAAATAATATTAATAAACCTCTCAATATAAAATAATATGTTATCACTATAATAATATTTATTATAATATTATTAATATTACTAACATCATTAATTATAATATTTAATAATAACAATAACATTAATAATAATAATAATAATAATAACGTTTAAAGCAATATCGAATATCTGTAATCGATATACATCTACATTAAACATTTGCATTATCTATCACGATGAGGAATGAAGAAGTGATACAACAATCACTAGTCATTACACATCGATACCATGAGAGGATGATTAATGAACCAAATACTATGAATTCAAGATCAACATGATATGAATAAGGGATAGGTCGCTATGTGTTTCAGAAGATGTATTGATAAGCAAGAAGGATAACCATTCATATATTATAAATAATCATTAATTGCACAAGTTTAGACAATGACATATCCGATAAAGCAATATCAAACATGAAGACCCGCTAGCAAATATGCACCATCACTTCCTATGTTATCATGACAATAACATAAACTAGATTGAATTCTACTATCTATATCAATAGACACCACATAGGAGGATATCGACTAAAGGATTGAAAGATTATCGATTGTCTGAGATAAACCAAATCTTGTAGAAACACAAAAGCATCAATGATTATATCACAAGCTATTGATGAATGAGGCATCAGTCATGGATAATAAGTACAATGTATCCTTAAGTATTAACAGGAATGGAAGTCAATTTGAAGATCAAACTCCATTACCAGCAATCAACCAATAAATGGACAATTATCAAAAAATGATATCGACTTATATCAGAGTAGAAAGATTGGATATAATCATAACAATATGGGATAAGGCAAGAGTTAATATCGATTGACTAAATACTAATGATAGTTAGACCAAACTAATACAAACACAATGGATGTTAACTACTGGTTGCACTACCAATTAGGGAAGATTACCTTCATAAAAAGATTTGATATTGAGTCAATCTGGGAGTTATCTATGATCAGAAAATAATGAAATAATATTATGTGAACTGTCGGATTATGGAAAGGTGTGATTAACAAAGGGACATGGAGGAAGAAACAAGACACGTCTCATTCATAGCATCTCTTCATTTGTTAAAGACAATATAAGAATGCATTCTCATCAGTCACTCAAGGCATCATTAGAACTTTATTTACTTATCCATATTTGGATATACTCAATAGAGCATCTGCCTTTGGCAGTTTGGTTTCAAGTTTATCATTGCAGATCAGAGATAGCACCATGATTGCACAGATAGAAAGGATAGTCAGAAACAACATCAATATTTGAAGTTGCAAGCATATAATTCAGAATCTGAAATAGCAACATATCACTCATAGCGATATTACACATTTGCATAATTACATCATCATATCAGACACAACAAATACATTGCTGTAAGCAATACTTATTGATTGTATATCGATATTGTTTATATCAGACATAGCATCATTATACTATCACTATAAGTGATAGGAAACATCATATTCATAGCATATTTCATATCATTATATCCGACAGTGCTATTAAACATATTGGTATCAATATCATCTTGCACACATATTGTGATTGAATCTGAAATAGCGGTTGATATCTTAAGTAACCTCCATTACTTAGTTTAATTGTAAGTATCTGATAGAGTAAGTCTGAGAAGTGGAGTAATTGTTCCTGTTTTCCAAGTTAGCCAAAAAGGGGACATTACAGACAATCACTGTGAGATGTCCTCATGTGTGACTGTCCTTGTCACAAATGAGGACATCTCACAATGACTGTCACTTGTGTAATTCAAGCGGCAATTACACAAGGGACAGTCACTGTGAGATGTCCTCATTTGTGACTGTCCTTACAGTGAGTGTACATTATCATGTTGTCTTTAGAGTGACTGTCCTCATTTGTTGAAGAAGAAAAGCATTAATGTGGTTCAATAGCAATACATTCAAGTGACAATTACACAAGGGACAATCACTGTGAGATGTCCTCATGTGTGACTATCCTTGTCACAAATGAGGACATCTCACAATGACTGTCCCTTATGTAATTCAAGCGGAAATTACACAAGGGACAGTCACTATGAGATGTCCTCATTTGTGACTGTCCTTACAGTGAGTGTACATTATCATGTTGTCTTTAGAGTGACTGTCCTCATTTGTTGAAGAAGAAAAGCATTAATGTGGTTCAATAGCAATACATTCAAGTGGTAATTACACAAGGGACAATCACTATGAGATGTCCTCATGTGTGACTGTCCTTGTCACAAATGAGGACATCTCACAATGACTGTCCCTTGTGTAATTCAAGCAGCAATTACACAAGGGACAGTCACTGTGAGATGTCCTCATTTGTGACTATCCTTACAGCGAGTGTACATTATCATGTTGTCTTTAGAGTGACTGTCCTCATTTGTTGAAGAAGAAAAGCATTAATGTGGTTCAATAGCAATACATTCAAGCGGAAACTACACAAGGGACAGTCACTGTGAGATGTCCTCATTTGTGACTGTCCTTACAGTGAGTGTACATTATCATGTTTTCTTTAGAGTGACTGTCCTCATTTGTTGAAGAAGAAAAGCATTAATGTGGTTCAATAGCAATACATTCAAGTGGAAATTACACAAGGGACAATCGATCACTGTGAGATGTCCTCATGTGTGACCTTTGTGAAGGCAAGTGCCAATTTGTACCCAAGTTACCAATATTGTGGCAAAAATGGGAATGAAGCATTTAGGGGTCAAATTGGGCAAAGAAGTGTAGAAGTGGCCTATGTGAGGTCTAAATAGCCTAACTAAGTCATGGTTAGGGTCTTATGGTGTTTGAACAATAATTTTTGAACCAAAATCCCAAAGGTTGTAACAAGTTGTCAATGTTGTCATTCACAACATTGACAACATTTGTGCAAGGGAGCATTTTTGAGTAAGATGGTTATGTAACTATATGAAACCATTGAATTAGGCATAAGATCAACTATAAGAGGCCTCCATCGATCTGTGCAAAAGGTTGGGGGGAAAAACATTTGGAATTAAGAAGATTTGTAGAGTAACACGGTTTTAGTGAATTCTTGAGTTTTTTTGTTTCTTTGTTTTCAGTTGATTAATGGATTAGATAGCTCGCAGTGTCTATTGGAAAAGTTAGTAGAAGTTGTTTTTTTATTCTGTGTTGTGTTTTTTTTGAGTTTTGAAGCATTCCAACTAGTTTGTTAATTCTTTTGTTAAGTACCCTATCATTGGTTTGAACCAGGCAGGTTGAACAAATGGAGTCTTAGCTCATCATTCCATTGTCAATTTTGTACGGGCTCTTGGAATGGGTGAGGAGACTCCATGTACTATATGTTTGGAAGGAGGGGCCCTGGGAAGCTCATTTTCTATGTTTGCAATGATGTCCTAGGTGAGTCAGTTGAGCACAGTTAGGGATGACAAATCATTACAAGAAGATTACAACAAGTTGAATGCATTGGTTGCTTCAACTAAAATCTCATGGAGAGGTAGACACACATCTAAAGAAGCCCCAAGTCAAATTAGAAGATTGGGTGAGTTTCTTTGGTTGCTAAGAAAACAAAGTCTTAGTCAGACTGTCCAAGTTGTGTCAAAATACTTGTTTTCAAGCATGGCTGTAGCAGTTGGTGTACAAAAAATCTAGGAGGAGAAGACCTTAGATATCTTGGAGTTCTCAATAAAGGGCATCTGAATCCTAAGCCCTTTAGGTGGCTTAATATAAACAAAAAGGCTTGACAAAGGCCTAATTGCTAGCAACCTATTTTTGGGTGCAATTGGCATGGTTTGATGAACTGGATTGAAGTACTGATGAAAATTATAGGTGAAGGAGTAATATTGAAACCAATAGAGGTCCTAGTGGCCAGCCTCTCCATGGAGTAAAGTTCTAGTTGAATGTGTTTCAATTTGTGAAGACAAGACTAGGAGTGTCCTAGTAGCTAGATTGGTATTGAGCAGAGTTCGTTGTATTTCTTGTTGGTGTGCACTAGTTGAAGGAGTGGGATCTTGGGTAGAGATACCTAAAGAGTGTAGGGATAGTTAAGTACCCTATCAAGTCAAAACATTGGCCTAAAGAGACCCTAGTGAAGGATAGGGAGTGAGCAAGACAAAGTGTTACATCAATTAACAAGATCATTTTTTGGTAATTGTGTACATTATCATGTTGTCTTTACAGTGACTGTCCTCATTTGTTGAAGAAGAAAAGCATTAATGTGGTTCAATAGCAATACATTCAAGTGGAAATTACACAAGGCAATATCACTATGAGATGTCCTAAGTGTGACTGTCCTTGTCACAAATGAGGACATCTCACAGTGACTGTCCCTTGTGTAATTGCCACTTGAATGAGGACAGTCACTGTAAAGACAACATGATAATGTACACAAGTACCGTGAAGGTAGTCGCAAGTTAGGGCTGTTTCATTGCATACCCGAAACAATGAAGACATTACAGTCCACAAAATGTTTGTGCTTGAAAGATGAACAAATAAAATTAAACTTCTAAATAACCAAAGCCGCTAACAATAAATTCAACATAGATATGTCCTCATTTCTAGGTATTTTAGCTCTGTAATAGCTGAATACCAGATTACATAATAATGACAAAAGAAAAATAAACCCAACGTACTCAAAAATTGTAGCTGTGATTTCGCGGAGGGAATCTCTCTCGGCACTGTTGAAAACACAAATGACAACGTTCTTGTTTTTTTTGCCCTTATATCCCGATGTGATTTTGCAGAGGGTTACGGTGCTGTTGAAAACACAAATGACAACGTTCCTTCTTTTTTTTGCCCTTATATCCTGACAACATCGCAATTGCAAGTTAGGGCTGTTTCACTGCATACCCGAAACAATGAAGACGTTACGGTCCACAAAACATTTGTGCTTGAAAGATGAACAAATAAAATTAAACTTCTACATAACCAAAGCCGCTAACAATAAATTCAACATAGATATGTCCTCATTTCTGGGTATCTTAGCTCTCTAACAGCTGAATACCAGATTACATAATAATGACAAAAGAAAAATAAACCCAACGTACTCAGAAATTGTAGCTGTGATTTCGCAGAGGGTTACGACGCTGTTGAAAACACAAATGACAACGTTCTTGTTTTTTTTTCCCTTATATCCCGATGTGATTTCGCGGAGGGTTATGGCGCTGTTGAAAACACAAATGACAACGTTCTTGTTTTTTTTGCCCTTATATCCTAATGTGATTTTGCAGAGGGTTACGGCGCTGTTGAAAACACAAATGACAACGTTCCTTTTTTTTTGTCCTTATATCCCGACAACGTCGCAATGGCGACGTTTCCAAATGTATTTTCATCGCAATTGCGATGGTGTCAGGCTATATTTGAAAAAAAAAAGCCAAAACCGCATGACATTTGCCTGTTGTCGCAAATTGCCGTTGCAATTTCACCCCAAATGTATTAGTGAAGATTGAGGCATATTCTGAAATTATTTCCTGCACACCCTGAAACTTGAATATCTCCCTGGATTTTGTCATTTAGGAGATGCGATCTAAACAAGAGCAAGGTGACACAATGATGAACCAATGGCTAAGGGAACACACCATGAAACATTATAGGTTTTCATCGCAAGTTAAAATTGTGATTGCAGGTATGACAAGACAACATAACAAAGTTTGCAGGGAAAAAGACCATTTTCAAAGAATTTTCCATTAATGGGAAAATGGACTAACAGTGGCTCCGTCTGGGGATGCATGCCTCTTGTAGGCATGACAAGGATTCATAATTTTTGGGAGAAGCAGACCACCCGCAAGACAAAAACAAAGAACCCACAAAAACTAGCAACCGAACTAGGAAAGGAAACACACGACAGGAAGGGAAGAATATTTACAAGATTTACAAGATTAGAACTTTACAAATTTACTTGATGGCCGCAGGCCACGAAAAGAAAATCAGAGACCCCCTTGCATCAAAAATCTAGTTTTCATCCACATATGTGACCCCAAGTCTGAAAATTTCTTTACCATTCTGTTGCAAACATATGTGAATATTCATGGGCTAAAAAATAAAAATGTACTGATCACTACACATGCTTTTCCAGTCATGACTGTTACACTCATATTCATATTCCAAGAAGTAGGGAACATCATCTACTTCTCCTTGATAATTGGAACAAATAGAATTTTCATTTAGTAATGCATCAAAAAATAGAACATGTTGAGCATCATGCATTACCATAGAATTACCTGGCTAAAAAGGAATTGGATCCTCTAATTTACCTTCATGCATTGCCTCAACCACTGAGGAACTTGGTTCAACCATGACATCCTCATCTGATGGATCATGAACCAAGTGAAGGTTTTCTTCACTATCATATCTGGCAAATGGAGGAAAAGAGGATGAACAAGAAACTTGTTCACTAAAACAATCTTCATTACAGGACAACACACTGTCATGGCCTTCAACCTCTTCTTCTATAGGGTAACCACATGAGGAGAACTCTGATGAACATGAATCATCAAAACTATGAGCATCCCGCATCTTGTCAGCACTTAACAAACCCAAAATTTGCTAGTGGGTGGGAGGGGAAACATCAACACATTCATTAGGGATATCTGCATCACTTGAGGCTGAACAAATACTGATGACATCATCATCTGATATATCATACTGAACCTGGTTGTCATCTAGCAGTGCTGGGGAAACAAAAGAATCAGAAACACACATACCAAAGTCAGACCCTACTGACTCATGCTCTTGGTCAAAATCAATGTGTGCCGAATGTGAGAACTCATAATTATCCCTCCCTAAATATCTGAGATATTCACAAGACAAGAATTCTAAAATTTGTTCATTGTGAAGTGAACAACTATCCTCAAAAAATCCTCTTCTTCATCTGCCTGTCTGCACAAATTTTTTGCCCCATATTGAGAAAGAGCATCACTCTCATGATTACAAGAAAGAGTGTCAGTACTAGACACATCTCCTTCATAAGTTCCATCATTCTCAATAGCAGTACTACTAGACACAACCCCAAATGTATCTTCCAACTCAAGATCAGCATCACCAGTTATCCAATCTCTGATATGCACATAATGCTCTTCACACAAGGAGGCTAGCCAACTAGTTGACTCAGGAAAACAAAGCTCCAAGAACAAGCCAACAAACACAGATTCTGGAAACTCAATACTCTCTGAAAGCTCATCATATGCCTTACAAAATCTTTCATAGAAAAGAGATATGGATAGATCCCTTTTGCATCCCACCTTCAATCTTATCAATTTTATGCAATCCCTCTGGATGCCTTGGTCTAATAATGAAAGCTCATCCTCAAGCTTACCCATTACAACTTATTAATGCAATACTTCCATAAAATTACAACTAAAAACTTGAAGCATGCAAACCTCTACTCACACCTTATTCCTTTTTATTGTGCTTGACCACTTAATAAGGAAACATTTCAACTCTTGAGAAATACCTGAATGTATTGGAGCAGTTGCAAGAAATGTGTGATTTTGGAGTCACCTTCAAATCACCCTTAACACTTTGTAGAGCCACCACCCCTTTGCAGAGGAAAGAAAAGAAAGCTGAGACCTTCTTCAAATCAGCAACTCACAATACATCCCACATAGAGTCCTCTTATGATTCCTCTCTTGACTTAACACTATAAGTCACAGGAGCCCAAATGTCTATTGCCTCTGTCACTGCAAGTCCACCTCTTTCTTTGTAGCCTTCCTTCAAATATGCACACTGGTGCAAATCAGAGAACTCAGAGTCGCCACTCACCAAATGTGAGAAATCACTGAAAAATAATTTAGGAACTAGGACTTTCAGACTTAACAATGACTGACAAAACAAACTTGACTCACTTTGCAAAACATAAGGAATGTCTTCTTTACCAAACATGACTCTATACCATGGCTCCCTAGTAGAGTAACCATTTTTTTGGTGTTCAAAAATGCTTACGCCACATAGGGCTGCCAATATGCCTTGAGACTAATGTTAGGAGTGGTTAGTTCCAAGTATGGGAGCTCTGCAAGGCAACTGGACCAACTATAAGGACAAGACTACCCTCTACACTTCTGGCTCTGCAAAACTAAGGTGGGTACACCTAATCCAGATAAGACTCAGCTCACTACACACCTTATACTTCTGGATTCATATAGCAGATTATAGTAAAGGATTACTAAATACTAACTAGGTATTCATTGAATCAACTCCACTATGCAGGGTATTACTATCAACCAAACAACAGATTAAAACTTGAAAACGGTATTGATATATAAAGATGCAGGAAATAGCCAAAACCCATCAAACATTGGACTCAACTGAATATACTAGCCCTTGATCAGTGCCATTATCCATTGGCTAGCACTCACAAATAAATATAGAACATGAACCAACTATTGTCAAAGACTCAAAGCCATAAATACAACTATTCCAGCCCATCCACTACTTATAAGATCCTTTTGTAGACAAGTCTAATGAATCTATGCCCTATCCAAAGTATTTTTCACTTGATCCTAGATCAAGAACTAAAGACTAGAACATATGAAAAGGTAACCCTATGCAATGGACCAGAAAATCCAAAACTCATAAAACTGACACCAAGGAGAGACTTGAAAGCTTGAAAAAAATTATATTAAGTATGATGAATCATGTACATGTCTATACCAGAAATGAGACTACCACTTCAATAACTTGCAAAAGATATAAAGAAGTTCTATTAAGCCTCCTACAATGTGATAGAGTTTTATTGCTTCCCACTGGAACTAATCGAAATTAGAACCCTTGGAACTGATCAAAATTTGAAAACCCCCCCCACATGATCAAGAAAATCCTTTTATAGGAACAAGGATGCAACAAGCTACAGATCATTCAAAACAAAAATTAAGTCTGCAACCACCTAGTACAACAAGAAATGAAAGATTATAGAGAAGCCTACAAACCCAGGAAAATCAGATCAAATTTGATGTACAATGCATTGGTTTCATAACCACAGGCTAACTGCGATGCAAATAGAAGTAATTTCTTGTTGCAGGAAGAACAAACATCGATGCCAGAGCAAGCCTGAAGACTTCACATGTACAAAACATGGAGATCTCTGAAATCAATAAAAACCCTAGCCGCCTGCAAAGAATAACAGGCCTTCGCATTTAACTTATCATGGCAACCCAGGAAGCAAGTTTGAATCAGGACGGCTGCATAGATCTTCAACATCATCATCGCAACTGCTACTATCCTGTAAAAATCAATTCTGAGCTACCACACTTGTCGCAAACAGCTCACTATGAAAACACCGGCAAGAAACTCTACAATCATATTTGAATTTGGGTGCCAACGACTAGCCGATCAACAGCCAATTAGAATCCAGCACGTCAGCACCACTGGCATCGTGGACCCACCTTAACTTCACAACAATGACATCATAACAGTTGTCACATGATTGCATAGCTAGGAGAAGGGCTATGCAAACATGCGACAAGCTACAAACCTTTACCCTGCCACACATTGAATTTGTTAGGACACCGAAAACATGGGCCCCACTGAGAACTTCCATGTCACTGCCACATCGACCAATCAGAAAATGCCACATCACCACCTGCCACCGGGCACCAACACAATGTGGCACCCTTGTCGCATGATCACATGTTAGAAATCTCTGACATGCAATCATGTGACAGCCAACCACAGGCCGCCACATAACCGCCAACAGGACCACTGCCTTCCCCGTCAACGAGCCCCAGCACAAAAAGGTAACCGGTCACATGGTCGCATGTTAGAAAACTCTGACATGCAATCATGTGACAACCAATCAATTTAAAACTTTTGAAAACCCGGGCCCACTAACAGGTTATAGCTGTGCAGATAGGAAACATTGACAAAGAGGAAAAGGTGTGAGGTCGAAAACACAAAGGGTTTTCGGAGAAAGATCGAAAACACATAGGGTTTTCAGAAAAAGATCGAAAACACACAGGGTTTTCAAAAACATTGTGGGTTTTCGACACTGAGGCATATTCTGAAATTGTTTCCAGCAAACCCTGAAACTTGAATATCTCCCTGGATTTTGCGATTTAGGAGATTCGATCTGAACTGGAGCAAGGTGACACAATGAAGAACCAATGGCTAAGGGCGCACACCATGAAACATAGTGGGTTTTCATCGCATGTTAAAAATGTGATTGCAGGTATGGTAGGACAACATAACAAAGTTTGCAGGGAAAAGGCCATTTTCAAAGAATTTTGCATTAACAAGAAAATGGACTAACAGAGCTCATCCCATTGAATGAGTTTATCCTACTCGAAGATGTCAACCAGGTGAGAGATCCCTTTCTTAGCCCACAATCTGGCAGAGCATCCTTGGGAGAGGGCTAGGGGCTTACCATTCAGGTGTAAGTTCCACCAAATGGATCTTTCACCTTGGAGCCACTTATCACTATGGAACTCCTTATTGGTGATAAATTCTTGGACATGATCCCAGGCTCTCTAGATAGATTTGAAAACAACAGAGCCTTGAACAATGACCAGGAAGTTACCAACAATAAGATTACAAAAGGGGAGATTTTTCCAAGATCTGGCTTTTTTAGGATAGCCTCTCTCAATGTTATGTCTAACAAGCACCTTCCAAGGACTATTGCCCTCCAGGGATTGAAAGATCCATTTGGGAGATAAGGCAATGCCTTGAATCCTAAGGTCTTTAAGCCCTAGCCCCCCAAGGATTTTTTCAGTGTGACACCAATCCCAGTTGACCACATGCATCTTTCTATTACCTTTGCCATCAGACCGTAGGAAATGATAGCCTTTTGAATTTCTAAAATTTGGTAATTATTGAACATCCAAGTAGAAGAATAATAACTACTATAAGAAGATAACAGCTTTTGACAAACCTATATTCTACCAGCAAGAGATAAAGACCTATTATGCCATTTGTTAAGCTTCTTATCAATTTTTTCCTTAATCCAAGACCACATATCTTTAAGAGAAGGTTCAACAGAAAAGGGGATACCAAGTTACTTGACAATCTTACTAGGGCCTCCCCATTGGAAGCTATATTGAGTGAACCAGTTAAGGGGCTGCTCATCCCATCCTAGGAAGATTGATTTGGCTTGGGAGATATGAGCACCAGAAATAGTACAAAATAGATCTAACTTAGTTTGCAAAGCTTTAAAGTTCTTGTCAGTGAGCTCAAAAATTAAAACAGTATCATCAGCAAAGTGTCTGTTAATGAGATCATCATTATTGGGAAGGTCTCTACCTTTAACATCAGGGGACAATGTGTTGTCTCTAAGGATATAGAACAGAGCTTCAATAGCAATAACAAACAGAGCAGGGGCCAAAGGACAACCTTGCTTGATGGACCAGTTAAGAGAAAAGGGTTTGGAGGAGGAACCATTGATTTCCACTTGAGCAAAGGCATCTTAAAGCAGAATCTAAACAACATTGCAAAAATAAGAGGGGAAACCAAAGACTTCAAGCATCATAAGGATAAATTTCCATTTAACCCTATCGTAAGCTTTCTCAAAGTCGAGAAGGAGCATAGCAGAATTCTGATGAGAACACTTAGCCCACTCCATAGCTTCCCAACCAGTAATTAAGTTCTCCAAGATGTATCTCCCCTTAATGAAGCCAGTTTGGGTAGAACACACAAACTTGGGAAGAATATGCACAAGCCTAAGGGCTAAAATTTTGGCTAAGATTTTATAGGAGACATTAACAAGGGTGATAGGCCTCCAATTTTTAATAAGAGCTTTGTCCCCGTCTTTGGGGAGGAGTTTAATAATACCACTATTAATCTCAGGGCCCAGGGAACCCGAGGACATGGCCTCAGAATACAACTCCTACAGATCTTTGCTAATCCAACTGATATTAGCCTTGTAAAATTCAATAGGGAGCCCATCACGGCCAGGGGCCTTGTCATCCTTAAGGGCTTTGATAGCAACTTCAATCTCATCAAGGGAGATAATTTTGGATAACCTGGAGATATCATCAAGATCCAACCTTTTGGGAATAAGAGGTTTGCATTTATTTCTAAGGTCCTCTGCTTCTAATGAATCTTCAGATGTGAAACAATTTCTATAATAATAAAAAAAGGCTTGATTAATGACAACAGGATCTGACACTTCCTAGTTGTCAATTGAAAGTTTGTCAATAGACTCTTTGGCATGCTTCTGTTTAAGAAGATTAAATTTTTTTTGGAAACATGGTCCCTGTGCTGAAGCCAATGGGCCCGAGATCTAACCTTAGCTCTTTGAATTTTAGTCTATTGGTGCTTCCTCAGAGCATCCTTAGCGGATATAACCTGAGACACAAGATCTAGGTTGGAAGAATCAGCCTGAACATTGTTTTCAGCAATTTGTAGATCAGAACAAAGATGTTTTTCGATGAACCTATAGTCCTTAGCCTTCTTTTGACCAATAGTCTGGAGGCGACATTTCCATGCAGGAAGATTAGCCTTCCATTTATTAGTCATGGAATGCCCAATGAGGTTAGCATTATTAATGTTCCTAATAATCTAGATGGCAACAAGGACATCCTCATCCATAAGAAGCTTGGTATTCAGAATAAATTTATGACAGGAAGTCTTATTACGAACCGGGGTGAAATTAAAATTGATGCAAGTGAAAATTGGATGGTGGTCAAAAAGAGTAGTAGCTTTAACAAGGACAATATTTCCTTGGCTATCAGGAAGAAATGAGAAAGAATTTTTACTGCCATAAAAATGGTCCAATCTGGAATAGATCCAAGAGTGGCCTTGCTAGAAATTGCACCAAGTGTGCTAGATGCCCGTGTTAAAATCTTTATTGCTAGCAAGGGGATCAAAGAGGTTTTCAGAGTTAATAAATCTGAGCCATTGAGTTTTTTCATTATCTTTCCAATAAAAAGGGTTGCCACCCGCTTTATCACTTTGGGACTCAATCATGTTAAAGTCCCCACCAAATAACCAGGGGATATCAGGGAGAGTAGTCAACTAATCCCAGAGAGAAGCTTTCTCTATAGGATCATTGGAAGCATATATAGAGCAAAAACCAACCAGATTATTATCATGTTTCATAATAAACCAGACAACTCTCTGGCAAGGAGAGACACCATTATTAGTAATGTGATTACCCCACTTGGGGTTGACAAGGAGAGCAATTCCTCCTCTGCCCCTAATATGATTAGAGTAGAATTTAATAGCATCATTCCAAATGAAATTAAGATTGGTTTCAAGTATGAAACCAATAGCTTTAACTTCTTGCATCATAAACATATTGACAGAATCAAAAGAGTTTAACAGACATTTGATAACAAATTTCCTACCCGGGGATTCAAGGCCCCTAACATTCCATGATAAGAAATTCATTGGGAAACATTGGAGGGGGTAGGACACGCATCATTGATAGAGGTAAGAGCCTTATTCACACGGTCCCCTATTTTCTTACCAGAGGGCTTGTTTTTAGATCCTGGTGGCCTCCCCCATCTTTTTGCGGCAAGGCCATCAGATTTAGGATCGTCTTCATATTCAGATTGAGAGTCCATGTCCATAGTGGGAACGTTTGGGGAAGTGTTGAAAGAAAGAAGAGCAGGGATAACTTCTACCAAGCAGTCATCGCCAATTTCCTTGAACACTTTTGTAGGGACTTTCCGCGGGATAGAACCAGTTTGATTATTATCTATACCAGGGGTACTGAATTTTAAATTTTCATCCATAGGACTGATCAAAGGGGGAGTTTGGGGAAGGGGATTCCTGGAAGGTGCTAGTGGGAGCTTTCGAGAGGTGTCATGAGTAGGATTATTATTGTTATCTACATTCTATGGTTTTTCTTTGTTAGGTTCAAAAGCAAGGGTGCCAACCTGAGGAGCTTGAGGATAGACTTTTAAAGTAGATGTAGGATTTTGAGTTTTGGGTTGAACCTTGTTGTTACCCCTGCATTTTCTCTTGTTGCGAGCAACTAAAAAACCATCATCCAAATCATTAGGGTCAGAAGATATGTCTATTGTCAGAATCAAAGGAGGAAAGGAGGGGGGAGAAGGAGATATAGAGTAGGAGGCCGGAGGTGGCTTTGAAGGGATGCCCTCAGTCGAAGACATGTTAACTTTAAGAGGAACAGAGTTAGTCAAATTGGGGCGAGGATTAGGAAAAGGCAGGGTAGGGTTTTTAGCAGGGTTCCTCTTGATAATAGGACAATCCTTTCTGAGGTGTCCCTCCTTTCGATAGAGAAAGCAGGCATTTAATCCACCCAAAATTTCAACCGGACACACAAATGTTTCATTAAGTATGTTAACCGAGATGTCTGTAGGAATCTCTTTACCAGGAAGCAAAGAAACTAAAACTATGGCATCCATATGGGGAACCAACCTCACGGTAATGTCCATGTGAATTGTTTTTCCCAATGGTTCTAGCAATTGTGGTAAAAAATGCCATAGAAATTGAGGAATATTTTTAACTAAGATCCACCTAGGGGCCGATAAGGCTAAAACCTCATCATGAACTGCCTCAGGAATCCAAGCCAGAGCTCTGAAAGAAGTAGAACCAATGTCCAGTACTACTTTTTAAGCACTTCCTTTTGAGCATCCTGATTAGAAAAGAAGATAACATACAATCCCTTTTGAATTTGACAGCAGAACGAAATGTGAAAGCCTAATTTAATATTCCAATAATTATGAAACCAATCATCAAGAAATTTCTGTGGAGGGCATTTATCTATTTCAACAGCTGAAAAAAATATCGCAGTTTTCCTTAACCTAGTTTTTTCCTTCACTATCTCATCTAACAATTTAGGATTAGGAACAATAGCAAAAGGAGCTAAGGAAGCCGAGGAGATCTTACCATTTGCAGTGGCTTCATTGGCACAGTGATTTGCAAAATCAAACCTAACTTTCACATTGACGACACCTGAGGATTGAGCCATCGCTTCGAAAAAAGACTTGGGTCGATTGCTTGATAAGGGGATACCAACAGGTATGCCATTAAGGCCAGTGTCATTCGGTGCTACGCGAGGAGTGCTAGTGGGTACGGGATCGGCTGGCTTGCAGAGGGAATTAGTGTCTAACATATTAATTTCATTAAAGATGGGAGATGGAGAGATAGCACCTGAATCGAAGGCATGCACGAAGACCTCCAGCTGTCTCCCACCACCCCCCGTGATGTCACTAGAGGACACCACCGTAAAAGTGGCTAGAGTCGCAAAACTTTTAATCGGAGTCACCAACTTATGTAGAGATTTGCAAATATTCGCTAATATCATAAATAAGAAATTGTTTAAAATTTGATTAAAAATATTCTTATATAACTTAATGAAGATATATTAAATTTTATTAAATAATTTAAATATTTAGTCAAATTTTTTAATTTAAAATACTTTTAAAATTTAAGTAAAAATTAATTGGTGGAAGACATGGAAAAAAATATTATTATAATAGTTTTCTTATAAAAATTTATTTTAAAAAAATAATTGAAAATTTTATTATTAAATAAAATAATTAAAAAAATTAAAACTATTCTACCTTATCTTAAACTATTTAATATTTGGCAAAGTTTGGTGAAAAGATGGTAATGAAATTAAAAATTGAGTCTACATATTTCTAACGACAGAATAGAAGACACGTCACATTATTAAAAATTTATTTAGTTTTGTTAAGGTTGTGCGAGCCTACTTTCCTTGAAATCCGCTCTTATCGCTCCATTTCTCTTAACCAATAAAATGAAAGATAAATAATTTTATATATTAGAAAAGTTAGATATTGTGCATTTTACTTTATCAAATATGAAAATTTGATATAACTAAAAAAAACTATGAAATTTGATTGGCTTAAGTCAACTAATTTAATCACTAGTTAAATATAGGTTGATGCCTATAGTTCTACAGCCTACGACAGGAACTGATAATTTCATACTTCTTTATATTTTTCTTAAGAAGCCGTAAACACACATATAAATATAAATATACTTCTTTATCTATTGGCTTTGCTATAGATATAAATATGCATTTATTATGGATCAACACAATCTTATTTGTTGAAAATAGATGTGTGGATCATTAATAGTAACTTACAAGATAAATGATGTCAAACTAGTTGACATCAATGACAACATAATACTGATTTAATCATATTACATATCTAATCAGCAACTCCTCAGTGATCTTTAATCACAGATTCTTCAATCAGATTCCAAATCAGTTGTAGTTCATCAATTTGGTCTCATTTAAAGAAATTCAGGATAGTTTATTTGCACATGATATATTTAGAAGGAATTAGTTTTGTAAAGGAATTTGATAATCTTAATTGATATGTACTTTCAAACTTGTCTATACATATTTTTGGCTTTCTATTGGCATTTAATGTTGTGCTTGTTGTGTTTCTGAAGTAGATATAAATATGCATTTATTATGGATCAACACAATCTTATTTGTTGAAAATAGATGTGTGGATCATTAATAGTAACTTACAAAATAAATGATGTCAAACTAGTTGACATCAATGACAACATAATACTGATTTAATCATATTACATATCTAATCAGCAACTCCTCAATGATCTTTAATCACAGATTCTTCAATCAGATTCCAAATCAGTTGTAGTTCATCAATTTGGTCTCATTTAAAGAAATTCAGGATAGTTTATTTGCACATGATATATTTAGAAGGAATTAGTTTTGTAAAGGAATTTGATAATCTTAATTGATATGTACTTTCAAACTTGTCTATACATATTTTTGGCTTTCTATTGGCCTTTAATGTTGTGCTTGTTGTGTTTCTGAAGTAGATCAGTAAATAGTCTGGATAAATCTTGTAAGTGGTTGAACTTAAAATTTGATAGCAAATTAATTCAAAATAGTAACATAATGCCTTCACATTTGAATTAGAATCATTTGAATGACAATTCTATCTTTTTATATAAATAGTCTAGACAAATATTGTAATTGGTTGAACTTAATATTTGATAGAAAATCAATGCAGAATAGTAACATAACACCTTCACACTTGAATTGGAATCATTGAAGCGATAATTCATCTTCTTTTTATCTATAGATCGGACTACTCTGCCTCTTCTTTTTAGCTATAAATCGAACTACTCATATGACCTTACCAAAACATATAACACCATTCATTTCATCCAAATTCATCTCCAAATCTCACAACACCAAATCCACTTAATAAATTTATCTATTACCACCTCTATTCTTGTAACAGATCCATATATAACAGAAAATACTTGTTTCAATATATTAGAGATAACAACAGGTGACAAACCTTCCACAAAAATGTCAAATGTTGATCCCACAATTGTATTATCAAAAAACTATCCAGTTGAGCTTGAAAAACTATTTAGTATGAACATGCACAACGTTAGCAATTGCATCATGACTGTTGAAATCCAAGCACTCAAACCCCTTAGATTCTTCCTTCTTATTTTGAATGACTTTAATGACACAAAATCATTGTAAAACTACTTTTTTTCAATCCATCCATTCCTTCAGATTCTCCAACCAAAGAGTTTTGTTTTTAATTAGATCATAAAAAAAATGAAGACTTTCTTACATAACCCCATTATTTATAGTATAATAAATCAGAATTCTTAAGGACACCTAGAGTGCCCAAAATTCATATGGATAAGTAGAGTATTGTTGTGTAGATATTTGCAAAAATTTAAAGACAAGTTATAAAATGCGAGTGCAACTTATAAATCTGTGAGCCAAGTATTATAGAGCCTACCATGAATATCTGTTATACACAAAATACAAATCATATACAGTTAAATCATAGGCTTAATAGAGATATCACTTTGGTGAAATAATTCAACTTTGTGAAACTTTATTTTCCATTACTTTATCAACCATACATTTTATCTGCATAATTTGGCCCACACTTTAGTGAATTTTTTTTAAAAATGTGACTACGCTCAAGCAAATGTTCATTGTATGCAATCACTTCTTCATCCATGCTAATTTTAAGAATTTGAGTGGATGGATAGAAAGGCAAAAGTCAACATTGCTAATTGTAGAGTTGATAGGTTTTCTTATATAGCTCTTTGCAAAAATTTTAGGTTGGCCTTTCCAAATAGTTTGTAATTGAATATTGAGTTGACCATTGTTACGAGGATAATTTCTTTTATGTTCGATGAGAGATTTATCATCTAGAACATTTTTCAAATTTAATATAATAGAAATAAAATATTATAGAAAATTTAAGCATTTGAACTTCAAAATAAATATAATAGTTTTATTTTCTATTTTTTTTTCATTATTGAAATATTATAATAAAAATTTAGAAATATTTATCAATTTCATTTATCTTTATGAATGAAAAAAAGTAATAAAATAAAAAGTATTATAAAAATATAAATTTAAAAAGAATAATTTTTTAAATTTAAACTTATTTAATTTTTTATTATATCTAGTATATTTCTTACGAAGTTAGAACTTTATTATCATTTTATTACTTTTGTTTATTATAATGGTCTAGTGGGAGATTGAAAGTGTCTATATCTAAAATGGACTTTCCTATTAAAGTAGTCGAGCAAAATGAGATACACAATAGCTGTCAACCATGTCTGGAAAAATGAACATAGTCACTATGAAACCCCCAATTGAATGTACAATTACAAAAATGGGGGGAGATCTAGGTGCTTTCTACTTTCCTATATATCAAACTTACATTGATTCATATCTTTCTACATAAGAGTTGATTTTCTTATAGAATGGTACATATAATTACAGATATGAGCATATCAGCTCTAATATAAACCAAAATACTAGAGACTATTATCTCAATCAACTCCATCAATCATTTCTCTCAACATCAAGAATGTTGGTGGTGATCTCAGAGCTAGTGTTCATAGAAGAGTCCCATTGCCAATCACCTCTAGCCACATAGTCATTGGTATTGGTACCGATACAATCAATGTATCCAAGAGTACAATCACTGAGCATTTTGTTGAGTTCCTCCACCTGCCCAGGGTTCAAAAAGGACTGGTAATCTTTAATGCATTGCATTGCTTTAACTTCATCTTTGAAAATTTGTAGAGATCCCTCACAAACCAGCATCATGAATTCATTTTTAGGAATTTTTAGTAATATAGAGACCTACGACATTATTAAAAAGTGTGTCAGTTTAAGATTAAACTCAGTAGATTTCCTTCTTTCACCTTGAAAAAATTCTCGGTTCCTATCCTTCCAAAGAACCCACAAGATTTCACATGTGAGGACAAACCAAAATTAGTTAAGAGAAAAGTCATGGATATCAATATAGCCAAAAATAATTTCACTCCAAGACAAGCCATGTTTACAATTCTACAGAATAGGAGAACCAAGAAATTTTTTTGAGATCTTACGAACATATTCACAATCAAAGAATAAATGTTTGACAGTCTCAACGACATTACACAAACTTCAAGTAACAGGTTCCAGACAAGTAGAGGAGAGAACAAACCTAACAACAAGTTCTTTAAGAAGCAATAACCATCTAAAACATAATTTTTAGGTTTAATGGGTGCAAAACAAAATAATTCACAAAAGAAATGCTAGTCAGAAAAGGGACAATCAAATTCCCAACACTAAGTCACTCGTGTGAAGATAACATGATCTTGTTTGATCAATCCATACAATTAATTTGTAGATGTGTCCTTCAAGGTAGTACCATCACACCAGTTAATCTAATCTAAGAAAGAATTAGTGTCTAAAGTTTTCCCAAATGAGGCTCCCTTAAGAGCTTTACATATCAAGGTGTATGTCTTTTTTTAAGAGGATGGGATCCCAAAACTACTGTTGAGCTCCTCCCATTATTCCAACTGCCCATCAACCAAAATATCCCTGATTTCCTTATTGCCTTTGCTCATCCATAGTTTAGCAGAGTAGCACTAGGTCAGAGAAAGGGGTTTATCATTAAGGCTTAGTCCCCACCAAATAGATCTATCAGCAACTATGTAGAAGGGCCCCCCACAAAAGCACTTCTATTAGAAATATATCCCCCGACCTGAGACCAAGCCTTCCAAAAAGAACATAAGACATTAGAACCAAAAGGTTTTAGTTTAAAATCTCCGATGATGATGTCACAAACAAAAATATCCTTTCAACTCTTACCTTTCTTAATGACAGATCTTTGAATGTTATTTATGATTAAAACCTTCCACAACTCATTTCCCTAAAGGGCCTTGTAAATCCATTTGGCTTCCAAGGTAACGCCCTGAGCTTTGATATCCTTAATACCAAGACCACCTTATTTTTTTGGTATGCAACACCAGTCCCACTTTACACAATGTCTCTTACCTTTCCCAATTCCATCAGACCACAAGAATTCCTTCAATATTTACTCTAGCATATTAATTTGATAGTTAGAAAACAACCAAGTAGATAAAAAATATATGTGGTGAGAAGATAACACTTTTTGGACAACATGGACCTGACCAACTAAGGAAAGGGAGGGAATCTACCATTTCAAATGTTTTTTATTCATCATATCATAAATCTATTTCCACATATCATTAGTACATGGATTAATAGAAAATAGAATACCAAGGTATTGAACAATTTTATTAGGACCAATGCATTGCCACCCACTTGAGCTCAACCAATTAGGAGCAGTCTCAGACCAACCAAGCACCTTGGATTTATGAGGGGATACTTTAGCACCAAAAGAAAGGAAAAGTAGGTTTAGTCTATTAAGAGCATTGTAGAAGTTTCTTTCAGAGAGCTCAAGGAAGAAAGAGGTATCATCAAAAAATTGGGCATTAATCAAGATTTCATTGTTGGGAAGAGAAATACCTTTAACAGGAGGGCCAAGGCTAGAAGGTATTAGGATGTAAAATAAGGCATCAACAATAATGACAAAGAGGGAGGGAGAAATGGGACACCCTTGCCTACTAGACCTCTAGAGGGGAATAGCTTCAGAGAGATCACCATTCACATCAATAACAATGGAGGAATCAACAAACAAAATGTTGATCCATTTACAAAAAATATCATGAAATCTGAAATCTCTTAGCATGTTGGTCACAAACTACCATTCCAATCTATCGTAGGATTTCTCAAAGTCAAGCAAGACCATAGCAACATTCTATCCACTATTCTTGGCCCAGTGCATGGATTCCCAATTGGTGATTAGATTTTCCAAAATATATCTTCCTTGAATGAAGCCAGTCTGTGTCACAAAGATGAAGTTCTTCATTAAGGCAGCAATCCTCCTTGCCAAAACTTTTGCAAGGATTTTGTATGACATATTCAATAGAGTAATTGGCCTCTAGTTTTTCACCGTAGTTTTGTTTCCTAATTCAGGAATTAGTTTAATGACTCCTCTATTGATGTTACTACCTAGAGATCCCTTGTCGAATGCGTCTTTATAAATCTCAAGTAATTCCTTGTTGATTTAATATGAATTTTGCTTGTAGAATTAGATATTGGAATACCATCAAAACCTGGAGACTTTCCATTAGCCATGGAGTTATTGGAGGCATAGATCTCTTCTAGGGAGATATCCTTTTCTAGAAGAGTGGCATCACTAGAGGAAATTTTTCAACGAATGAGGCTGATACATTTCTCTAGGGCTACTTGATTCTTAATACCATGTTCTAAAGAGAGAAGATCTTTGTAAAAATTATAGAAGGCTTATTTAATTACAGTGGGATCTTTAGTGATGTCTGGATCAATGAGGATCTCCTCAATAACATCTCTTCTATTCTTGGCTTTGATAATGTCAAAAAAATATTTGGAACCCTTGTCTCCTTCATGCAACCAGTTCATTCTAGCCTTGAGTCTCAAACCTTTAATTTTGTAGTTTTGATGCTTTCTTAAGATATGCGTAATAGCCATTAACTCTACCTCAAGAACACAATCACTAGATTTGATTTTAAGATCTCTCTCAATATCATTAAGTTTATTCTACAAAAAGGTCTCTTTTATGCCTCTATCATAAGCCATTTTCTCACCAATAATCTAAAACATGTTCCTCCAAGTATTTGTCAGCCCATCCCATAGCTCCATGGGCCTAAGGCTAGTATTACACATTTTAGATAGTTGAGAGGCCATCTTAATAGCATTATCATTATCTTCATCTGAGAGGAGAGAGAAATTAAGTTTAAAGCTTTTATGCCTCACAGGAATAGGATCTGATGGATAGTCTGAGAGCAACAAAATGTGGGAAGAAATGGGTGAGTGATCTAAAATAGATGCATGGAAGACAGTGATTGGGGAGTGTCCCCCTATGGAAGGAAAGAAGAAAAAAAAATTTCACCATAAAATCTATAAAGTCTACAGTAGATTCGACTGTTTCCCCTCTGATTATTATACCATGTATACTAGGTATTTGGATAAGAATTCTTTTTTTCTCAAGAGGGTCAACAAGGTCAAATTTCCTTTTAGATTTCTACTAGAAGAAGAACTCATTATCTTTCCAGTTATGCGTTAATGCACCTTTCTTATCCATACCAAATTCAATCATATTAAAATCCCCAACGAAAACCCAGTGAGCCCTAGGTAGTCCTGTGGTACACCACTACCATAGACTAGCACGTTGTCTATAGTCATTAGCTACATAGATGTTGCAAATACCCATGATTTTATCTTGTGTCTTAACAATAACCCATAGATCCCTTTGGCATGGTGAAACCCCATGATCTATAATTTTGTCAGCCCAATTGGGGCCAATGAGAATGGTCATTCCTCCTTTACCTTTTTCATGATTTGAGTGAAAGCAAATGGCCTTATCCCATAGAAATTTTAACATAGTAAATGATTGAAACCTGACCACCTTGATCTCTTGCAAGAAAATAAAATCTTTCTCACTTAGATTGTTGCACCACCTCCTCCCCACATACCTTCTATTAGTTATCTCTAACCCTCTTACATTCCAACTATGTATGTGCATCATCAGGGATTGTTATTTGGTTTTTGGTTCTTACACAATCTATTAAAATAATTTGGCATATCATTACTTTTATCCTTTCTATTACTAGATAAAGAAGCTCTAGGGTAAGTGCAAGAAGTTGGGTGCCAATTCGGTAGAAGTCTTGTATAATTGGAAGATGTCGCTCAAAACAGGCACCCGATTTAGGTTCGGGTGCCCGATCCAAAATTTTAAAAATGGGTTCCCATTTTTTGAAAAAAGGGTACCATTTTTTTTGCAAAATAAGTACTTGTTTCAAAACGGTTGCCTGTTTCTTTTTTTTTTGACTAGAAATGCATTTTAACACATTGATTTTTTATTTTAAGAAATGGGTGCCTATTTTTTAATTTTAAATAATGAGCACCCATTTCTTAAGACATGAGTGGGAAAAACACATTTTCCTTGGGTTTTGTTTCCATATAAGTTTTGTTTAGGCTTGGTGGAAACAAGCCTATGCCTTAACCTCCAAAAATTTGGTTAAGGCACTAGAATGCCAAACTTCTACCTTGTCGTAATTTTTTGAGGGCCTTTCTAATTGTATTGTTTTAGGAAATAAAAACCCGTTAGAGTTCTCATTGTCCTGATTTCAAAAATGTAAATGTCATAGTGATATGATTATTTGTACTATTTTTGCATTATTTATTAGTTAAAGGGGTACCTAAATGTAAAATAGTGAGGTTCACTAAAACTTTAATAACTTTTTTGTTTTTAGGTTTTTTGGAAAATAAATTATATGGCATCAATCGACATATAATTCTCTTGAAGATAATTCTTTTTTTTTTTACAAGATGATTTTTTCATCAAATTATGGTGGTCGTACACTAGAGGTTTTGAAAATGTGTTTGATAGTCAATTAAAAAATAATTTAAAAAATATATTCAATCAAAAAATAAGGAAAAATATGCTCATCAATCATTGGTGTCTTAGGTATATTTCTCCAGAAGGATTTTGAAAAATTTATTTATTTAGGTCAAAATATGGTGGTCGTGCACAACTATGGTATGGTCCTAGAATAGGCATTTTGAAAACATGGTTTTTAAATGGGTATATGCACAAAGATGGGGGACCAAAAAGGTGCCACTTTTCTTTTTGGTCCCCCATCGACCATAGTGTGTATGCACTAAAGCGCGTGCTCCCTATAGGGTGCATGCGCTATGGCTTGGGTTGCCCAAGCCTTAGGCTTGGGCAATCTAAACGATAGCGCGTGCACCCTATAGGGCACACACGTTTTGTAAAACACTAAAAAGTGTTTTTACAAAGTGTGTGCACCCTATAGCACGCACACGCTTTGTAAAAACACTTTATAGTGTTTTCTATGGTTGGGAAAGCTCATTTTTCTTTCCACAAACCCGCGTTTGCAGCAAAAAAAAGCCCTCCCAAATGCATATGCAGAATCATTGTGCTTGTTGAATCCATATTTTTCATTTATTCATCCATCAATTTGTAAACAAAATGGCTCCACGATGTCATCAAGCTCGATCCAAAAGAAGAGGGAAGTGTTTTTACAGCCCATGCCTCTTATTTGTATTGAAATTTTAGTTTTGTTAAAATTTGTTTTGTTAGATTTTATGCACGTAATTAAGATTTTAAAATCTAGTTTTTTAATTGCCAGGAAGAAATAATCTCCCTCCACCAAACCCTCTGTCTCCTCATGAAAAAATGAATGGAGAAACAAATGAAGAAAATAACCAAGAAAATGAACCTCAATTGCCTCCACCAATCGAGAAACCTCCTCTTGGAACACAAGACAATTTGATCAATCAAATTGAAAGAGGAAAAAAAGAATTAGAATCTTTAATTAAGAGGTTAAAAGATTCTATTGGTACAAATTCTGGAAGGGAAAGACTTGTGAAATCATTGGAAGCAATCTTGACCCACGTAAGCTTGGTTAGTGGGCAACTTAATTTATGGTAGGATAAAAGAGAAGAACAAAAACAACATTATGAAAATAACTTATCTTATGCGGACATAAAAAAGAAAAAAATCACAAAAGATGACATTTGCAAACTCTTTAAAAAACTAGGGGACACAGATACTCTTAGAACTACAACAAGGAGGTTCTCAATTCATTGGTGCTTAAATGAAGACATTAAATTATTTTTTTGGGAGAGATGGTGAATGGTCTTTGATTTGCCTCCCTGTAACAATCATGAGGTTCCTATATATTTCTTGAGGAAACTCTATTGCAAGTTTGTAATCAAGGAGGTGCCAAATTATTTTGACTATCTAGATTCTTAGGGTAGAGGAGGGGGGTCATCATTTGATAGAGTGGGGGTACATTGTGACCCTAACACACCTAGGGTTCCTATTAGCAAGCCATAGGTAGATTGTGTTACTATTCCTTCCATTGTGAAGGAACATGTAGAGGTGGACACACTAGGCATGATTAGTGCTCTAACAGAGACTCTCATTCAGTGTGCCACTCTTTTAGTTGAGGGTGACCATGGTCAATCTTTGAGGGGGCATATTTGTCGGTCATGTGAATTCTTATGCACATTTGGTACTATTGAGAGAGAGGAAGAGGATCTTGGAATGATGACTGATAATTTTCTAAATATGACATTTGGCATTGACACATAGGTAAATATTTCCAAGTTCATTAAATTGCTTTGATCATATTTCATTTATAAAAGAATAACTAATTAATTTAGTATCTATTGATTATGATCAGAATTCAGGGCACAAGTGTCAGTGGCGGTGGTAGTGGAAATGATCCTCCTGTCCCCTTCTACACATCGTCATCAATTCCACAAGTATGTATTGAATAAAACATTTTAATTAATATATTTAATTATTATGTAATTATATGAATAATTGTATCATATCTTATTGTGCATGTGCATTAGTTCACCGGTGGGCCATTGACATTCACAACATACAGCAAAGGGCATCGTACCACTTTCCTTGAGGTATCTTTATTTCCAAGTTAATTTGATTTATTTGATTATATTTAATTAATAAATGAATGAATAACTGAATTACTAGACAAATTATGATCAAAATCCAAAGGCAAAGTGGTCATTATGGTGATCACATTCTTTCACCTCGCTTTGTGATGTCACCATTGAGTCGATAGGTATATATGTAATAATGCATTATAATTAACATGTTAGTAGTACATTCTTATATGAATCATTATCTTACAATTTTCCATGTACATGTGCACTAGTTGAATGTTGGAGCTTCGACATCGACACCACACACCAAAGGATGTGGTGGAACCTTCATGGAGGTATCATTTAATCATTAGTAGGGTTGTAAAAAATATATGTAATCTTGATAACTGCATAATACTTTTTTTGTTTCATTTTCAGTTATTGACATCAGAGACTCCTCCTTCTGTTCATGATACTTTTGATCATGGAGTAGCTTCAGCAGTGGCTAGTTTTGAAGCATTGATTGAGGTATAAAAGAGATCACTTATTTTAATAGTTTGTATTGAATTTTATAATGATATTCATGTATGTATTTTAATTATTACTTTGATCATTGTTGTAGGGACTTATTACTCTAGATTGCCAACTTTGATGAGACAAATTATTGTCTCAATTTTGTTATAATCTTCATACTTTGTTGACACTCTTTATGCTCTGATAGATATTTCTAAAAACATTTATGACTTATACCTATGTGAACTTATGCTAAGCACAACTAAAGCCACAAAGCCTATGGGTAGCTTGAATGACATATTTTGCTAACTATTATAAATATAATCCAGTACTTCATATAGTTATTTTAAGATATGTTCTAACATTTGAGTAGGGGTTGAAATGTTGACTTGCATATGTGTACCAAATGTTACTAACCTTTTAGGTAAACAATGAGTAGTACGAAGAGTGGTGCAACCGCATTAAAGAAGGAGCGTTAGAAGACCAGTCATGGTGAAAGAATCCAGCATGGTTTCGAAGGATATGTCACGCCTAGAAAGGAGTTTTTGTTCTAGAGAATATAGGAAATAAGTCTTGCTATATTTCCTCAGAAATTGTTATTCCGTTATATACAGTAATTGTAATATGTCATGGTTGCTTTACCACCTCCTTATTTGACAAGGTTTACTCAAACTTTTCTATTATGTTTTCAATAAGTGTCAATCCTATTTATAAAGGGATTTGATCAACTTAGTTAGGTAATGAGAAAATATAGAATGATGTATTCAGTATAGCAGAAGTTGCTCTTTTTTGTTCTTCATGAATTGTTCAATTGTTATGTAACCAGCTAAGAAGAATTTAATGGAAGAGTGATTTTGGATTATTTATTGTGTTAGTAGTTATCAGAAGCCAACCAAGGGGGCCCACTTGGGAGGTGGATTAGATTAAGCTAGAGTAGATTTTCTTCCTACATTTTCCCTGCTTTCAAGTAGAGTTACTATTTTACTCCTACAACATTACTACTGTGGATGTTCCTGGAGCACTTATAGAAGATAGACATAGTGAATGTTTTGAGTTGTTAGATAGACTAGATTAATTTCACAAGCTTTCTGTAGTAATTTCATTAAGTATCCAAGTGTGTTTACTTTCCTGTAGCAATAGCATAAGTTTCTTTCACACATTTTATCTTCCTGCAACATTTGTAGTATGACTCTTAGAGGAACTTAGTGCACAAACTGTGTTGTCCCATTTCAAGTCTACATCCCTAGGTTGACAATATAAATGCATTTCATGATGGAGAAAGTAGTCCTTAGTATGAACATATCAATCCTAAGAAAGACAATGGCATGATTATTATTACCTATTGTGAGACTGTTCATTTTTGGCACTGTTGTTGGGGCTGGTGTCAAACTAGGAACCTTAATGAGTCATTTATTTTTTAGATTAGTTTTCTATTTTTAGTCAATAATGAGTAGTTGTGAGATTTCTTCACAAGTCATCAACTTACTTGCATGCATCGAAGAAGGCAAGATGTTCATGGCAGATTTCTTCCAAAAGAACCTGTTAAACTAAAAGAAGAATTTGAGGAACTCGAGTTACCATTTCTCAACACAAGTCCTGAGTTTGCTGCATCATCTTCAAAATAAGAAGACACTCATGAAATATTTGACCTCCATCCTTTTGCAAAAATATTAGCCAGTTTCCATAATAATCCTACTCCAAGACCACTTGTTGTCCAAAACCTTCCAATCAACAATACTTTCTAGCCATATTTTTAATACCCAACACCTCTATTAATGGAAGCTCCTACATTTCCATTTCCTATTCCAAGTCTTATCAACAATCCTAACCTCAAGAATATACCTACTTCAGGACTACCAAAGTTCTATGGCCTGATTACAAAGGATCCTGACACCTTTTTGTTCGAGTTTGACATATTGTGTCAAAGTTTTGACTATAACACTGATAGTCATAAGTTTAAACTATTTTCCAGCAACACTAAAGGAGTAAGCTCTTAGATGGTTCATGGGCTTAGGATCAAATGCAGTAGAAAATTGGGATGGGATGAGAGATTTATTTCTAAGGAAGTATAAGGAATAATGGAAGGGGAGTGATTCAAAAGGAGATGACATTTTATGAATGTCACAAAAGGAAGATGAGACGTTGGAGGACTATATATCAGGCTTCTTATTTAACTTACAAAAGAACCCTCAACATGCATTGCAGGAGGATTTATAGAAGCTTATTTTTCTAAGAGGAGTGAATGAAAATTATCTCGAAGCCTTGGATGTCATGGATGGAGGAGATATATCTCAATATTCCTGGGATGATCTTCAGAAGATTTGTCTGAACTATTCTAGAGTAGCAATGAAGAAAGGAAGGGGATTTCGCTCAACACTGGCCAAAGTAAGTGGCTCTAGTATTTCAAAGATGGAGATTTCAAACCTGTTGTCAGACTTTAAGAAAGACATCATAAATGATGTTGCTACACACCTAGACACAATGACTTCCAAGAAGAAACATGCAGATGCTGAGGCACAACTAGTTGAATACTGCCCCCATTGCCACAAACAAAAGAAGGATTGTCAGTGCAAATTGGTTGCAAACCTGGAGAATCAACATCTTCCAATAGAATACTTAAAGATGGGAGAGGATGAGCAAGTATTCTTTATTGCTCAATGTTAGCCATGGGCCATGAGATAAGGTACACCCCAAGACCCATTACAAGTTTCAAATCCTTATAATAATCAGTGGAAAAATTGTAATGCCCAAAGTCCTCCACAGTATAATTAACCCACTTGGAATAATGCTTGGCCAAATAACCAACAACATCATTGGTATCCTTCACAACAACCGTAATGGCCACAATTTCCAAACCAATGGCAAAAACCACAAGGGAATTGGCATCCCACTAACCAGTGGAGAGGACCTCAAAAATGGCCTAATCCAAATCTAGGATATCCACCTTTACCACCTCCAACAAATATACCTACAATAATGCCACCACCTGCAAATACAGGTCCTCAAAAACAAACATAGTTACCTACTCAACCACAACTGAATCTCAATAGTTAACAACCACAACAACAAATGTATGCTACCGATGCTCAGCAGTACCCTAGCTAATATTCATTTAAGATCAAGTACTACTTTTCCTACACCTGAACCACCTCTTATCACTAAAGTGCTAGACCTTCCTGCAACATTAGTACTGATTCCAGAGAATGCTTTGACAAATGTTGTTGTCCCAGAGAATGTTTCCAACTCAGCCAATGTTCATACATTAGTTAAACCACCTTTTCCTTAGAGGCTCAGCATGGATAATCCCATACCAAAAGAAGATCAACCATTTGATATCATTAACCAGCTAAAGAACATGCATGTCTAGATTCCCCTGTTTCAAGCAATAAAGGATGTCCCAGTTTATGGAAAAGCAATAAAAGAAGCTTGTCTTAAAAAGACATGAAGAAAGAAAAAGGATCCTACAATAGTTCATGTTATAAGATAATTAGATGATATCATGCTAGGAAAACTAGTAATTCCAAAATATTCAGATCTAGGGAGTCCAGCTGTGAACATCATCATTAATGGTCAGTCTGTCAAAAATGAATTAATAAACTTAGGTGCTGCCATTAATGTAATGACCAAGGATACTATGAACAAACTAAGCATTGAAGGGTTGAGAGCTACTCCAACAATATTGCAGTTAGCAAATAGCTCTACAGTCACCCTTGATGGAATGATAGAAGACATAATAGCTGCATTAGATTCTTGGGAGTACCTTGTTGATTTCATGATTCTATCACCAAAGGTCAATCTTTTAGTTTACCCTATTATCCTAGGATGCCCATGGTTGGCAACAACTAATGCAAACATTAGTTTTAGATCAGGGAACATGACAATTTCAGATGGGCAAGCCATTAAAATACTAGCATTGTACCCTCCATCTCAACTACAGTCAGATTTAAGTACACCTATATGGCTAGATTTAGGAGATGGGGAAGAAGAACTGAATTCTGTGGTTTAGCTCATGATGTTACATAGGAAATCTTTTCTAAAGCTACAAGAGGAAGATGAAGTCATTCGAAGCATTCTTAATAATGACTGTGTTGTAATCAAAGATATATTTGAAAGTTTTGTGTTAGAATTAGCCACATATGAAGATAACTTTGAGAAATGTGTATTACCTTCAGAACCCAATATTATCCATCAATTTCTACCTAGTGAAGTAAACACAAGTCCTATCCCTGAAGTGTCCATGCTTGACCTTACAACTACTGTTGAGCTTTCTAAGGGTCATAATCTTCATGTGAATAATAAGTTGCCTCCACAACAGATAGAGCAACTAACCAAAATGCTACAAACACATGAGAAAGCCTTTGCCTGGGACTATGGGGACATGAAGGAATTAAGAGCTACACTATGTACTCACAGGATTTATATCAATGAAGGAAGCCTACCACTCCGTCAACCCCAAAGTAGGATTAATCCAACATTAAGGGAGATAGTCAAAACTAAATTACAAAAGTTATTAGATGCTGGCTTTATATATCCTATATCTGATAGTAAATGGGTTTCACCTTTGGTTATAGTACCCAAAAAGGGGGTTAAATGGATAATCTATGTGGATTAAAGGGAGTTAAACAAAGCTACCAAGAAATATCACTTCCCATTACCATTCATTGACCAAGTACTTGATACTTTAGCAGGTAAGAAGTATTTTTCCTTTCTTGATGGATATAGTGGATACAACCAAATAACTATTGCACTAGAGGACCAGGAGAAGACTACATTCACATGTCCATGGGGGACATATGCATATTCAGTCCTACCTTTTGGGTTATGCAATACTCCATCAACATTCCAAAGGGTTGTAATTAGTATTTTTGCTAACATATCTCATGATTGTATGGAGATATATATGGATGACTTTACAACATTTGGAGTGACATTTGAAGAGGCTTTGAAGAATCTTGAAAAAGTGCTAATCAGATGCAAGGAACATAATCTATCACTAAATAGTGAGAAATTCTTTATGATGATGCAGGAAGGAGTGGTACTTGGGCATTTTATTTCGGTAGTAGGAATTCAAGTGGACCCAACTAAAGTTGAGGTAATACTCACATTACCTACCCTCACTAAGAAAAAAGATGTAAGATCTTTCTTAGGACATGCTGGATACTATAGATGCTTTATTCAAAATTTTAGTCAAATTGCTAGTCCTTTGTACACACTGCTCACAAAAGAAGCTGAATTTATATGGACACAAGCATGTGATGAGTCCTTCCTATAGCTAAAGAAACTTTTAACAACTGCACCAGTCCTCAAAGGACTATATTGGTCTATTCCATTCCACATCCATACATATGCATCAGATTATGCCATAGGTGTTGTGCTAGGACAAAATCCTACTAACCTTGAGAATGCAATTTACTATATCAGTAAAAGCCTCCATGGCCCTGAATTAAACTACACAATTACTAAAAAGGAACTCCTAGTTGTAGTTTATGCATTCAACAAATTTTGACACTATATCATAGGCTATCCCATTTTTGTTCACACTGATCACTCAACAATAAAATATCTAACGAACAAACCTTCTATAATAGGAAGATTGGCAAGATGGCTCTTACTATTGCAGGAATTTGATATAACAATTGTTGATAAGCCAGGGAAGGCAAATGTAGTTGTTGACTACTTGTCTAGACTACAAAATGCTAATGAAGACACCACTTAGGTTGAAGATACATTTCTAGATGAACACTTGTTCCACATAGAAATCAATAACCCATGGTATGAAGACATAGCCAATTATCTTGCAACAAATAAGATGCCCCCACATTTTTCTCAAAAGGACAGGAAAAATCTTGTAGAGAAAAGCTTTCAATTTTCATGGATAGATAATAATCTATTTTACACTGGTTCAAATCAGATCATGAGGAGGTGTGTGAGAAGATGAAATATATGACATAATCCATTCTTGTCATGATGAACCCTATGGAGGTCACTTTGTAGCAAAGAGAACAACCCTGAAAATCTTAACAATAGGATATTATTGGCCAACATTACACAAAGATGCAGCTAGTTATACAAAAAAGTGTGATAAATGCCAAAGGATGGGTCATCCAACAAAATCAGATGAGGTGCCACTTAATCCACAAGTGGTGATGACACCCTTTGATAAATTGGGTATGGACTTCATAGGACCAATTGATCCTCCATCAAATGGAAAATCTTACATCTTGGTATGCACAGATTATCTGACAAAGTGGGTGGAAGTGAAAGCAATGCAGAATGCTAGAGATCAAAAAGTGGCCAAATTCTTGTATGAGGAGATATTTACCTATTATCGAGTTCCAAGGGAATTATTAATAGACCAAGGAGCATAGTTCACTTCAAATCTGATCACTAAGCTAATGAAGGAGTATAGTATAAAGCATTGAAAGTCTAGTCCTTATCATCCACAGGTGAATGGACAGGCATAAGTCACCAATAGAGAGATAGAGGCAATATTAACAAAGACAGTACAATTGCATTGCAGGGATTGGAGTAGCTGGTTAACTGAAGTAGTATGGGCTTATCATACAACATGGAAGACCATAATAGGGTTCACACCATTTGAATTAGTGTATGGAAAGGCAGCAATGTTTCCTATAGAATTTTAACACAAAACATTACGCACAACTTTGGAGTTGAACATCAATCTTCCTGCAGCACAATCAAAATGTCTACTCCACCTTAATTCCTTAGATGAGATGCAAAAATCAGAATTGGAAAGAATAGAGCTAATTCAAAACCAAAGGAAAAGGTGGCATGATTCACACATTAAGAATAAGCACTTTCAAGTAGGTGATTGGGCTCTATTGTATGGTTCTCGATTCAAGGAGATTCCAGGAAAGCTACAGACTAGATGGCTAGGACCATATGAAATTCAATATGTCTTTGATAATGGAGTAGTCCAACTGACCACACTTGATCTAGTCCAATTTAAGATGCTTGTCAATGGACACCACTTGCACCTATATCACAAGCCCCAAACCAAGGAAGAATTCTTGCAGCAGTTAAACCTGAAAAGTTTAACAACAACTCAGAAAATAGTTCTTGTAGCAAAAGGTGAAAGACTTCCTCCTGCAGCCTCACCATAACATGCCTTCGAAACAACCCATAATAAAACTTCATTTAATATGAGGTATACTTCTTCATTCACTTTTCTCTCTTCTTCTCACCAACTCATCTCATTTCTATGTCGACCACCCACTCAAACTCCACGTCACCCATAATTTCTACTTTAATGTTTTTAATAAAATACCACGTCAACACTTTCATGTGGCCACCGGAGTTGACACTCTCATTATCTCACATTTGTGTGTATGGTAACTAATCGCTAGGTACAAATTTTTAACTCTTTATTCATTATTAGAACATAGGTTTGAATAATTATATCTAGTACTGCATTACATGTATGATATAGGCGTTATGCCAGTTTCCCATTCTCATGCTAAATTTAACAAGTGAGGACACTTATCCATATTTCGTAGGGGGTAGGGGAAGTGTAATAAATTCCAAGTGTTATTCCTAAGGCACCCTAGTCACATCCTTGTCATATCAATGTTGTACTTAGGTTGCATTCTATTAATTATTTTAATCCTACACATTTGTCATACTTTCAAATTCTGATTTTTTGAGCTTGACATAACTTGAAAGGACCATAATTAAATTAGGAGATAACTCCCACTTAAGGTTTTGATGTCCTGTGTAATCAATGCCATTATTATTGTTCATGTCAAGCATAACAAAGGTAATGTAAGTGAAAAATTGGTATTTTCAGGAATAGCAATTGGGATTTCAAGAAGGTATTTGCAGAGAGTAAGAAGACTGAAGATTAGCAGTGAATTGGAGAGTAGAAAAATTGAAAATTGGGCATTACTAAGATGGGTGGGAAATTACAGAGACATGAACTAGTCATCCATGGTATTTTACTGATGAATGTTGAAGCAGTTCACAGATTCAATGCGTGCAACTAGTTGGGGTATTTCCTTTAGTCGAAAAAACTTAATGAGGAGGTTGCAGTAGAATTTATTGGCACTTTTGAAGAAGGACAAGAAACTATGTGGGGTTTAACAGTTGTTGCTACTGAGGAAAGAATTGCAGAAGTTACCAGATTACTAGTCTTTGGAGAGCACTATCCTAATGAGCATGACGTCAGGTCATCTCGACCTGAATTCTCCTGACTAGGTGATCCTCCGCTTGAAATCACTAAGTAGGGATGCAAGAGATTGTCTCTTCCACCACCATTTCTAGAATTGGCTAACCACATTATTAGGTATTTAACTTGTGAAGGAAGATTCTCAAACTTGCATGCCCACCATTTCAAATTGCTTAGTTGTTTAAGGCATAATCTTCAGGTCAATGTTCCTAATTTTCTCTATAATATGTTAAGAATTAGTGCCGAAGAAACACAAAGGGGTAATGTGAATTCCATAAGCCACCATGCCCTAATAAAGCTTTTGGTTAAAAAATATCTTATGGATGTCTCTCCCATGTCTTGGGCAGAATTTGTTTAGTTTAAAACCTTGCAGCCCCAAGTTAGCCCTGTTGCTCAACCTCTAGGGAATGAAGTAGAGTCTTCTGGGCCTAGTGAAGAAACAACTGAAATAGGAAAAGAAATAGAATTGCCCCCAGAAAACAAGTCTTCTGAGCCCACTCCAGAGAGTAATGTACCTACTTCTTCCACAAAGAAAGGAAAATAGAAAGTTGAAAAAGAAATCCCTAACCTAGAAGGTGAAATTCAAAACCTTGCAGTTCAAATAAATAAGAGAAAAAGGTCGATTCCTACAACATCTATTCTTGCAATGTCTACTCTTGTAGCACAAAAGCCAAAAAGGTCCCGCCAAACTAAAACTATAGTGGTTAAAGAGGCAACTGTGCATAGAATCCCTCGCATGTGAAGACAAGTGTCTTCACCTTCCCTTAGAAATCCAAATGTTCCAGCACCACAACCTACTCCAGAACCCTCTATTGAATACATTCCCAATGACTCCCCCTTGTGGGCAGAACCACAAAATATGGAGGAATCTCAAAATGTGCAAGAACCTGATAGTAGCATGTCATAGGATGATCAGGTAATGGCTGAGCCAAGCCCTGATGTAATACAAGAAAGCATCCCCGTGAATGTTCAACCTACTCCTCTGTAGCACCCTCTATATTCTAATGTCTCCATTATGCCATACAAGTCCACATGGTTTAGTGAGTACTTTCAGCAAGTTGCCAGAGAAAAGAAAAAGAAAGCTCAGATTCAAGAATTTCCCTTATAAACAATTTAGCATGTACTCTTTAACCTACATAATCATTTTGTTTTTCAAAAGACCTGGTGGAGACAGAAAAGAGATCAAATGAAAAAAGAGATATTTGATAAGGATAAGGAAATTGAATCTCTTAAGGAGCAGCTAAAGAAACAAAAACAACAAATGGACAAAGCCCTAAAACTAGCTGATCAGGTCATAGCTTGTAGACCACCACCCAGGGTATATGCTATTTTTTTAAAAGAATAATTTCTTTTGTTTCAACTTATGATGACCATGAAGAGTATTGATTGTGAGTTCAAGTTAGCCCAAGATTTTTATGGAATCTATCAAACTCTTCCCCCATGGCAAAAAAAATTATTATGTGAGCTATATTTGCATAACTTTGTCATCCCACATGAAACAGAGTGGAATCCTCTTCTCTATATAGGGGATATTCACCTAAGGGCCCTGATGTCATGGATGCATAATGAAGAAAACTATGACAGGCAGCTAGACATCTACAAGGATCTAGAAAAATCTGAACCCTTTCCATTAAGGGCTGAGTCACATAAGCCTAATGTCATTTTGAGGGATTGGCTCAATTTGACCTATGGAAAACAAAAGCTAGAAATAAGGGAGAAAGTCTTTGCATTAAGAGACAAGGTTTATAAAGAATACCAGGGACTGCCATACTTTTCATTGTAGATAGGTCTTATAGGGGTAAGGAGCCAATGGAAGAGATTGCCAGAGGCCTTCAAGAAAATAGAGCCACACAACCCAATCAATTTTGAAGCAGCAACCAACTGAGCAACTAGATATATGTAGTTAGGGCGACAGGTTAGAAGGAAATTATGGATGCCTTTATCTTTTCAACCGCCTACACTTGTATGGCCCCTATATGACATCAATACTACTAGGTTGGATCACTTGAAGGAGGAGCACCAAAGAGATTACCTAGAAAGAACAAGAGGATTTTAGTACACTTTCAAGAGTGGAAAGAAAGGGAAGACAACTGTCAGTGACTTTAGGTCTATAGCCAAGAAATACAATGCTTGAGGACAAGCATTTTTTTAGTAGGGGGCAGATGATGAGACAAATTATTATCTCAATTTTGTTATAATATTCATACTTTGTTGACACTCTTTATGCTTTGATAGACATTTCTAAAAATATTTATGACTTATACCTATGTGAACTTATGCTAAGTACAACTAAAGCCACAAAAGCCTATGGGTAGCTTGAATGAAATGTTTTGCTGACTATTATAAATATAATGAAGTACTTCATATAGTTATTTTAAGGTGTGTTCTAACATTTGAGTAGGGGTTGAAATGTTTACTTTCAAATGTGTATCAAATGTTACTAACCTTTCAGGTAAACAAGGAGCAGAACAAAGAGTGGTGCAACCACATTAAAGAAGGAGTGTTAGAAGACCAGTCATGGTGAAAGAATCCAACATGGTTTTGAAGGATATGTCACACCTAGAAAGGAGTTGTTGTTCTAGAGAATATAGGAAATAAGTCTTGCTATATTTCCTCAAAAGTTGTAATTCTGTTATCTGCAATAATTGTAATATGTCATGCTTGTTTTACTGCCTCCTTATTTGGTGAGGTTTACTCAGACTTTTCTGTTATGTTTTCAAAAAGTGTAAATTCTCTTTATAAAGGGATTTGATCAACTTAGGTAATGAGAAAATATAGAATGATGTATTCAGTATAGCAGAAGTTTCTCTTTTCTATTCTTCATGAATTGTTCAATTGTTATGTAACTAGTTAAGACGAATTTAATGGAAGAGTGATTTTGGATTATTTCTTGTGTTAGTAGTTAGCAGAAGCCAACCAAGGGGGCCCACTTGGGGGGTGGATTAGATTAAGTTAGAGTAGATTTTCTTCTTGCATTTTCCCTGCTTTCAAGTAGAGTTACTATTTTACTCCTACACCATTACTACTGTGGATGTTCCTGCAACACTTGTAGAAGATAGACATAGTGAATGTTTTGAGTTGTTAGACAGACTAGATTCATTCACAAGCTTTCTATAGTAATTTCATTAAGTAGCCAAGTGTGTTTACTTTCTTGCAACAATAGCATATGTTTATTTCATGTATTTTATCTTCCTGTAGCATTTGTAGTATGACTCTTAGAGGAACTTAGTGCACAAACTGTGTTGACCCATTTCAAGTCTACATCCCTGGTTTGACAATCTAAATGCATTTCATGATGGGGAAAGTAGTCCTTAGTATGAACATATCAATCCTAAGAGAGACAATGGCATGATTATTATTACCTATTCTGAGACTGTTCAAGCATGCAGCTTCGATGGATGTACATAGTGACTATTTGCTAGTGGTAAGTGAATATTCAATTTTATGTCATTGTATAATTCAATTTTGATGTATATTAGTTATTGATGCTGAACTTTTTTTTTTATCAGCTTAAGCTAGAGAAGAGTCTAGACAGAAGGACGAGTGAGCACACTTAGAAGACTACATCATCCATTGCATCTCCATCAATGCAACAATCAAAGACAGGTCAAGATTTTTTTTATTCCCCTGGTGGGAAAGGACTAGATTAGGGATATAGATTGTATGCCTATATGGCATTAGTGGACATATTTTTTGTATATTGTATAAGTGATACATTGTACATCCATTTGGCTTTGAGGAAGCCAGTTTAATTGTATTGAATATATTCAATGTATGAAATTATTGGACATATATATTTGGCTTTATGCCCTAAAAATATATATTTTTTATGTTTGAGATATGCAATCCATGTGTTTGGTGTATTGATGTATACTAATTTATGTTTATGTGGATGTCTTATGCTTTGTAAATTTCCCATGTCTTATAGTTATGCTTGTATGTTTATCGATGTATATTGTTACTGTCAACCTAAGGAGACTAACTTGACAACATTCATTATCACCCTAAGGAGACTAACATTCCTTGTTACTGTAAACTTTGACAACATTCACTATCACGCTAAGGAGACTAACTCAACTCGAGGATTCTACAAACAACTTGGAATCCACTCAAGGAATTAACCTCACTCAAGGATCTAGTTGAGTTCTCTAAATTTTTAAGTCACTCCCACAACCATACTACTCAAATTCACTTCCTTGTTTCCTTGTTCCAATGCCTTCTAGCATCAACTCTATCTTAGGCCAACTTGTGCATCTAGTGCGTTCACCATGCCAAAACTACAACTAGACCTCTCACCTTGTTTCCAACACCATAAATCATCTTATTAGGGTCTATTTACCATGTCCCAACTTCCCATTCACTCCCATCAACTCAACTTCACCCATTTCTCTTCTATAGCCTTTCTAGGCTTGTCTAGTAGCCCTTCACATGCTAAAATCAGAAATTTACTCAAAAAATATCCAAACAACCTAGCAAGTTATTTACATTTTCAAATACCCTTTTCAAATTTATTAAACTCCTAACAACCTCAAGTTTCTACCATTTGACAGGTGAAGACTTTATCCACGCTCTAGTTCTCCATCTAGGCTTAATTAGCCCTTGCTCAAAGAAGAAACTCTTATCCCCGCTTATCTCTTGGACTCAAAGGCTTGAAATAGTCTTCCTAGGCCTTCCAAAATACAAGATTTTCAAACTCTTAAATTCCCACCATTCATCAAACTCCCAAATCAATAAACCCTTGTTTCTAGGGTCAATAACCTAGGGTTTTAGGGAAACTACCGTTACTTGCAACTAACAACCACTCTAAAGGTTCTAACACCTTCCCCTACATCCACATAGACCATTTAAACCATCTCTTACCCACTCCCTTCATTAGGCATCTTCCATGCATGACTGGTGCTTATCAAATACACCCTTCACTGTATGTGTTCACCAAGCCTACCACTGTTCCTTCACACCACCTTTTCTCTTTCCCTGCACTTAAAGTCATATGAAATGCATGAAATATATACAAGGTGTATACACCTAAAAATGGTCACCTAGACTATTAGCCCCTTTTGCTAAATCATAAATTGCTTATTCTTGATCAAATCCTAGCTTTATCATTTATTCGATTATTTTCTATGGGCTAACCATCTTATCCTAAGTCTTTATTTATTAAAAGGCATATTCCCTCCCCTTTTAATAAATAAAAAGCCCCCACTTTTCCTCTTATCCTAAGTTGCACAAATAAAGCATTATTCTTATTTTATAAAAAGGGAAAAAACACTTTTTGTCTCATATGGACACAAAAGTCAACTCCTATTTTCCTATTGGAGGATACTTGTGCACATGGATTGCTCCTCTTTTAAGCTCCACCGTTGATTAAATCTTTTGCCTCTTAATCTCCATGGTCCATTCCTTCTCATTTCCTATAAAAGAAGAGCTCTCTTCTTCATTCTAGATCCCCAACTTTTTATGCTATTATTATGCTGCAGGTTTTCTAGGTCATCTTGGAGCTTTTGGAGACATTCTTGCATCTAGGGTTTGAACATTTAGAGCATTGTTGGCATTCATCTTGGATCTTCATCAACACTCTATCTTCTTGTCTTCATTCTTGCATCATCATGGCTTTCTTGCTTCATAGTTAGATTTCATTTCTTGCATAGTAGCTTCATTTTCATGGCATTCTTAGCTTAGATTTCCTTTATGCTTTAAATTAATTCATCTAGTTTAACTAGGAGGCTTTCTAATACTTGCATCTTTCATTTCCATAGTTTAGCTTGCATTTCCATTCTTAAACTAGCTTGCATTGCATTTCATTCTTGATTCTTAAGGATATTGGCATTCTTGCCCTTGTCTTCATTGAATCTCCCATTGCATGGTTTACTAGCAAGGTTATAGGCTAAATAGCTCTAGCTGAGAGCATTCTTAAAAACCCTTGCACTCCATGCCTAGGGAGCTATGGATCGATTTGTGAGGGCTCATTCTTGAGTTTCCTTGCATGTAATGATCCATAGAAGTGTGACACATTTATAGCACACATTTTTGGTGCCCACCGTGGGGCAGAGTAGATAGACTTTGTCTTTTAAATTCTGCATTTTCATCATTTTTCGTCAATTTTTCGGCAAGTTTTTAGCGTAATTTTTGTTCTCTGATTTTTTGTCTCAGAATATCGCGCGATACTTCTCAGGTATATCGTGTGATACTTCTCAGGTATATCGCATGATATACCTTACTATACGCGTGCGATACTTCACGTCAGAGAAGAAGCGCACAGCAGTATTGAGGTATATCGCCTGGTCTCGGGCGAAGTATCGCCTGGTGTTGGGCGAAATATCACGTGGTCTGATAAGTATCACCTGGTGTTGGGCGAAGTATCGCGCGATACTGTGTCTGAACTTGGTAGTGAGCTATTTTTGAGCTATTTTATCTATCTTGCAAGTTTCAAGTTCTGATCTAACTTTTTGAAATTTTCTGAAATTTCCAGCATTTTTCAAATTCGTGCCACTCTGGAAAATGGGTGCCCATTTTTTTTGAAATTTTGCAAATGGTATCAAAAGTTTAAGTGTGATATATCGTTGGAAAGGTCTTTCCGAGCCCAATCCAACCATGATGGTTTCATTTTCAGATTTTATCATTTGATCAATTATTTTTGCACATTATCTGATTTTTTTCATGTACTAATCATTGTTAGATTTTGGATTTTGATTCTCCTAACTCTTGTTGGTCTAACAAGTTGTGGTTGTAGGTGCTTCTTGCTTGAAATTTGCTAAAATCGCATGTCAAAGAGGGCTACTAATGGTTTCTGTAGGGCTGCCCTAAGCATAAAAACCAAATCAAGTGCTTGTTTAATTTCTTTCTTTATTAAGTGCAGCATATACTAGTTGTTTCATTAGGCACTTAATACTTTGTGAAAGGAATCTTGGGGTGGTAGGAGAAGTATGCTCTTCACCTTTAGGTGAATTAGAAAATCTTGACCCATCTTTTTTGGAAGCAAAGGGGTAATTGGATCTTGTTTGGTGTGTTTGGGAGAAGTTTTTGAGATAGGGGAGTATGCTCTTCACCCTTGTGGTGAATCAAAAACCTTGAACCTCAAAAATTAATCCACTCTTTGTTTAGCTTAGGATCCTTTAGCGGGCCTGCTCTTGAGCAATCAAGAGGAACGAACCAAGTGGGGACAACCTTGTCATCATTTTCCTTGGTGGCAAGTGATTCCAACTCACTATAATCTCAAGGCTATCGAGGACACAAAACCTTGGTAGACATAGTACTTATCTTCGCTTGATGTGAGTAACTTGTGGAATTGTGACCATGAGGAAAGCATTAAGCAAGAATGCTTAAGGTACTCTTGAGGCCGTGAGGTCCTAGTCCTTTATGAGGAGCAAGAGGCGTGCTATGAATGGAAACCCTTACTATGAACCATTAGATAGAGGCCACCTTATTTTAGCCGCTTAGCTTCTTGGTGCAAGGATTGATCCAAGTGGACTTACCCAGATCACCCCAAGATACTCACCATATGTGCTCCTTTGGTTGTATTTTTGACACCTCCATGACAATGCCAATATCTCTTGTGGGAAACCACTTGGTGTGAGGCAAGGGAGCATCAAGTTGTGGGCCACGTTGCTAAGTAATGAGCCTTATCCTTCTAGGTAGTAATTGCTTGAACTGTCTTCGATTGTGCTATGCCAGTGTAAACGTTCTTAACATTCAAACAAACGGTAGCATTCATAAGGTTTTCTATTTTGATATCATAAGTGCTTGTCTTGGCAAGGTTGCTTTTGCCCTTGTTTCAAGTGTTCTATGACATGTTTGATCCTACACTGTTTGCAAACCTGTCTTTTATCTGCTGCTACTACTTGTCAAACTGAGAAATTACACTGTTCAATCTACAAATTTGGTCCAAGCGCTTCAAAACTGAGTTTTTCACATTCACTAGTCAACAGTCATATGATATTGAAGTATCCTTGCATACCCTCAACCAAGAATCCTGAGTCATTTCTACTGTCCTGTCATTGCTACAATTCGGAGTTGCTAAACTTGCACTTTAACCTGCTATAGAGTGTCCTTTTCTGTTCTTACCTGAAACTGGTTTGTTACTTACATGTTTAGATTTGTTCTAGACTGAAACAAATGAGCTAAAACTATTGGATTTAAGCTTAAAAAATGCTACTCTTGATCACTTGTCGCATCACGGTTACCTCTCTAGCTACTTGCTTATTGAGCTTCTTGCTCGCTGCTCGGCTTTAGTCAATTGATTGCTGTAAGTACTTGAGCACTTTTGACGAGTCATCTCTCTATTGTTCTACTTTGACAAGTGATCTTTATTAGCCTTGCTTATCTCAAATCTGAGAAACTTTGTCTCATTCTATTAGTTGACCAACATCTCTTTTCATGCCGGTTACAACTCGGTCTCAGTTTGAGCAGGAGAATCACCCTCCGTTCAATTATACACAGTTACCTTCTCCAACTAGACGTTCCAAAGCACTCATTAGCAAAGATAGTTCTAGTTCTGACCAATCTGAGAAATCTAAGGATACACCGTGGTACAAAGGAGGTTTCCTCTTTTCCGCATTCAAGACCCCCAAAAACACGGATAGTGTCTCACTCACTTTGACTGAACAAGAAAAGTTTCAACTCTTGCAAGAACACTTTGAGTGTAAGGATAATCAAGCGCGCTTAGACAAAGAACACAATCAACAAAGGATGGATGCTACTAGGTGCATGGCTTATAGAGGGACATTTCATGAGCAACCTGAGACTAGTAATCATGAGCATAGACCTCTTTTTAACAATGGAAAAAATGGCAACAACACGCCACCAAGATCTCCTCCAAGGCCAACTTTTGCTATGCCTTCTTCACCACCTAGACCTCCTCCCTCTCAACATGAGGCAGAGGCTAATGATGAGATTTCTAGTGAGGATCTTATGAGATGTGAACAAGATGTGGATTTCCAACGAATGATGCATAAGCTTTTAGAGCGTAATGGCGATCAATATTTTCAATATATGACTTCTAGAGGATACAAGCTTCCTCCCGGCTATGATGTCAGACAAATTGTCCAACAAAGAGTACCAACTGAATTGGAAGTCCTTCAAGAAGAATTACGTCGGACAAATCAACGCCTTACCCAAATGGCATTAGAAAGAGAGCCTCCAAAGGTCTCTTTTGTAGAATCAATTTGTGCTCTTCCTTTTGATAAAGATCTATACATGGTCCCGTTTCCTAAGGATATTGAGGTTCCTAAATATGACAAGTATGATGGAAATGGTGACCCTCATGACCATGTGCATCATTTTTATGCTCTTAGTATGGACTTTCTTCATGAAGACACATATCTCCTACACTTATTCCCTCGAAGCTTAAGAGGCCAAGCTTTGGAATGGTTTGCAAAATTGACACCACCTCTTAAGACTTTTGATGAGTTGGCTCAGCGATTTACCCAACAGTACTCTTACAACATCCAACAACCTGTCACTGTGATAGATCTCGGTAATCTAAGACAACATCAAGGTGAGCCATTTGCAACTTACTTACAACATTGGAGGTCATTGTATTCTCGATATCCTCGTCAGCTACCTGAAAGAGAAAAGATTGACATTTTCATCAACACACTTGTGCTTGAGCTATTTTATGATCTAAGGAAGCAATTGTTCTCCTCTTTCAATGACATGGTTGAAAGTGCATATCGAATTGAGGATGTAGCTATAAGAAAAGGGGATATTGTTATTAATAAAGATGCTAAAGGCAATGGTAAAGACAAAAACAAACCTTGGAATAAAAACAAGTATGTTGTTAATGATGGGGTTGTTGATGCTCCTAAAGTTAAAGAGCCCGCTTTCAATCTCTCCAACTCTATCTATGCAGCAAAACAACAAGAAGCTAGCAACACTCACAATGCTCTTAAACCTCAATATGTAGATAAGCCTAAGAAGTCATTTCGAAAGCGAGTCTATACCAAGTTGGCAGAACCTTACGATGTGATCCTTAAGACTTTGGTTGACAATGGATATCTTACACTTCCTGATAAACCTGGTAACTGGGATCCGATAAATAAGCCTGATTGGTGGAGAGAGGATCATTACTGCCATTATCACAGAAACAAGGGACATCCAACAGATAATTGTTTTAGGCTTAAGGATGATATTCAGGATCTTATTGAGAACGACACAATCGCCACTGATGGCTTAACTAAAAATTCTGATCACACAGCTTTCAAAGATCCTCTACCTAAGCATGATAAGGGGGAAACCTCTCAAACACATAAGAAGAATCATGATGCAAAGATCAATTACACGTATCCTTCTAATACGCTTGTGATTAACATGGTAGAGCCCGTTGAGAGAGTTCTAATGATGAGGTCTCAAGATGATAATAACACCAATCATGGTAAGCCAAAGTTAGTCTTGCAAACACATGGTAGTTCATCTTCCCAAAGTGAGATACTAAATGTTGTTACTAGGGGGCAAGCCAAGATTGTCCTTAAAACTGCTTAAGATCCCAAGTAGGCTTTGCCTTCCAAACAAGCGGCTCCTTCAGCCACCCCTAGCTATGATCTTGTCCAACATTTGCAAAAGATGCCAGCCCAAATATCCATTTTTGAGTTGCTTCAGTTATCCCCTTCGCATAGAGAAATCATTGAGAAAGCTTTGCATACAGCACGTGTTCCCAATGACATTGATCCGAATCAATTTCAGGCTATGGTCAACCACATTTCATCTCCGCTATCTCTCTCCTTTTCTGCAGAAGATGACATATCTATTGCTCACCCTCATAATCTAGCTTTACACATTGAAGTTCTAGTCTACAATACCCAAGTCTGCCGAGTCCTGATAGACAATGGTGCAGGGTTAAATATTGTTTCTTTCAATGTCATACAACAGTTGGGTTTGTCAGAATTGGCTATGGATTCTAAGAAGAAGATTACTATAAAAGCTTATGATGAAGTGGAAAGATCTTCCAAAGGTCTTGTCACACTACCTGTCCAAGTGGGTCCTATCACGAAAGATATTAGCTTCCAAGTATTGGACATCCCACTCACATATAACATTCTTTTGGGTCATCCTTGGATCCATGACATGCAGGCTATTCCTTCCACTTATCATCAGTGTGTCAAATTTCCATACAATGGCACTGAAGTTGTGATTTCTGGAGACCATACTATTGCTATTAATGCTCTTGCTGCTGCTGAAAAATTTGTTCCTCATAATGAACCTTCTGTTGATCCTAGTACATCTCTAGTTGCTACTGAGACATCACTTAAGATGATGAGCCTTGGTATGGGTGAATATACACTGGGTTCCTTTTCCTCTATACCTATTTCTCCTAGGTCATATGGGAGACCTTCTGATCAGATGAAATCTTCCACTTCTGCTATGGTGATCTTTGATACTTTTGTTCCTTCATCCATTCCTTTAGAAGCAGAAAGAGAAGAACAAGCTATTCAAGAGTGGATCTATAAAGAGGATTCTAGAAATACTCCCATGCTCAGTAATTCAGACACAGATACAGATGAGTCACCGCTACACACTATGGCTCAAATGGGAGATGATCTTCCTTCTACTTCACTCCTTTGGGGAGAAGAATGTATATCTACCGATGATATGGCTGAGGCTTCTATGTCTAGAACCTATGTGCCTAAAGAATCATTGCACTATGATAGACAACGTCACAACATTGCACGACTGCTACAAAGAGGTGATCTCTCACATAATGACATGAGTATCTCTACTTCTCGGCATCTCAAGCCTCTTCCAGAAGATCCTCCCATGATAGATATGGATGTTGATGTGGTTCATACCTCTCATAACCCACCTAACGTGGTTGATGGGTCTTGTGTGGGGTCTAATGAGTTTGTTCCCCGTATTGCCTTAGTAGACTATGTTGGTCCTTCTATGAAAAATCTAGATCTAGCTACTTTTGGAGCCTACCCTATAGGCTCAATCTCTCTTGTCACCAGAGATGACATCCTTCACATAAATGCTATTGAACCAGTCACTTCATTTCATCTCACATCAACTCCTGTTACTTCTTCCACCAGTGAACTACCAACAAAAAAGATTGAATCAGCAATCAAACATCATGGTCATCAAGTCACAAGAAAAGAGCAATGGTTGGATGGTGAAAACCACATTGTGGCGGTATTCACACCTAAGAAAAGTAAAAATAAAAATCTGCTTAGAAATAATGATTCTCAAATAAAAGATGAGAAGCTAATTCTCTACAAACAAATGGTGCATTACTTCAAGCATGATCTCATAACTGTTATACTTCAGCCCATTCCTAAAGCTAAGAAAAGAGTTGCTAATGCCTTGGTTACTTTGATATCCATCTTACAAATGAAAAAGCATAAATCTCGCTTCAAGTTCCTAGTGGATGAATTACGCTATCCTGCTCACAAATCTTACAATCCTACCATCTTTCCATGTCTTCCACCTCATACTCCTCCATGCCATTCTTTCCGCCATCCCTTACACTTTGCCTTTGTCTCTAGTGGCTTGTATAGGAAGGGTCTAGATCGAACTCTCCTTAGGTGTCTAGAAATAGAGGAGTCAGAAAAAGTACTAGCTGAAATCCATGATGGCATATGTGGATCACATTCTAATGATCCTCCACTAACTCAGACATTGCTTAGGGCTAGTTATTATTGGTCGAACTAGTTGAGACCTCCTATCATCATAGCTATAGCATTTGGGCCTGGGGCCTATCAGTTCTCTACATCAAAGGAAGCAGATCTTTAATGCCCGTTCCTATCTGGGGCATTCCTTGTATATACTTTATGATCCTGAAAAAATTACAAAAAAAAATCATATATGATGCTGAAAAAAAACCTAAAAAGCATATAAAGTACTGAAAAAATGAGCATCCTAGTGAAAACCTAGCAATAGGCGCTTTGATGTCTCACCAAAAAAATCAAAAAATTCAAAAAATTCAAAAAAAAATAGAAAAAGTGCCTTGGTGAAAACCTGGAAATAGGTGCCTTGGTAGCAAAAATACAAAAAAATTATAAAAAAGTCCTGAAAAAATCTATCAAGTGGTGAAAACCTGGAAACAGGCACTGCTTGAGACCCTTTGCACCTATGTCTATCAGTCTTGCATGGCACTCATTCGCTCCACTTCTCGCTTTGCCTCTCCTAGCCTGGAATTGACTCTTGTCTTAGTCTAGGGGGCTTACGTTGTTTTTAGCTTATCTTGGGTCTCTTTGTGCATCTGGGTTTCTTAGGCACCTCGCAAATGGTGTTTTTCAACACCACCCCAACTGTGTTTTTCAACACTTCCCCTTGCGTCGAGTGTTTCTCAACACTTATCAGATGTCTTACCCGCAGTCTAGATGATGCAATATTTCTCACTGGCAGATGCGATACTCAAAGTTTGACTCTATGACCTACACACACACACTTAAACATTTGACTCGCTGAGACTTGCTTAGCTTTATTTCTTTGTGTGTTATCTATGATGATTTCTTTTCTGAGTGTTCTCCCCCTATGATCATTTTTGATGATGCATAGCTAGAAGACTGAGGGAATGAGAACATGTTTTATTTCTTTATCTGCTTGTGGGTATATTTTGTTGGTCCTCACTGTCATGAGCATTTATGCTGGTCTTACTTGCCACTATGGACCTACAAGGTATTATCCTTGACTGTTTCGCGAGTGCATGCTTCTAGTCATCTTGACTTTCTTGTGTCTCGATGCGAGCATAATCTTGCTATATCAAACTTAGGTAATCTCACTGCACTAGTCATCTTGACCTACATGTCTTTGATGCCTAGGTGAGATTTCCACATTTCTATCTGATATAGATCATATTCAGATCCACATAGTTATGCTAGTGTGTATTGTATGATCTTGTGATGCTACCAATAATGCTCAATGATGAATATTAGATGTCTATTGGCTTTGTAACCTTGCAAGTAAACCACTTTTCATGTAGCTTGCATTCTTAAGTTCATGTTAGTTTAGTTTTGCATCTTGCATATGGAGAGAGCTCTCCTTTCATCTTTCATGGACTTGTTAATCAACTGCGCTCACCTTTTGCTTCTTCCTGATCATGTCTTTCACTTCTTGTCTTTCATATCACATCATTTTCTATTCATTTCGGGATCGAAACCAAAATCCAAGTTCACCTTGATCATCCAAATCACCTTTTCCCCCTCTTTCACGCAGTTGGCTAACCTTTTTGAGGCCTGATCCTTCGATCTTCGCTGGGGCATTCTTCACCTCTTCATCTCCATCTCTTTCAAACTTCTAGTCTTTCATTCACTTTCAATCTCAAGTTTAAATTCTTCCCCCTCCGTGGTGTTTTCGGGTTGAGGGACCGCTTGGTTCGTGCCCCGTGTCCCATGTGTGGGGCATATCTTCACTGCTTGATGGTTATTCTGTTCTCTTTCTTCGATTATGATTTCTAGTGATTTGATCATGTTGCTCTTGCTTCTGCTTTCCCTCTACTTGGATTTCACTTTCGATCCCGAGGGGGCAGACACATCATATCTTATTGGCTATCACTTTCCTAAGTGTTCAGTACTGTCGCTACCAGGCTGACCATGCAGGATTTGCTATTTTTCTGCACTTCATTCTTTGGAGTCAGAACGCTATTTCTTGCCTTCTTGGCTATCTCTTGCTTTCTTGGCTGATCTGAGTTGCTTTGTGATCCCAAATCGATCTCACATTTCAACTTCATTCTTTGACTGCATGTGTTCCCAGATCGATCACACATTAGTCAAAGAGGGGCAAATGTATACACCTAAAAATGGTCACCTAGACTATTAGCCCCTTTTGCTAAATCATAAATTGCTTATTCTTGATCAAATCCTAGCTTTATCATTTATTCAATTATTTTCTATGGGCTAACCATCTTATCCTAAGTCTTTATTTATTAAAAGGCATATTCCCTCCCCTTTTAATAAATAAAAAGCCCCCACTTTTCCTCTTATCCTAAGTTGCACAAATAAAGCATTATTCTTATTTTATAAAAAGGGAAAAAACACTTTTTGTCTCATATGGACACAAAAGTCAACTCCTATTTTCCTATTGGAGGATACTTGTGCACATGGATTGCTCCTTTTTTAAGCTCCACCGTTGATTAAATCTTTTGCCTCTTAATCTCCATGGTCCATTCCTTCTCATTTCCTATAAAAGAAGAGCTCTCTTCTTCATTCTAGATCCCCAACTTTTTATGCTATTATTATGCTGCAGGTTTTCTAGGTCATCTTGGAGCTTTTGGAGACATTCTTGCATCTAGGGTTTGAACATTTAGAGCATTGTTGGCATTCATCTTGGATCTTCATCAACACTCTATCTTCTTGTCTTCATTCTTGCATCATCATGGCTTTCTTGCTTCATAGTTAGATTTCATTTCTTGCATAGTAGCTTCATTTTCATGGCATTCTTAGCTTAGATTTCCTTTATGCTTTAAATTAATTCATCTAGTTTAACTAGGAGGCTTTCTAATACTTGCATCTTTCATTTCCATAGTTTAGCTTGCATTTCCATTCTTAAACTAGCTTGCATTGCATTTCATTCTTGATTCTTAAGGATATTGGCATTCTTGCCCTTGTCTTCATTGAATCTCCCATTGCATGGTTTACTAGCAAGGTTATAGGCTAAATAGCTCTAGCTGAGAGCATTCTTAAAAACCCTTGCACTCCATGCCTAGGGAGCTATGGATCGATTTGTGAGGGCTCATTCTTGAGTTTCCTTGCATGTAATGATCCATAGAAGTGTGACACATTTATAGCACATTTATAGCACACACAAGGCATCTCCCACCAATCTACAATTAACATAGGGGTGGGAGTTCCCTTACATTTTAGAGAATTTCAACCCTTAGTTGCTGACTGCACCCCTGTACCAGTCACTATAAATACACCAATTAAATCCTTGGTGTTGTCATTGATGAAGGTAATGAAAAGATATTATAGCCAAGTAAAAATAAATGCAAGTAAACATTCCTACATCAAATTAAACAAGGATCACATTCAGATCAACTACAACAGTTCATTGTTGTTGACTGTACCTATAGGCCAGTGGAATACCAATATGCAGAGAAATTTTGGTTTTATTGATTCAAGCTAATACAAACTTGATCCATTTCAAATCAACAACATTCTCTCCCTATCCACTCATGTGGATCCCTTCCAAATAAACTCTAATCTTCCAAAAGACTGACTAGAACCTACAAACTAACTTCTAACTGTCCCCTAATTGGCTGATTGTTAATGACAAACACTAGAATTAGTTGTCAAGTTGACAACAAAAAGTTGTCAACTCGACAACCCAACACCCTTTTCCCACTCTAACTACTTATAAAAGGTTTACAGACAACCTTTACAAACCAAACTAACTTACAATTCCTACTAACCCCTACTAACTCCAATTAAGCCTATTTGGCTTATATTGCCAAGATAGGCAATTTACAAGATTGTTCACATTTAGTGCTTTTAACACTGTCTAAAGGCTCTAATGGCCTTAGTACATATTTATAGACCCTTATAGGTTATTTCCATCAACCTCTAACCTAGGATCAATACATAACCATTCCTAGTGACCCTTACGTACCTTTTAGGCTTATTAGTGCCATTAAGGCTTACATTTAAGATTGGGTTACAATATGATCAATACATAATCCAAATAACATTTCATCATCCAAATACATGATCAGATTTCAAAATGGACCACAAGCCCTTTTTCATCTAAATACATATTTGCACTCATCTTCCTGCTTGCCCCGGAGTGGTCGGCGGCATTCAAATGACTATGTGTGCCAAACAAGGTTGTTAGTAGCATTTACCCAACCATTCAGAGCTATTAGAATAGACGGTTTGATGTTATGACCAACGGTTTGAAAGATACACAATGTTGGTCATTTGAACTAAGGAACACTGTGAGTTTTGACATCAACCGAGAATGTGTTGCCAAATTTAAACGAACTTGAATCTCTGAAAACTAAGACATGCTATTGTAGGCCTCGGCAACATGGTCTTGTAGCACCTGATGTCTCAATGCTATCTCACATGAGCTCCAAGAAATGACCCCGTAAAGATCATCGATTTCATGCTGAAGAGACCTTGAGGGACACTTCGGTCCGGAGTGGTCGACAGCATTCAAATGACTATGTGTGGAAAATGAGGTTGCCACTAGCGTTTACCCAGCCATTTAGAGCTGTTGGAATAGATGGTTCAATTGTACGACAGATGGTTTGAAAGATACACAATGTTGACCATTTGAACTTAGCAACACTATGATTTTTGACATCGACCGAGAATGTGTTACCAAATTTTTAAAAACTTGAATCTCTAAAAACTGAGATAGGCTATTATAGGCCTTGGTAACACGGTCTCATAGCACTTGATGTCTCGATGCTACCTTGCATGAGCTCTGAGATATGACCCTGTAAAGATCATTGATTTCATGCTAAAGGGACCTTGAGGGACACTTCGGTCTGATGCTACAATCGACGGTTTGAAAGATACACAATGTTGGCCATTTGAACTAAGGAACATTGTTAGTTTTGACATCGACCGAGAATGTGTTACCAAATTTAAATGAACTTGAATCTCTGAAAACTAAGATAGATTATTGTAGGCCCCAACAACATGGTCTTGTAGCACCTGATAGATCAATGCTACCTTGCACGAGCTCTAAGCTATAACCTTGTAAAGATCATCAATTTGATGCTGAAGGGATCTTGAGCGACACTTCGGCCCGGATTCATCAGCAGTTTTCAAATGACTGTGTGTGGAAAATGAGGTTTCCACTAGTGTTTACTTAGCCATTCAGAGTTGTTGGAATAGACAGCTCGATGCTATGACCGACGGTTTGAAAGATATGCAATGTTGGCCATTTGAACTGAGGAACACTATGAGTTTTAACATCAACCTAGAATGTGTTTCCAAATTTAAATGAACTTGAATCTCTAAAAACCAAGACAGGTTACTGTAGGTCCCAGCAACATGGTCTCGTAGCACCTAACAACTCAATGCTAGCTCTTAGGAGCTCCGAGATATGACCCCGTAAAGATTGCCAATTACATGCTGAAGGGACCTTGAGGGACACTTTAGCCCAGAGTCATCGATGGCATTCAAATGACTATGTGTGGAAAATGAGGTTTCCAATAGTGTTTAATCAACCATTCAAAGCTATTGGAATAGATGGTTCGATGCTACAACCAACGGTTTGAAAGATACGTAATGTTGGCCATTTGAACTGAGGAACACTGTGAGTTTTGTCATTGACCGAGAATGTGTTGCCAAATTTAAACAAACTTGACTATCTAACAACTGAGATAGGTTATTGTAGGCCCTATAGACATGGTCTCGTAGCACTTGATGGCCCAATGCTACTTCACATGAGCTCCAAGATATAACCCCATAAAGATTGTCAATTTCATGTTGAAGGGATCTTGAGGGACACTTCAGCCCAAAGTCATCAGCAGCATTCGAATGACTATGTGTGGCAAACAAGGTTTCCCCTAATGTTTACTCGGCCTTTTGGAGCTGTTGGAACAGATGATTCGATGCTATGATCAACGATTTGAAAGATATGCAATGTTGGCCATTTGAACTGAGGAACACTGTGATTTTTGACATCGACTGAGAATGTGTTGCCAAGTTTAAATGAACTTGAATCTCTAAAAATTGAGATAGGTTATTATAGGCCCCGACAACATAGTTTTGTAGCACCTGATGACTCGATGCTATCTCGCATGAGCTCTGAGATATGACCCCTTAAAGATTGTCAATTTCATGTTGAAGGGATCTTGAGTGACACTTCAGCCTGAAGTCATTAGTGGTGTTCAAACAACTGTGTGTGGAAAATGAGGTTTCCACTAGTATTTACCCAGCCATTCAGAGTTGTTGGAACAAACGGTTTGATGCTATGACCAATGATTTGAAAGATATGCAATGTTGGTCATTTGAATTAAGGAACACTGTGAGTTTTGACATCAACCTAGAATGTGTTGCCAAATTTAAATGAACTCAAATCTTTGAAAATTGAGATAGGTTACTATAGGCCCCAGCAACATAGTCTCATAGCACTTGACGGCTCGATGCTACCTCACAAGAGCTCTAAGATATGACCCCATAAAGATCGCCAATTACATGTTGAAGGGACCTTGAGGGACACTTTGGCCTGGAGTCATCGGCGGAATTTGAATGACTATGTGTGGAAAATGAGGTTTCCAATAGTGTTTACCTAGCCATTTAGAGTTGTTAGAATAGACGGTTTGATGCTACGACCAACGGTTTGAAAGATACATAATGTTAGCCATTTGAACTAAGGAACATTGTGAGTTTTGACATCGACTAAGAATGTGTTGCCAAATTTAAATGAACTTGAATCTCTAACAATTGAGATAGGTTATTATAGGCCCTAGAAACATGGTCTCGTAGCACCTAATGGCTCAATGCTACTTTGCACGAGCTCCAAGATATGACCTCATAAAGATCATCGATTTCATGCTGAAGGGACCTTGAGGGACACTTCGGCCTAGAGTCGTTCAAAAAACAATGTGTGGCAAATGAGGTTGCCCCTAATGTTTACCTAGCCATTCAGAGCTATTGGAAAGATGGTTTGATGTTACGACTGATGGTTTGAAAGATACACAATGTTGGCCATTTGAACTGAGGAACACTTTGAGTTTTGACATCGACCGAGAATGTGTTTCCAAATTTAAATGAACTTGAATCTTTGAAAAATGAGACAGGTTATTGTAGGCCCCAATAGTATGGTCACGTAGCACCTAGTGGCTCGATTCTACCTTGCATGAGCTTCGAGATATGACCCATAAAGATCATCAATTTCATGCTAAAGGGACCTTGAGGGACACTTCGGTCTAGAGTCATTGACGGTGTTTGAATGACTGTGCGTGGCTAAATGAGGTTGCCACTAGCATTTACCTGGCCATTCAAAGCTATTGGAATAGTTAGTTCGATGCTGTGACTGACAGTTTGAAAGATATGCAATATTGGCCATTTAAACTAAGGAACACTGTGAGTTTTGACATCGACTGAGAATGTGTTGCCAAATTTAAATGAACTTGAATCTTTGAAAACTGAGATAGGTTATTGTAGGCCCCAATAGTATGGTCTTGTAGCACCTGACAGCTTGATGCTACCTTGTATGAGCTTTGAGATATGACCCTGTAAATCTCACTGATTTCATGTTGAAGGAACCTTGAGGGACACTTCGGTCCGGAGTCATCGTCGGCATTTGAATGTCTGTGTGTGGAAAATGAGGTTTCTACTAGCATTTACCCTACCATTCAAAGCTATTGGAATAGATGGTTTGATGCTACAACTGATGGTTTGAAAGATACACAATGTTGGTCGTTTGAACTGAGGAAGACTGTGAGATTTGACATCGACCGAGAATGTGTTGCCAAATTTAAATGAACTTGAATCTTTGAAAACTGAGAAAAGTTATTGTAGGCCTGAGAAACATGGTCTTGTAGCACATGATGGCTCGATGCTACCTCGCACGAGCTTAGAGATATGACCCTGTAAAGATCATCAATTTCATGTTGAAGGGACCTTGAGGGACACTTCGGCCTAGAGTCATCGCTGGCATTCAAATGACTGTGTGTGGAAAATGAGGTTTCCCCTAGCATTTACCCATCCATTCAGAACTATTGGAATAGATGGTTTGATGCTATGACCACTAGTTTAAAAGATACACAATCATGGCCGTTGTAACTAAGGAACACTTTAAGTTTTGACATCGATCGAGAATGTGTTGCCAAATTGAAACAAACTTAAATATCTAAAAACTAAGACAAGTTATTGTAGGCCTCGACAATGCGGCCCCATTGCACCTAATGTCTTGATGCTACCTCGCATGAGCTCTAAGAGATGACCCCGTAAAGATTTTTGATTTCATGTTGAAGGGATCTTGAGGGACACTTTAGCCCGGAGTCATCGGTGGTGTTCAAATGACTATGTGTGGAAAATGAGGTTTCCCCTAGAGTTTACCTGGCCATTCAGAGCTGTTGGAATAGACGGTTTGATGCTACGACTGATAGTTTGAAAGATACACAATGTTGATCATTTGAACTAAAGAATACTTTGAGTTTTGACATCAATCAAGAATGTGTTGCCAAATTTAAATGAACTTGAATCTTTGAAAACTGAGACAAGTTATTGTAGGCCCTGGCAACATGGTCCCATTGCACCTCATGGCTCAATGCTACCTTGCATGAGCTTCGAGATATGACCTCGTAAAGATCACCAATTTCATGCTGAAAGGATGTTAAGGGACACTTCAACTCAAAGTGCAGTCTAAGACTAGTGAATTAAAATATTTGCATAAAATGTGATTTGGATTGGTCTATGATGTAAGGAATTTTCCTTGGTTGTTATTTATCTTTCTAGAGGAAATTACTAGTGTTCTTGATAGTGACTAGAACAATTAGTGATTGGGAGAGCCCTAGTTTGGTACCAGTCATTTTGGTGAGTGTAAATCCTTAAGAGTGGATGTTTTTATGGTGGATTATGGATTTTGGGATCCATATTGATGTTTTTGATCAACTGGTTTGATCTGGAAGAAGTTGTAAGGTTCCATTTATGCAGGCACTAGTTGTGTGACCCTAGAAACAAGGGTTTGTTGGCTAGAAGAATGGGCAGGTGTTGAGACCTTAAAAACTTGATTTTTTTTTGTTTTTAAATATTATGAAAGACTGTTTCTTGGTTGGGATGTTGGAGAGTGAATATATCTATGAGTTGCTTTGTAATGGTGATGGAATTAGGCATAGTTGGTGACTGCTAAGGTATTGGATCTACTAGATGGTCCAAAGGAGTCTATCTTGAGGTTTGGGTAGGATTTATAGAACCCAAAAGGGTATCTAAAACAATCAATATTTCCTTTAGTTATTTGTAAGGATAGGGAGAAAAAGTCTGATTTGACATATTGGAGGCTCTAGGTGAACAATCAATGAAACAACAATTTCATATGCTTGACTGGAATGTGTTTTGGATAGGGAAGTAAATTAAATACATTGTTGTGTTTATTATTTACATTTCCATGCATTTGAATCAATATTTTATTTTCTAATAAGGTGAAGGAATAAACTGGTGTTGGGGATAGTGACTGGGCATTGGAGTGAATACACTTAAGGGTGGAGGTTTTTGGTGAAGGAACATGAATGTTCATATCCAATATGGTGTGTTAGAACCATTGGATCGATTTGGAGAGGGTTGGGGAGGTCTTGTTGAATAGACCCTAGGTTTATGACCCTAGGAACCAAGGTTTTTTGGTGAGAGAGTTTGGTGAATGGTTGGGTGTCAAATTATGTAGCACGAGCACTAGAATTGAGTTTTTTGGCACGAGATGTGAAATTTTTGTATAGAAACATGTGATAGAGTTTGGGGATTTTTTAGTGTTTAAATACATCTGTGAGATGTATTTCAGAGTTCAGATATATGAGAAGAATGGCTGTGAAAAAGATATTTCTATTTTTTATTCTGAGAAGATCCAGAGTGATTTTGAGTCACAGAGGAAATGCCCTGATCCTTCCACAAGTGCTATTCCGATGAGTTCTGATCACTTGATGAATAAAAAATTATCTATTGAGTTGAAAATAAAATCAATAGAAGACATTGAAAATGAAGTGAAAAACCTAAGGTTTCTTCTCAATGTAAGTAAAATCATTTCCCTCAATGAAAGAATAAAGTCTTTCCAAACTCATTTCTCCCAAATTATGGGAAACTCTAAACTTACCATTTGAATAACCACAAGTTTTTATTTGCATGCAAGCCATTCTTGTGAGAGTCATGAATATTTCCATCCATCTCTTACTGAAAAGGAATGTCAGATTGTGAAATCTATGAAACAAAAACTGAAGAGATGAGCAGAGGGATGCGTAGTCATAATTTTTCTAGCAGACGTCCTGTTAATACAACAGAAAAGAAAATGACCTTGGAGGCTACTAAGTCTTTCGAATCAGAAAACCACTTTGGCTTAGTAATTATGAGGCCATATAGTGTATACTGATATTTTAGGCTTGTAAGATTCCCTGGCCTCTCTCTATGCCTGCTTGTATATAGAAATATTGTCTTCAGATCTAGGGTGATATTCAACAATCTCTATTATATTACAGTCTCCTATACTCAGCAAGTCTGTTTGAGAGGGGTTCAAGAAGCCAATTTGTTATTGTCTAAAGGATATTTTGGGTTTCTATGTTTTGTTACATATTTTTTAATAACAATGTTTAGATGGTTCTTAAGGTAATGTTGCTTATTTTATGTGAAAATTTGTTCTGTAGAGAACACCAAACACATTTGTAGATAAACTCAAATTACTAAGACAAAGAGCAATGGTGACTCTTGTAGATCCTATCAGAAGGGAATGGCCTATACGATTCCTCAAAGCTCTCTCTGAAGCTTCCTTGATTCATGGATGGAGATATTTTTCAATTGCCAATAATCTTGAGGATGGAGATCCTTGCATTTTTGAGTGGGTAGATGATAGCAAAAACAAAATTAAACTTAATGTCCATATTTTCCCCATTGTTAAAGAATGTACTCCTTACAAGTATTTTAAAGGAGGACAAGTGCATATTATCCTTCCATCACATATGAATAAGAAAATACAAGTCTTATGCAATGATTTTATCACCAATTTTCCAGCAAAGGCATTTGGACCTAAAAAGGATTTGTGAAACAAGGAATAGAACAGCTGCAAGGAAGAAGGTAAAACCTAGTAATGGAAGAAAATGTATTAATCTAGATAAACCAAAATGTAAACCTTCCATTTCAGAGAGGGAGAAGTTGTAAAGGAAATGAGATAGTGCATCCTTGAATTGAGTTGGTTCCTTAAGTCTCTTCCATGACCTTCCAAGTATTATGTGCCACAAAGTCAATGGCATAACATAATAATGTTTTTTTTATTAATAATGAGAAATATTTTTACAACTCAGCTCATTAGGAGCACCGGAAGAAAGAGTTGAGAAAAGAAAACCTTCGGTATTGCCCCAAAAAATAGAAGAGAAAGGTTGTCATTAAATCTTAGAAACTTCCTATTATACATAAGGAGTAATGCATGAGCAATTTACAGTGCTATATAAATTTGACATTACAATATTTTGTATCTCCATTTAGGCCAATGAACCAATTGGATCTACCCTACCCTTGATTGTCTCAAGTATTGCCTCGTGTTCTAACTCACGAACCTTCCAAAGAGTTTTATTATGCGGTCTTCCCTCATATCTGATCAAGTGGACATTTGATGCAACGAAGAGGTTTGAATAATGAAGAATCTTTCTATATGTAGGAGAGACTTTCTGTATGTAGGAGAGAGAGAGAGAGAGAGAGAGAGAGAGAGAGAAGGGTGAGAGAGAGAGAGAGGGTGATGAGAGAGAGAGAGGAGAGAAGGGAGAGAGAGTGATAAGGGGGATATATATATATATATATATATTTATAGAGAGAGAGAGAGAGATCTTCCTCTCACTTTGACTATTTCTCCTCACAATTGAAATCTATGACTTAAATAGGATGTACGTGCTATAGGCGCATGCCGTATGGAAGTCATAGATTTCCATAGTGCGCACGCGCTTGGTAAGGCATTGGAATTTACCAATCCTAAGGCTTGGATTTGCCTTGGATATCCAACCCAAAGGCTTGGAGGATTCAAATAGGTGTGAGACATGCTTTCCAGTAGACATACAAAAAAATAACAAATTTTTTTGTGTGCTCTTCATCAGGTTTAGTCATGGTTTAATAACATAAAAACTAGATGATGTGATATTGCAGATCTCTCTGTTAGCTATCTAAGCATATAATTTTTTTTGAATTCTGATTATGTTAAGTTTTTCATCTATAATTTATTGTGTGTATGTTCGGCTTTTGTAAAAAACCAATGTGTAGTATTTTGGCAGATATTTTGGCTTGTTCATCAAATTTTGAACAAGTTACATTTTTAGAAACTAAACTCCATTCTACACACTTTTTAAAAAAAAAAATTTTGATTTTTGTTTAGTTTTAAATGATTTCTAGGTGGAGCACATAAAAATATCATGTTTTCAAGATGTGTGCACTTCGTAAATTCATCAAAAATTATACATTCATCAAAAAATTAGCAAAAAAATATGGGATAAACTATGTGGTGTTAGCTAACTTCTCAATGGAGCGATTAAAAAAATTCAAAAAAAAAGTTAACATTTTAGGGGGAGCACACCAGATGCTATATTATGTTTTTTCCCAAAAAATAGGACCACTTTTTGTGCTCCCCCTTTTCGAGGGCCTTAATTTGCACCATTTTCAAAATAAATTAGTAGTTTAGGAACCAGATTCAGAGTATTACAACTCTTGTTCTTCTCACATCTTAAAATTTTGACTCTAACTATCTTCAATTTCTTATTAAAGTTTAGAGTTTTCTGATTTCAGGAAAAAAGTGACATCTTATACCCCCTTTTTGGTCCCCCATCTTTGTGCACTTACCCAAACATTCCTACTAAAAGGAAATTTATACCATGTGGGTATTTAAATAAATTACATATTTGAAAATTAGACTCCTAAAAATACATTTTATAGTAGTAAACTTTTTTGAGATTCAATCTCTAAGTGTGTCAAATTTAGACATCAATTGACAAGAAATTTGAAAAAAAGGAAAACACTTCCACTTTTTGCCCAAAAGTGGGACTCAACTTCTTGCAGCCACCCTCTATCCATTGTCTTCCTCTTCTTTTTGGAATTAACAACCTTTGGGAATTGATCACCATCTTCAATCAATAAAGAGTCCTTGATCTTAGGCAAGGGAACAATTTTTGATACCACTAATAGGGTATCTTGCTTGGCCTTAACAACCTTATCATTAATAGTAGCTAGAGCTAGCTATTGAGCATTCATCTTGGGAGGACTACAGCCTACCAAGAGCTCACAAGGATTAACTAGTTGATCTACAATTGGGACAAAAGAGGTATCAGAAGTAGAGGAGGGACCCAAGGCTATGGGGTGACCAACAATATCTTCTTCAAACAAAGGATTGGCAATGGTGTAAAAGGAATCTTTAGGACCTGAGAGAGAATGGGAAGGAGTGAGAACACCAAACACAATGTTAAATGGAGAGGCAGAATTATCCAATGGGGTCTCCGAGGTAGCCTTAACTTCAACAAAAATCTTGAAATTTGCAAACTAGGAAACTCTTTCTTGGTATGGCCATTAAGTCTACAATGGAAACAAGCACCCAAGTTTCCAAGAAGAGACAAATCCTAGGAAACACACTCAGCATCAAAATTTAATGAAATAAGTTTAGGAAAAACAACCTTAGGGATAGGGAAATAAGCACAATAGCATTCATATGAGGAAGAGTAACCCTAGACTCTTCCACTTCGAGAAATGGCCCTAAGGGTTTGAGAATTTGTGAAATAAATGGACAAAATTCAGCTTGAAGATTTTTAATTTCAACCCAGTTGGGAGAAGAACATGAAATGACTTGCTCAACCTTGCCTTTTGGTGACCAAGGGAAAGCATGGACAAAGATTTACCCACATTCCAAAATCCTTTATTGATCACTCTTTCTTGCATATTATGAGCTTTAAAGAAGACAACAAACAAGCCTTTTTGAATCATTCTACAAAACTTGATATAAGTGCCCAATTTTTTGCCCCAAACATTAGCAATCCAATCATCAAATAATTTATGAGAAGGAAAAGATTCTCTATCCAAGAAAACAAAAAATATTGTATGATATTATTTAACTGAGTTTGTTTAGCCATAATAGCTTTAACCATATCTTCATTAGGGGTAAGAGAAAGTGTTTTCAAACTAGAAGAAGGAGACCTACCACCACGTCCTCCTCCTCCAGGGTCTCCAAGAGTGGCATGGTCAATTCCATAGGGTCCACCTCCATTGGTTGACAACCTTTCCAATCCTCCATTGTCTCCATCACTGAAACTAGCGCAAAATCTTCCCCCGAAGCCTGCAGATGGAGGGCATGTTAGAAAGGAGCTTTCAACCACCACTGCTTTGTAAGATTGCTTGCTAGCGGGAGCCATTTCTTCCTTTTTGACACTTTCATCTGCAACACAAAGTTTATCCTTATCAATGCATAGGTCACTAATAACTTGTGCCTCTTCCATAATAACTTCAACATCCTTTTGGCCCTGAGTATCACATTCATGATTGTCATCCATTCACTTAAAGTCACACAAGCTAACCAGGATGGGGAAAGATTATCACTCAATCAAAACCCAAATAGACGGGAGGCATCAAAGGGAATGAGTTAGAAAACAAAGAAAAACCCAAACAACAAAAAAAATTAATTCAAAGCCCATAAAAAATACAAACCACACAAAAATCAAGGAGAAAGAACAAAGAACAACACAAGTTTAGAGGACCTAGCAACATAGTACGACTACCAGGGAAGGCCAAGAGTCATCCTTCGTAAGGAAAGTACAAGTTGCAGAGCCTCAAAACCTCCTCTAGGAGCTAAAATTGACTTTTTAAAATCAAAGATAGAAATAATAATGAATATCAAATAAAACTATAATGTTTTTGAATTATGGTAAAAATAGGTTTTGAAGGGGCCTCGAAACCCTTAACAATACTTGGAACTTAAGATAAAGCTATAAGAGTTCCAAAGAAACAATAGTCCAACCAAAAAAAAAGTCGAGACACCTCAAACCCCACACCAAGAAACACTACCAAAGAAGGTAGTGTAGCAAAACATCCCAATCTGTTGCGCAAGATAAACCTAAGAAAATAGTAGAAAAAGGAGAGGGGACTAAAATTTTGATCCCTTCTTATGGGACCAAAGGGTCATGTCACAAAAAGAGGAGGATTTATTGGATTTTTTTACCTTTAACTGTTATCCACCCTTCTTCATCTCTAGCAGCCTCATCCTACCAACATAACAAATCAAAGACTGAAGAGCCAACACCTAGCAGAGATGTAGGAACAACTAGAAAAATGCCCAGCAAAGGACCAACAACAATTGTAGACAATGGATTAACTAAAGGGGTATCAAAAACATCAAAATCAACACCAACCAAAACACCATCAAGGATAGCAGAAACAACACCCAACAAACAACCAGCAGGGGACCTAGTTCAAACCAGCAAAGAAGGATCTAGAAAAGAACCATTAGAAGGGAAGACAATGTTAGCCATAAAATAAGGAGAAGGAGAAGAACCAGTGAGAGGGTGATTAGAAATAGGGCTGAAAACTATAGAAGGCTCAAGATAAATAGAAGGGCACAGGGCAACCCCTACTAGAGAAGCCACATGACAATCTTGCTCAGCCACTTGCAAAAATCTCTGATGGGGAGAGGTGTTCTCCACCATATACTACTGAGAGGAAGCACCCACCCACCACAAGGAAGTATTTTAAGTCTCTGAAGATCACATTGAGAAGCAATATGACCAGTCTTAAAGAATCTTCTACACCTAAAGGTAAGTCCTTCATAATCCAATGGTTGAATCCAACTTCTACCTTGAGGAGAAAATTTTTAATCTCTAAAGGTAGACCCTTAGAGGTATTTATATTCACCAGAACATGAACATATGTAGAGTGAAACAAATCAGATGATTTCTCATCCACCATTAGCATATATCCAATAGCATCCCCCATAGTCTCTAGGAGAGAATCCACCCAAAGATGGAGAGGGAGATGAGGAAGCCTAACCCAAATGGGTTGCTTATCAAATGATTCAAAAGATGGTGAAAAATCAAGATGCCAAGGCTTCAATAGAAACATATAAAAGTGATCATCCTAGCAAAAAAAAATTTCACACAAAATAGTTTTCTATCCACAACATTTTCAAATTTAGAAATGAAAAAACCTTTTGCCATAGGAAAAATGTGGAGCGAACTAGTAATTAGTGGCTCCTAGTGAATAGAGATCCAGGAATGAAGAGCATGGAGAGAAGGCCAATGACCCTTAAACCTACAAATCAAACTATGCGATGAAAAAATAGAAGCAACAATATCAATTTTAGAAAGTATCTCCTCATCCAAAACCATAGAAATGTGGTTGGAAATTGGAAAAAATAGCGAAAGCTTCCATCAGAGGTAGGGTGACCTCAAACCTTAGGGTTAAGGGCCACCGAGGGAAGAGGACCCAGTACTGAAGGCTCTGTAGACTTCCCAGAAGAAGTAGCCACTGAAGGAATGAGATTTTGAGCCCCGAGGGAAAACACCCCTTCCCAGAAGGCACCACACAAAACATAGGGGAGACATCCAAATGAAAAACAACCTTCACAGCATAAGAAAACACTAGAAATGCCACAATAGAAGTAACCACAGGAGAAGCCCTAGCAGGCGCGACAAAGCTAGGTAGGACAATGGGAGCAGGAGTGATAATATTCATTTCAAAATTCATGTATAAATAAAACTATAATGTTATGATAATACAATAATAATAATTTTGTCTTAATATTTATTTTATAAAAAGTTTAATAGCAACATAAAGGTATAAAACATAATAATACCAAGCTATTACAATGATCTAATGATTATAATAATATAATCATATCATAATGATTATTTAATATTAATTATATTATAACATATAACAATTTTATATATATATATATATGTGTGTGTATATATATATATATATATGTGTGTATATATATATATATATATATATGTATATATATATATATATATGTATATATATATATATATGTATATATATGTATATATATATATATATGTATATATATATATATATATGTATATATATATATGTATATATATATATATATGTATATATATATATATATATATGTATGTATATACATATATATATATGTATGTATATACATATATATATATGTATGTATATACATATATATATATATATATATGTATGTATATACATATATATATGTATGTATGTATATACATATATATATATGTATGTATATACATATATATATATATATATGTATATATATATATGTATATATATGTATATATGTATATATATATATGTATATATATATATATATATATATATACTCCCTAAAATGTAACCAAGTTTAATTTTTTTTTATTAATATATATAAAATATGTATAGTTCTAACAACACCAAGTATTCATATAGAGATAGTGAATAAAAAATATTGTAAGACTTAAGTTGCGAACCGAGTGCAAGCATCATAGAAACCATCACCACAAACCAAATCCAAAAACTCATTGAATCATTGAAGGTTGTCCCAATCATTAATCCCGACCCACTTTTGCAATTGATCCCTCCCAACTCTTGCTCACCTTCAGTGATGATCCAAGCTACCCTAGTCCATATTGGGGAGAAACAATTGCTTCTCCCCCATAATAATTGATTTTCATACCTGGATATATCATCGGGCCATGGAATACCTATGTGCAGTTAAACCAACACCATGAAACCAATCTCATCAAACAAGAAATTTTATTTCAAATCTTCACAAAGAAGGATCATCATGTCCACTTTGATCCCCCCAAAGTTCAATAAGGAAGCTAGGAAATGTAAGGTGATGTTTGAATTGACCTTATATCTCCTAGTGGAAATGATGGGTTCCTTCTCAAGCACCATACAAACATCTTTGTTGGTAATTAGGCTAGGGATTCTACTAACAAGTAGAGCCAAAGGTCCAAGATGAAACCTAGGAAGCCCATATTCTTTTTGTCACTACAAAGATGGATAGGGGTTTTCATAATTCTAAGAAGAAAGCACAAATGTAATATGAAAATGCTAAAATTCATAGTGCTATCAAATTTCTAGTGTTGTACTGCTAATAATGATTAAGCAATAGAATTTATAGAAAAAATGTGGCCTTCCTACTCGATTCCACTATTACTAACATACCACAGTAATAAATTCACATGTTTGGAACAACTCCCACAAGTTGTAGAGAGCTTAGTAGTAAGATAAGGGCAATCTTTGATAGCTTTTAAAATTATGTCACTTTCCACCCATTTGAGTATAAGTGATCCTCATATTTTTAACATCATTCTTTGATTCCACCTAAGTGTACTTTCCTGACAAGAATAAAACAAAATCCACCACCAATCTATTCAATGTTAGCCTTACATAATTAGTAGGGAAAATTCCAAGATAGTTGCTAACCTCATCCCATCTTTCCTGGGGCTTATAGTACAAAAGTGGTATTCTCAAGTAGGGATGTCAGATGTGCCCAAACTTTCAATAAATAATTTTTCATTCTAATTAATCATTTCCTTAGGTGGACCAATTTCTCGAAAATGCTTCCTATCTATGACCTAATTAACCATTTTATCCAATTCTTTATTTTCTAATGTGTACATGCAATCTAGAGTAAACAGGAGTTCCAAAATTATACAACATGGCCTTGAGCTTCCAATTAGGTATTAAGTCTGATATCAATCTATATTGATTACTAAGGTTGAGTCTCATTTGATCTCTAATTTATCTATGTCAATATCTGTGCAAAGAGTAGCCCTTAGATGAGCACGTTGAAATTTGCCACACTATTGGTGTCTACCTATAAGGGAACAACCAATCTACCTACAATTTCTCCATTCCATATTTTGATGATATACCTAGCACTTGAGGGGCAAGGATTGGCCCTTGAGGCATCATCAAAGTTCAATTTATACCAATCATAGTTAGGAGGCCACCATTTTTCCTATTTTCTTACTATATTTAAGCATGCCACTACATCCTCAATGTATGGAGGAATACATAGTTCATGCCACTAGGACAGCATTTGACTATCCCACTCAATGAATTTACCCCTCTAACTTGTGTTGATGCTAGTCCTATTATTGACCACTTCCCCTATTGCAACCTCTACCTTGTTTTTTAAGGAGTTATGTCTTTTTGTCAAAGATCCTCTAGTTCCTTTCCTTCCAAATTTTGTAGACTAGGAGGGAAGGACATATGATTCATAAGTTGGGAGGAAGTCTAGAATCTATTATGATTGATTTCCTTTTAAATAGACTCAATATATAATTTGGAAAAGTAGTGGTCCAACCCATTTTGGCACACAACTTGTGCCAAAAATCTTGAGAGAATGGACACCAAAGTAGAAGATGATCTACACTTTCCTCCTCTACCATGAATAAAACACATTTAAAAAAGATTTAAAATCTCATTCTTCTATTTTTTTAGTCAGAACTCTTTTCTAGATGGCTTCCTTTGCAAAGACCCCAGCCCAATGCAGATATTTCTTACTCCAACATAGATGTGTGGGGATGTCCAATTTTGCTTGAGCTTCAAATCTAGCAATAAATATTTTTCCATCCAAGGTTTATTCTTTTATCTAGACCAATTTAGTTTATCTTCCCCAACTCTAAACACCATCCTTCATTGTAAAATGACCACCAAAAGTAGAGGAATTTCCTCCCAAGGGAGACGTAGTATGGATAGATCTTTCTAATTCCATCCTAAAATTGGATCATTTTGCTAGAATCCCAAATAATATTTGACTTTACAACCTTAATAACATTCAAGATATATATTTGTCTAGTTTATTATTATTATGATATTGATTTTGGTGTATCCCGCAATGAATCCTCCCCAAAAAAGGCCAAATATCCATCATAAATGTCCTAGGACACATAATCCAAGATTATTGATTTAAAACTTGTCATAAAGTTCTATACTGTTGATCTCTTAGGAGGATTAGAATTCTTTATTACTTCAATTGGATCATTTTATTAAGCTATTTTCATTTAAGGATCTTGGCCCTCTTTGATTGTGGTTCTTTGAGCATTTTGCAAACTAGTTTAACCCTCGGTGCTTTATTTTGCCTTATTTGATTTTTGAGGTCCACCCCTCTGTAGTCCTTTGGCTTACAATTTTTTTCCTAATAAATCATGGCAAATTTATCTTTTTTTGTTTCTAGACCCTCCTATAAGAACCTTCTTAGCTTCTTTATCATTGATAGATTGGCTCCAAAAGTACTTGTGCTTTAAATATGATAGAAAATAAATGGGTAATGAGGAATTTACAGTTTTTAACATAAAAATTCTCCCAGCCCAAAATAGTCAGTAACATTTCCATGAGTCTAATCTCTTATCTATTTTCTCTTTTACTGGATCCCACAATCTAGAACTCCTTAGCCCCTTTCCTAATGGAAAAATAAGGTAGGAATAGGGAAATGCACCTTTCCTAAAGTTTGAAATGCTCAAAATTTAAATTTCTTTCTTAAGGAAGGTCATAAAGAAAAACACCTCTTATTTGTTTTGATTTATCTCTTGGCCTAAGAGGAACTTCAAAAATAGTCATGTTTCCTTTCTTTCAGTGGCCCCTATGTGCAATAATAATTACTATATTATCATATAAAAATAATTTAATAATAATATAATAATATTTACTAGTTTTTCAATTTTCAACACATGCACCTTGCCATTGGCTATATCATATACTATTGTTTGGGAATCACCTTTGAGGTGAAGTTTTTCCACGCCAATCTTATGAGCCAACACAATACCAAAAAGAATGAACTTCACCTTTTCATCATTATTTGTACCATCTTCCAATATGTGATTCTCCATAGCCAAGATATTGTCATTCATTATATGCGCTATGAATTTTCTACCTAAAGCACTAGGGTTCCCTTTCAATGCACCATAAAAACTAATCTTAATCCAACCCCTCTCTGGATTCTCCCATCTCACCTTGGATTTGATATTTCAAACAAGATGACCCTTAGAAATCCCATAGGTAGACAATTAAGGATTCAATTATTCATTTTTATAAGGTGGATCAATTCAAGATTGAAGTGTTGCCAAAAGAATTAGAAATAAATGCAAGATTGTTGACACCAAAGAAATAACCAAAGTTATAATAAATATGAAAAATGTAAAAAATATATTATGCACAATTATATTAGGTCAACTATATAAGATGAAGAAAGATGATATTGAATATGAATAGTACCATGTTGTGCCATGAGTTTATATTGAGAAAAAATCATGAAGGTATTATAGAGATACACAATAAAGGATATCCCACAAGGAAAAACATAATGTCATTAATTTACAAGGAGATATGATATATGTCAAAGGATTGGAAAATCAATAGTTAGAATTAAAGTTTCACTTTGACCAATATAAATTTTGGCACTCAATTAAAAATAGAAAACACATTTTATATGGCCAAAATCTAAGTAATTTTTCACACTTAAAAGAAAATAGAATGATAGATGGATTTAGTAAAATATTGAAGATTGTGTTAAAACAAGTACATATGTTCTTATCACTTCACAAATAATTGGCACAATCTTTGCCCTCTTTAATTTATGTATAATAAAATTAATTATGTATTACCAATCAATAAATGATAATTATGACTAAAATGTAAAAGATCCCCTTTAAAATAAAATAAGAAATAATTATAATTAGGACAAGAGAGTCATTGTCGTGGGCATCTCTTTTGAAATGAGCGAAAAGGTGATTACCAAAGCTACTGGATTATCCTATGAAGGAATAACATGGAAGAAGACCAACTGGGTGGTGGATAGTGATAGCCATAATAGGTTTTTGAAAGGAGGTGAAGCTTCATTCAAGATTCAGGGACGATATGAAAGGGAACAAAAACCACTACCTTAGGAGAAGGTTTGTATTATGATCATGAAATATTTCACTCTTGAAGAGTTCTTCAAAATTTACTACTACTATCACATGCCCCACTTTAACCACTTTAGAAATCATGAAATTATTTCCTTTCTATTTTTATTGCTTAATTCCCTTGAATTATTTGTTTTGGATGCAAAGAGAGTTCTTGTACCTAGGGAAAAAAACCCATCACTCTGCAACGGGTCTCATTTTTAGGATTAACAAACGTAATTTAGTAGTCTACCCCTTTAAACCCATTGTGATCTATGAGGCCCCTATTTCACAGTCACCCCCACCTACTAATTACATTATTGGTGCTCTAAGGCCTAGTAAGGAAAAATGTATTTGCCATCCGAGAGCCTTTAGGAGTGCCTCTTAGCCTGGTACAATTGAAGCACCAAATCTTGATGTCCCTATCCCAAAAACCTATGGGTAGAAAGGAAAAACACCTAAATTGACCACCACCAAAAAAAAGTGGAAATTCCCTCCCCCACTAAGAAATCCAAACTTTATGTTCATGATTAGTGAGGAGGAAGAGGATGTTGATGAGGAACACATTTAGGTCAAATAGATTGGATACTATGAAAATGAGGAAAGAGAAAAAGTTGATTGTCGATTATGATTCAGAGGAGGAGGAGAATGCTAAATAGGGAGTCATGGGAAGACCAATGATGAAGATGAGAATGTTAATATGATTTAGAACAAAAAAGAGTGGGGGTGAATCAGTTGTTCTCAGGTCCTGATGTATAAGACAAACTTAAAAACTTTTCTTTAAATCAGATTTAACAATTCAAAACCAACTCGGTCATCATTGATTCAATAATAGAAACATATAACATTGCAGTCCACTACCTAGCTGTATCTAACTTGTAAAACACAAAAATGTTCAAACCAAAACATTCCAACAATTATTAACACTAGGATTTATAGTGGAAACCCAATCTAGGAAAAACCACTTTGTAACATGCTACTATTATTTTCACTCTTCTGAAGTGAGCTCGGTTAAAAGCCAACCCTGTCAAAGGTTACAATACACACTACTAGGTGTGACCCGGTTAAAGGATTTCAATCACCCAATTAAAAGTGAGCCTTGTTATAGGACTTACATACACTCCATTAGAATGCAACCTTGTTCAAAGGATTTAACATATGATTGTTAGGTCAACCTCTGTTAAAAGGATTTTGACTATTACAATGGTTAGAAAGTAGCAACAATATTGATCTGAAAAACATACAACTCACTATGCAAATATCAGATCCAATTCTGTACACTAATGCTGGTTTACTGACTTTGAAACTTTGCCATTTCCATCTCTGATTTGCTCAGAACTTCAAGCAACCACCACACTTCTCCTTCAGCCTTTTCTTCTTATACAGTTAATAAAACTTACTAATCTTCCAGCATCCTCTTTTCACCCATACATACGCATCTAATCTTAGGTTCCCTTAATATTTTCCTCAATTATGTTAACTCATCTTTTTTCACTCAATCTCATTTGTAGATCTTAGGATTAGGTCAGATTCATTGAATCTACCTGCTTTATGTTCTTTGGCTCCTTTTATAGAATCTTCTCAAATCTCTTAAAGATTTACAATAAATAAATAAAGTCAACACATTTTACATAATCCAAGAATTCAACAATGTCGGCTCCAAATCTGAATTCTGTTCAAATATAAAAATGTTGATGCTCGGTCAATACTGTGATCAACTACTCGGTCTTCATGTAGAAATTTAGTCATTACTAAAAATGTTTCCTTGGCTTAAACTGTCTTTTTCAGCAATTAACTGATGTTTGGTCAACACCAGAATTTTGCTCGGCATATACTGACTCGGTCGACAAAAACATCACTCATCTTAAACATGATTTCTCCATTTTTGCTCGATCAAGCCTACCAGTTTAGTCTTCAATCTTACTAAGATAAACAATACATTGTCTCATCATTATACAACATAGTCAAGTACACTTTGTAGTATCAGGATAACTCAACCTTTCCTTAGGTACTATTGTTACCAACCTTGCCCCAATCCTTCACAATAATACAATAGATATGGTACTTTCCTAAGTAGCAATAGTCTTACCAGTTCAGGTTTGACATCAATGACAATACAACAACTATTTCAATTGTAGTTTCCAACAATCTCCCTCTTTGGCATTGATGGCAACACCATATGATATCACCTGAATAATACATGGATTACCAACCAATCCAAAAACTTATCTGTCCATAAGAAAAAAAATTTGTAATATCCTTAGCTTCATTTTGATTCAAAATCTATAATCCTCACTTTTGTGACTGTCAAAATTATTTAGATCTCCCTATATCCCGATCCTTCATTTTAGTTCATCATCTCCTTGTCAGTGTTATGTGTTATTATATCATCTCAGTTCATCTCCCTCTTTGACAAAAATGCCAAAGCAACAACTAAAACATACATCCATCAGATGTAGATATTATCTGTGTAGCTCAGTGTTTCTCCCTATGTCATCTTCCTTATGACTGATTCCTTGTCTTTTATCTTCTTCACAACTCTAGGCCAGTCCTAAAGTGTGATAATCTTCTGCATCAATTTGTCAAATATTTTGTTGTAGCATATTTGATGCAGTGCTCCTAGCTTGGCTAGGTAGCCTCAGTTAGGGGAAGGACCCCTAATTGACTTCTCAAATACTCATGTGCTTCTCTCGATAAAACTTTAGTGAATATGTCTGCTAATTGTTCCTTTGTATTCACATATTCCATTCAGACTTCTTTATCTTGTACCAGTTCTCTCAAGTAGTGATACTTGATTGCTATGTGATTGGTCTTAGTATGCATCACTGGATTCTTAGAAATATTGATAGCACTTGTGTTGTCACAGAAAATAACAATAGGTTCAGTGATTTCTTCTTTCATGCCTACCAACAATTGTTTTATCCATACCAAATTTGAACAGTTTACTACAGTAGCAACATACTCAGCCTCGGTAGTAAATTGGGAAATGCAATTTTGTTTCTTACTTGTCTAGGAGACTAATCTCTATCCAAGAAAGAAAGCTTCACCACTAGTACTCTTTTTGTCATCTACATTTCCTATCCAATCAGCATATGTAGATACTCTTAGTTCAAATTTTTCATCCTTCATGTAATATAGCCCATAGTCAGTAGTTCCTTTCAAATATCTCATAATTCTTTTCACAGCCATCATGTGTGTTTCCTTAGAATTGGTAGAAAATCTTGCCACAATCCCAAAAGCTAGTGCAATATCTGGTCTATTATGTAAAGCATACTGTAATTTTCCAATTATGGATCTGTAAAAAGTCTGGTTCACTTCTGTAGCATCATCATTCTTAGATAACTTTTTTCCAGTAACCATAGGAGTACTCATTGGTCTAGAATCTTCCATCCCAAAATTTTTCAGTATCTCACTAACATACTTAGACTATGTAATAAAAATTCCTTTCTTCATCTGATATACTTGTAAACCAACAAAGAATTTGATCTCACCAAACTGTAAGGAAACTCAGGTACGGAAACAACTTCCTACACTAATCTCTAAAGGAAAGTATTGTGCAAATTATTTTAAATCCTTACAATTTCAGATTCATTAACTACTTTAACAATGATATTGCAACCATAAACCATGCATACAGAGAATAGAGAATGACACAATGATTTACCCTGGGGAAACCTTTCGGTAAAAAACCCCAGCACTCCAAAACCTGCACAATGTATTAATCAAAACTATTATAGTTTACAATACACTTGCAATGCAAGTTCTTTCAGAAGATTTTCCCTAACCCTTGAAGACAAATCACGACAACATAAAATGTTCCAACAATACACTTACTTCTCCTATCTTTGCAACCCTAAAAACACTTATATCATGCACTTCCTCTTTTAGGGAAATGTCCAAAGATAGTCGTATTAGGGTTTTACCATTCTTCGAGAAAATAGGAAGAGTTTATAGTACTCAATTTTATCAGTTGCCATAGGTCTTCACCTATCATTGAATCTTCCAGATATAGCTCTTACGTGTCATAGGAGTCCGTCATAACCGTTTCAACCATGATCTCCTTACACACAATTCAAGATGCTGACACATCAAGTGGAGTGACACATCAACATGCCAACTAGACATGTACACTCACACTTAATTACATTATTTGCAAGAAAAACATTTTACAAAACAAATAATAAGAATAGGAATTATCCAAGGTTGAGACACCTTATTCCTAACACAAACATGCTCATTTCAAATTCAGTTTGCATTTATTTTGAAAATCTTTTACACAAAGCATCTTCTCCACCAAAAATAATATCATCCACAAAAATTTTTGCAAACAAGATACCTTTACCCTCTTCATCTTTCATGTACAGATTGCTTGTGTCATTTTTTCTTGAAAATCCAATCTATATCAAGTAGTTATGCAACCTCTCATACCATGCTCTGGGAGCTTGTTTCAATCCATATAATGCTTTGTTCAGTTTGCATACCATGTGTCTTTTGTTTGGATCAATAAAACCTTTTGGCTGTTCTATGTAAACTTCTTCTTCTAGTATACCATTTAAAAATGCAGACTTGACATCTATTTGATATACCTTGAAATCTTTATAAGTAGCATATGCAAGAAGAGTTCTTACTCCTTCCAATCTAGCTATAGGGGCAAATGTCTCCCCATAATCTATTCCTTCTTCTTGTACATAGCCTTTGCATACCAGCATAGCTTTGTTCCTAGTTATTTCACCATTTTCATTCATCTTATTCCGAAACACCCACTTTGTTCCTATAACATTTTTGTTGTCAGGTCTCGGCACCAAAGTCCAAGTATCATTCTTCTCTATCTGGTCAATCTCTTCATTCATTGCTTGTATCCAGTCTTCATTTTCTAATGCTTCTCTAGGTGACTTGGGTTCAAATTCACATAGTAAACATGTTGGATCCTTTGTATTACTTCTGGTCCGAATTCCAATATTTTTGTCTCCAATTATCTATTCAATCTTGTGATGTCTTCTTACATATTTTTCCAAAACAAGTTCAACTCTTCTCTCCTCTATTTCATCAGGTTCCTCAACAAGATTGTCAGATTCAACTTTTGAATGCTCGGAAACCTCTTCCTGATACTCGGTAGCATTATCTTGTCACTCGGCATGTTCTTGTTCTCTCTCGACACTATTTTCCTGATGCTCGACAACATCTTCCTATCGCTCAACATTGCTTACCCGAGACTCAGCATCAGGTGCAAGTCTGTTACTTGCCTCTTCTTCTTCTTCAATATACACAAAAGATCTATAATCTTCTAGTTCTCTTTTGCTGTCAGCTTCATTTCTTTTTGCATACTCATCAACTTTGACATTCACACTTTCCACAATTTTGTTAGTGTTAAAGTTCAAACACTTATAAGCTTTACTTTTTGTGGAATAACCTAGGAATATACCTTCATCACTTTTAGCATCAAACTTTCCATTCCTATTATCTTTTAATATATTGCACTTGCTTCCAAAGATTCTAAAGTATTTAACACTCGGTGCATGTTCGTGCCATAATTCATAGGGTGTCAGATTTGTACCTTTCTTGATCTATACCTGGTTAAGAGTGTAGACAACAATGCTTATAACTTCTTTCTAGTATTTCTGTGCCACATTCTTTTCAATCAACAATGTCCTTGCACAATCCAAGATAGATCTATTTCTTCTCTCTACTATACCATTCTGTGGAGGTGTTCTAGGTGTAGACATCTATCTTTTAATTCCTCTTTCATTGAAAAATAGATTGAATTCATTTGATGTAAATTCTCCACCTTGGTCAGATCTAAAACATTTTACGTTCCTACCTCTCTCCTTCTCAACCTTAGCCAAATACCACTTGAAGAATTGAAAAGCTTCAAATTTTTCTTTTAGAAACATTACATGCATCATCCTGGTATGATTAGATCAACAAACAAGATAAAATATCTAGCACCATAGTAACTTTGTACACCCATAGCTCCACAAAGGTCAGTATGAACCAAATCTAAAATGTTTTTAGAAGTAAAGGATTTTCTCTTAAAACTTGAGTTTGTCATTTTTCCTAACTGACATTCCTTGCACATCACATTCTCAGGTTTCTTGAATCTAGGTAGACCTCTTACTTTCTTCTTCTTACTTATTTTTACCAGATTATCAAAGTTAACATGACAGCCTCTTATGCCATAACCAAATGTCATCAAGTTGTGCAATCATACATGTTTCTTCAGATAGGTCAAGATAGAAAAAATTACCTCTAGTATATTCTCCACTTCCCATCAGTTCACCAGTAGCATCAAATATTTTAGCTTTCTTGTGATGAAATTCCACTCAGTAACCAGTTCTATTGAGTTGAGCAACACTTAGTAGATTATAATTTAAACCTTCAACCCAATATGCATTTTCACAAGGTATCTTATCAATTAGTTTAATCAAACCTTTTCCTCTAACAGGACATGGTGCATCATTACCAAATGTTACACTTTTACCTTTATAATGATGTAAGGTCTCAAACTTACTCTTGTCACCAATCATGTGATGTGAACAACCACTATCAATAATCCATTTGTCATTCTTTTTCACATAGGAAATCAATGTAGTTTTCTCATCCTCATCATATTCATCTTTCATTGCATCATAGACTACCTCAATTTCAAAATCATCACTCTCAGTGCCAGTTTCTTCTTCAGCAATGTAACAAGACTTCTTACCTTTTCCTTTGTAGTCTTTGGACCTTCAGTAGCTTCTCTCATCTCTTCTATCTTTGTGTTTTCCTTTTCTTTCTTCATCTTTATCCTTCCTATCATGACATCTAGCAGCTATATGACCAACTTTATTACATGCAAAACATATAATAGGGAGTTTACCTTTATACTTTCATTTTCCCCTTCTCAGTCTTCTAGCCATAAGAGCTTCTAGATCTTGAAGTTCTTCGTCAAAAGTGTCACTGCCACATTCACTTTCACTTTCACTTTCACTAATGCATCTTTCTTTTTCTATCTTTGGCTTGTTCAAAACTAACTATGACTTGAAAGAAGGTTCAACATTACCAATGCTACCAACAGTGAAATTATCATAGTTAGAGAGTTCAAAAGCAGCCAGCTTGCCAACCAAACTTTCCATAGTAAGCACATTTTTAGAGTTACATCTAGATTCCTGAATAGCTAAGATCTTAATAGCATATATAGGATGAAGAGTTCTTAGTACTTTACCAATTATATTTTCATCATCAATAATCCCATTCACTCCTCTAATAGCATTCACAACTTCTTTTATTCTACCACAATATTGTGCAATGTTCTCACCTTCTTACATTCTCATTTCATCAAACTTACCTCTGAGACTCTCAGCTTTAGCTTTCAGTACATTTAAGTCATCACCATAGATCCTTGCAAGAGTGTCCCACATCTCCTTAGCACTTGTGCAATCCTTAATGTCTTCAAATTCTGGATAGCTTAGGGTAGATGCAATTTCTAGCATCGCTTGATTATGTTCTTACTTAGCTCTCATTTCCTTGGTAGTCAAAGGTGTGACATGTGAGACATAGTCATTCTCAATGTAGTACTTTGTAGAATCACCAATACCAGCTAGATGCAGCTTCATCAAGCTTTGCCATGCAGGGAAGTTTTCCTTATTCAGCTTCCGTACCTCCTTATACATCCTGATCATTTGCTTCAAGTCCCTTTAAACTTGATTTTTGTAAACACCAATAATAAGTAACACACCTCTGATACCAATTGTTAATATGATTTAGAACAATAGAGAGGGGGGGTGAATCAGTTGTTCTAAGGTCCCGATGTATAAGACAAACTTAAAAACTTTTCTTTAAATCAGATCTAACAATTCAAAACCAACTCAGTCATCACTGATTCAATAATAGAAACATATAACATTGCAGTCCACTACCCATATGTATCTAACTTGTAAAACACAAAAATGTTCAAACCAAAACATTCACACAAGTATTGGCACTAGGATTTATAGTGGAAACCCAATTTGGGAAAAACCACTTTGTAACATGCTACTATTATTTTCACTCTTTTGAAGTGAGCTTGGTTAAAAGCCAACCCTGTCAAAGGTTACAATACACACTGTTAGGTGTGACCCGGTTAAAGGATTTCAATCACCCAGTTAAAAGTGAGCCTTGTTATAGGACTTACATACACTCCATTAGAATGCAACCTTGTTGAAAGGATTTAACATATGACTATATAGTCAATAAAACTTATTGATCTTCCAGCATCCTCTTTTCACCCATACATACACATCTAATCTTAGGTTCCCTTAATACTTTCCTCAGTTAGGTTAACTCATCTTTTGCCTCTCAATCTCATTTGTAGATCTTAGGATTAGGTCAGATTCATTGAATCTACCTGCTTTATGTTCTTCGGCTCCTTTTCTAGAATCTTCTCAAATCTCTTAAAGATTTACAATAAAACATTTTTCATTGCATTCAATGCTTTCAAACAATCAATAAATAAAGTCAACACGTTTTACATAATCCAAGAATTCAACAATGTTAGCTCCAAATCTAAATTCTCTTCAAATATAAAAATGCTGATGCTCAGTCAATACTGTGATCAACTACTCGGTCTTCATGTAGAAAGCTCGGTCATTACTAAAAATGTTTCCTTGGCTTAAACTGTCTTTTTCAGCAATTAACTAATGTTCAGTCGACACTAGAATTTTGCTTGGCATATACTGACTTGATCGACACTAACATCACTCGTCTTAAACATGATTTCTCCATTTTTTCTTGGTCAAGCCTACCAGTTTAGTCTTCAATCTTACTAAGTTAAACAATACATTGTCTCATCATTGTACAACATAGTCAAGTACACTTTGTAGTATCAAGATAACTCAACCTTTCATTAGGTGCTACTGTTACCAACCTTACCCCAATCCTTCACAACAATACAATAGATATAGTACTTTCCTAAGTAGCAACAGTCTTACCAGTTCAAGTTTGACATCAATAACAATACAACAATTGTTTCAATTGTAGTTTCCAACAGAGAAGGGAAACTTAATGGAGTGTGATGGCGTTGAAGCTAATACTCTTGGCAGTTCTAATAAGTCTAATACCAATAGTTCCACTCAAATCTTAGACAACACAAAAGGGGAGTTGATACAACTTATTGTAGACACGATGGTGAGAAAGAAAATGCCAACCATACCAATTGTATCTCAACTTGTGCTGAATGTTAAAACATTGCTATTGAGTTGGATAATCTAAAGAGAAAGGTGAGAAATTTAAAAATCAAAATGCTCAAGATGGACTGAAAGATGGGATATATCTCAAGTTTCAGTCTTTAGGTTATGTACAATTATGCTACATCCTTGTGTTTCCAGAAAAAAAAGTTTGTGGTGAAGATGGAGAAGAAAAAGGTAATTACAAGGATTTATTCAAGTTTATTATAGAAAACTGGAGCCATGCGTTGTATCACTTGGGTTGTGATATCAAATCTCCTTGTAATGTTTACTTCCTATATGCCTATGGTTCTATCCAATTTCTACCTCTGTGGGGTTTCTAAAAATAGTTTCTTTTTGATGTGGTTGTTTAACTCAGACTCTAAGTCTAGGAAGAAAATTTTCCTTTTTGGTTGTTGGTTAAATTGTGTTACTTTTATTAGGAGTAGGAACTTCTTGGATATTGTTATTATCTATATTGTGATGACAATTTGTTTATGCATAGCATGTTTGACCATTTTGTCTATGGTTTCTTAATGGTGGCTATTCTCTAGGTAACTTTTCATGTTTTAAAGTTGTTAGTACATTTTTAGATTTTATGCCCTCGAATTATGGTTTTGTAAGGATCAACACCCTTATTTTGTTGCTGGTTAATATGAAAAACAAAATTATATATGCAATTAAAATATAATATAATAAAAAAAATTCAAATTTTTGAACTTAAAAATAAAATTAATAAGTTTCCTTTTTTATCTACTTTTTTCCATTAAATTTAAATATTATTATATAAATTGTGAGAAATTTGTCAATTTTATTTATATTTTTATGAAGAAGACAAAGTAATTGAATACATATTATTATAGAAATTGAACTTTATTTATTTTTAATTCAAACTTATCTTGAATAGTTGATTATTTTCTTTGAACTGAAAATATTGAACTAGTTTTTAATTTTATTAACATTTTAATATTTTTTCCTATTACAATGGCATTACAAAGCATTGTAAATGTTATATATAAAATCTATTATTTCATAAGATAGAGACTAATGAATATCAATAAAAAATATAGGGATATAATAATATAACAATAATAATTTATTCTAAATAATTTATTCTACTTTTGTAAATAGTTTAATAAGAGTATAAAGATATATTAACATATAATAATATGAATGAATTGCAATAGATTATATAGAAACCAATAAACAACAAGTACAAATGCAAGCACAATTAGCTGAATTGAAGTTCACCTCACTAACAATGCAAAATGTGAGTGTACAAATAGGTAGAGTGGAGGGAACTAACCTCTACAAAGTGAGGAAGAGGTGTGAAAACAACATGACACAACTAAAAGATTTTGTCAATCAATTAGATACCTCACCTAGAACAATTCAAACAGGTGACACCTAACTGGGCTTAACAAATCCATGCAAAAAATTTAAAACACCAACTCCCCCCTTAAGAATAGCTTAGGTGCACACAAAAGATATGATTCCCAACAACAAGGCATGATAAGGTACTCATTTACAATGCAAAAAACTCAAAAGAAAGGAGAAACGAGGAAAACCTAGTCCTTAGGAAGAAAACCTCCCTTCAAAAAGAGATAAGATGCAATAACATGTACAAGTGAAGAATAAGAAGAGTGATAGATGGACACATGATAAACTCCCACAAACTACTATGGATTAATTCTATCACAAAGTGTACAATATGATCTTCCCATGGGAGATAAAGTACAGAAGATCAAATGACCTCCCATAAGATATGAAGTGATGAAATATGCACATAGTGCCGGTAGATGTCGACACTAGATGTTCAAGAGGATCCATGGATGTTGAACAAGATTCCTCCCCTTGGTAAAAAAAAACACCATAAATGTGTGCAAGATTACTTCTCATTCTGTATATGAATGTGTAGGAAGCAAGATGAATGTATCTAGATGTTGCACATAATCCAAAGACTGAAATGATGCTAGTGATCCCTTTGAATGATGCTCAAAGATATACAAGACAATGTTGATGTGTGATGGATCATGTACTATGAAAGATTTTAGAACAAGGACGGTGGATGTATGGTCATGTCTAGACCAATGAGAATTTGATACTGTTGTAGATGAAAATAGCTGAGTTTGTTATCCCAACTCATGAATTTGTATGCACAATATGTCACGATAGGAGTAGATGTAGGTGACATAAGAGCAACCTCCAAAGATGAAAATGGTGATGCAAATTCATGAAAGTCATCACCAAATAGAAGATGAAAGTCTTCAATATTTTCATTTAAATATGCAAGATGGGATTCTACAAACAAAGATGCTATGTTTGATAGATACACATCCTAATGTGGTGGATTTGGTATGACTATATCAAATACCTTATGCAAAGAATCCATGAAACTCATGGATGAGTGAACAACACATTTAGATGTAGCAACAATTGATGATGTCCTACTAGATAGCCAAGTGAGACTGATGGTATTTTTATATGAGTTTGAGATTCAGATAAGGCAATACCATCATTCAGAAGAATTTTTTGAATTTCCTTAATTTGATGAAACCAACATTCTTTTGTTGTTTTCCTATTCTTTCCATAATATTCATATTTTATTTTCCATTTAATCTAGGAGGATTCTAGAGAATACTTGAATAAAAGGGATTATTTGTGAGAGACATGATCATATTGAACCAACAAAATTAAAAGTGGAAAGCACACCAAGATTACCCCTAGATTATTTGGTCTCCCCCCTAATTTGACACTTTATAAGAAGTTCTTGTAAATCTTCCAAAAGAAAAATAAATTGGCACTTTATAGAATTAGTGTTATAAAATTCTCTTTGGATTGGTGACAAAAAAGTATATGCCTTTTTAAATTACAAGTTATTGATCCTCCTAAATTTTTTGATTTTAGAAAATTGATTTTAGTGCAAAAATTCAAAATGAGAGGGAATGAATAAAAATAAAGGTTTACAAATCCATTCAACCCAAAGTGCAACTTGAAACTGCAAGTTGCATAATCTGGCTCAAAACCCCTCTCGCCTTATGCACGAGGCTTCTCGCTATTGATATGTGTTTCCTGACTAGTAATTTATGCTCACCACGACCCTTAACACGGCTTAAAAAAAGCTTAAAAGTCCTTTGAAGTTCAAGGAAAAGGATGTAGGCCATAGGCTATCATAAATATATATATATATATATATATATATATATATATATATATATATATATATATATATATATATATATATATATATATATATATATATATATATATATATATATATATATATATATATATATATGCTCGCTAAAATGTAACCAAGTTTACAAAAATTTCATTAATATATATAAAATATGTATAGTTCTAATGATACTAAGTATCCATATAGAGAGTGAATAAAAAATATTATTAGACTTAATTTGCGAACCGAGTGAAAGCCTAATAGAAACCATCACCGAAAATCAAATCAACAAACTCATCAAATCATTGAATGTTGTCCCAATCATCAATCTTGGCCCACTTTCATAATTGATCCCTCCCAACTCCTACTCACCTCTAGTGAAGAGTTGGGCTACCCTCGTCCATATTGAGGAGAAACAATTGCTTCTTCCCCATTATAATTAACTGCCATAGCTTGGATATATCATCAGGTAATGGAATATCTATGTGTAGTTTAGCCAACACCATGAAATCAATGTCATCATTTGAACAAGAAAGTTTATCGAAAAACTTCACAAAGAAGGATCATCATGTCCACTTTGATCCCCCCAAGTTAAATAAGGAAGCTAGGAAATGTAAGGTGATGTCTAAATTAACCCTATATTTGTTGGTGGAAATGATGGATTCTTTCTCAAGAGCCATACAAATGGATTTGCTAGTAATTAGGCTAGGTATTCCACTAAAAAGTGGAGCCAAAAGTCCAAGATGAAACCTAGGAAGGCCATTTGCCTTTTGTCACTACAAAGATGGATAGGGGTTTTCATGTTTCTAAGAAGAAAGAAAAAATGTAATAGGAAAATGCTAAAATTCATAGTGATATCAAATTCCCAATCTTGTAGTGCTAATAATGATTAAGAAATATAATTTATAGAAAAAATGTGGCCTTCCTACTCGAGTCCACTATTACTAACATGCCACACTAATAAATTCACACGTTTGGAACAACTCCCACAAGTTGTAGAGAGATTAGTATTAAGATAAGGGAAATCTTTGATAGCTTGCCAACTTATGTCACTTTCCACCCATTTGAGTATAAGGGATCCTCATAGTGTTAACCTTCTATAATTGTACTTGAAAACTTGTAAAATAGCATTTGATAGGTATCTAATTTTAGAATTTCTTTCATATGTGTGAACATTCTCTTGTATGAAGTCATGCAATGTTCCCCTTTAATGGACTTTTGGCCTATAATGTTTTAATTGGTTGAAGGAAGTGCTGACAAATAATTTAATTTGCATATCATGTTAGTTTGGATTCACAAATCTATTGTGCTCCATATATTGTTCAAACTAATTTGACATGAAATCACTGCCATTTAAAATTTTATTAGAATGGGATGTTTAGAGTTGTTACATGAAATTGTTTATGATATTGATAACTTTCTTTTAAGAATTTAAAATCTTAAAATTATATTTTCATATTTAAAAAAAGGAAAATATAATAAAGATTTTATAAAATAGAAATATTTTTTTAAATTAGAAAATATATCATAATTATTAATATTTGAAAAATAAAAATAAATTTTAAAATTATGAAACAAACATTTTTTAAAATAAAAAATAATTATTTTTTTGTTTTTGGTATTCTAGAAACAAAATATGATAAAAGAGAAATCTTTAATTTTTTAGAATTTATAATAAACATATATCTTTTATCATAATTAATAAATTAAAAAAAAAAAAAACTAATAAAAGAAAAATATTTAGTGTTTAAGCATTTATAATAGATGTATTTATTTTAAACTAGAAAGTGTAATTATAAAAACTAATTTAATATAAAATACTTAAAACAAATATATAAATCAATCATAATATTTACTCTATACAAAATATTTCCTCACTATTAAAAATGTCATTTTAGAAAGTAAGTTTTTTATAAAGAAAACAATTGATTTTTTTGAATTTTATAGTAAAAATATATCTTCACAGTAAAAATGGTTCTCTTTTCAATAGAAAATATGATAAGTTTTTTAATTTTTACTTTTTTTTAAATTTTTATCTAAAAATAAAAAAATTATTACTTTTTTCTATTATTTAAAATATTTTGAATTTTCTTTTTGACTTATTATTTTCATATATTTCATTTTGGATGTCTAATATTCATTTCTATGGTTAGCTTCTGCTATAATTTGTTAAATTATTCATATATTTATGAATGAAAATTATATGTTAAAGTCCTTCATGTTTGCAAAATTTTGAGATTGATAACATTTTTAAAGTTTTTAATTAAGAACTTCTTGAATAGTGCTTGGTGATAAGTTGTTTGTACATAGAGTGTTTGACCACTTTGTTTGTGGTTGCTTACTAATGGCTACTCTCTAGATATTTTTTAATATTTTTCTGTTAGTAGTGTCGTATTGGATTTTATGCCCTCAAACTATGGTTGTGTAAGAGTTAACACCCTTGTTTTGCTACTAGTTAATATAAAAAATATAATCATATATGTAATAGAAATCATATAATAAACAAATAAATTCAACACTTGAACTTAAAAATAAATATAATAAGTTTCATTTTCTATCTACTTTTTCCATTAGATTCAAATATTATTATAAAAATTTGGAAAAATTTGTCAATTTTATTTATATCTTTATGAAGTGGTCAAAGTAATGAAATATATATATATAGAGAGAGATATCTCTCTCTCTCTATATATATATATATATATATCTATATCCAAAAAATTGAATTTTATTTATTTTTTATTTCAAACTTATCTTAAAATTATGATTATTTTCTATAAACATAAAATATTATTATTTTTTAATTTTATTACTATTTTATTGTTTTTTAATTTTAAAGTGTGAGAAAATAGAAATTTAGAATCTTTTGTCATTTTAGTTGAGGGGCTATTATTTAAGAATTGAAAATAGGCAGTCCTTGGAAAAAAGGGGGTTGAAAATAAGTAGTGGCTGCATATTGCCAAAAACAGCATGTGGCTCCACAAATATTTTTCATTTTATTTCTATTTTTTTAATAAATTATTATTATATTAATTAATTTAAATTTCAAATAATATATATTCATGGCACCAGCAGTTCAACAAATATCTTGACAGGGGAACTTGTAGCCTAACAAATGAAAACTTTTATTTTTAAGAAAAGATTTTAAATAATCTTATAACCTAAATTTCCTAAAACCACATCTTTCTAAAACATAGAACCTTAAGCTCCCATAGAACCTTATATAAGAAACATAAAAATTCATTTTAATAATTTTATTTTTATTAAACTTTTAATTTCATTTTAATAACTTTTATTTTTTCTGTAGTTTTTGGTGATCCCAAACTACTAACAGTACTAATACAAAATTTTGTTAAAAACTTTATAAAGTTCTGTTTCTCGTTTCAACTATTCCGTATTTAATTAGAAATATTTTTACTAACAGGAATTAGTCGGTGATCTTTTTGCAATTAATCCTTTGTTTTAATATATTGAGTTGTATGGCAAAGGAAACCCTTAAACTTGTTATCTTTTGGTTGGTTTATATATGCATATAAAATTCGTTCGTTTAGCTTAGTATTTCAATCAAATGACATCAGAGATCCTAAAATATGTCTTTTGGTAGGTAAGTATCTCTATGTTTATCTCAGCAGGTTCATTGGTAGTGTTCAGAGCCCTTTGGAGTATTTTGATTTCACACAGTTTTGTGACTATTACATCTTTCCTTCTTCTTTGCTCCTGTTTCAATGTGTTGCATGGCTGTTTGCTCCTTGTTGCTATATCTTCACTGTTTTATTTGCTTAATTAATATATCACATATTTTTTTCTATTTATTGTATGAGTTTCCAGCCTCACTTTTATTTGTAATTAATATGGATTTTCTTTATTATTATTTTTCTCGTGTCATGAATGATAATTCTTTTATTTGTGACATGAATGACAAAATGTTTTAATATCCTTTTGCTTGTGACATTTCATGATGTTAGATATTAAAAACAGTTTATAATCTAAATGTCTAATCATACTATAATCTTGTTTACCCACATTACCAAAGCTAGTAAGACTAGTTTCTATGACTGAACAAATACAATAACAATCGCCCAAAGCACCACAGTGCTATTAATATTTGGCATAAAAACCTTCTTTCAACCACATGCTCAGAGCAACTTGTTGTAGTTTGATTACATTTAGTTTTGAAGCTTTCTTTTTGATAACTTCATTTGCAATTTCTATTATGTAAACAATTTCTTTACCATTTGAGCAATGAGAACTTAACTGTTTTCAAATCCACCTGGACCACAATGTTTTGAATCTCTTAATTAATTTAAGTCACGATCTAATCTGGTATCAGCAAATATTTACATTCATTACCTCTAAGTTTGGTCTCACTTAAAGAAATTCAGGATAGTTTATTTGCACAAGATACAGTTACGAAGAATTAGTTTTGTAATGGAATTTGATAATCTTAATTGATATGCACTTTCAAATTTGTTCATACATATTTTTGGCTTTCTATTAGCCTAATGAAGTATCTTTAATGTTGTGTTTCTGAAGTAGATCAGTAAATAGTCTGGACAAATCTTGTAAGTGGTTAAACTTAAAATTTGATAGCAAATCAATGAAAAATAGTAACATAATGCCTTCACACTTGAACTGGAATCATTTGAATGATAATTTTGTCTTTTTATATAATAATCTAGACAAATATTGTAATTGGTTGAACTTAATATTTGACATAGTAACAATAGCGTCTTCACACTTGAGTTGGAATCATTTAAAAGATAATTCAGCTTCTTTTCATCTATAGATCAAACTACCGGCCTCTTTTTAGCTATAAATTGAACTACCCATATGGCCTTACCAAAACATACAACACCATTCATTTCATCCAAACTCATCTCTAAATCTCACAAAACCAAATCCTCTTAATAAATTTATCCAATTACCACCTTTATTCTTGTAACAGATCCATATATAAAAAAAACTACTTGTTTCAAAATATTAGAGATAACAACAGATAACAAACCTTCCACAAAAATGTCGAAGGTTGATTCCACAATTGTATTATCAAAAAACTATCCAGTTAAGCTTGAAAAACTGTCTAGTATGAACATGCACAACTTTAGCTGCTGCACCATCGCTGTTGAACTCCAAGCACTCGAACCCCATAGATCATTTCTTCTTATTTTGAATGACTTTAATGGACACAAAATCATTTAAAACAATTTTTTTTATCCATCCATTCCTTCAGATTTTTGACCCAGAGAGTTCTGTTTTTAATTAGATCATCAGAAAAATTAGGACTTTCTTACATAACCCCATTATTTATAGTATAATAAATCAGAATTTTCAAGGACACGTAGAGTGCCCAAAATTCATTTGGACAAGTAGAGTGTTGTTGTGTAGATATTTGCAGAAATTTAAAGACAAGTTATAAAATGTGAGTGCCACTTATAAATCTGTGTGCCAAGTATTATAGAGCCTGCCACTCATATCTGTTATCCACAAAATACAAATCCTATGTAAAGTTAAATCGATAAAATAACATACAATTAACGATTCTCTGTGGTGGATGAAGAGGAAGATCGTTGCAGCTTTATTCTCCATTACTTTATCAACCATACATTTAATCTGCAATAATTTGGCCCACACTTTAGTGAATTTTTTTTTTAAATGAGAGTACGCTCAAGCAAATGTTCTTTGTATGCAATCACTTCTTCACCCATGCTAATTTTAAGAATTTGAGTGGATGGCTAGAAAGGCAAAACACAACATTGGTAATTGTAGAGTTGATAGGTTCTCTTATATAGCTCTGTGCAAAAATTGTAGTTTGGCCTTTCAAAATAGTTTGTTATTGAATATAGAATTGTATATCAATGATCAACATTATTACGAGGATAATTTCTTTTATGTATCATCTAAAATATTTTTCAAATTTAATATAATAGAAATAAAATATAATAGGAAATTTAAGCATTTGAATTTAAAAATAAATATAATAAGTTTCATTTTCTTTTCTTTTTTTCATTATTTTTTTATATTAAATATAGGTAGGTCAAAGACAAAAAAGTATTCACCGAGAGTATCAAAAAAAGAGGCCCAGCCTCACCACGAAGTTCAGAGTATCATGTATACAGACTTATAACAGAAGACAGAAGAAGCTAAAGAACTACTAGGTAAGACATCATAATGGGTATCAACCCAAGTAGTCCAACCAAGAGGACCCTCCATCCAAACTATGTTCTTACGCTCCTAGATTTGCGTAAGCATGAAGATCTCATCTTTCCTGGAATTAATATTCTTCCTGATCTCTTGGTTCAGCCTTTTGCAAGTTCGTTCAAACATTTGAAGGTCATCGAAATTCCTCCTCCACTCGTAACCATGCTTCAACTCATAGACGAAGAATGTGGTGTGCCCATCTTTCAAGAATCTCCTTAGCTTGTCTTTCTCCATCATCATTGTTGTGTGGACCTAAAGAAATATTTTTTAAAATGTGAGTTTTCAAAAAAACTCAGTAAGAATTCTAGGGTTGGTTTGATACCTTTCCTCGTTCCTACACTTCCAGATCTGCCAGAGGATGTTAGAAGACATCATATTCCAAAATAAATTACCATCCTTTTTAAGCCCATCAATATGACCAGTAACAATTTCCAGAATATTCACATTTAAAGGGTAAAAAATACCAAACATGTTCCAGATTTCTTTAGCAAAGATGCAATCAAAGAGGATATGTCTACCAGTTTCAGGAAGCCTGCAAAGACTGCAAATATCAGTTGTGTGACCATCTTTTCTAATAGGGAGTCTGTCAAGCAGAGTCAGCCACTTAAAACATCTAATTTTAGGTTCAACAAGGCCTTTCCATAGAATATCAAAATACTTCTTCCAAGACACAGCATCAAGAGAAGAATACCAAACAGTATTGATATGATTAATAATATTTTCATTATGATCAATGATTCTATAGACATTCTTGGCTTTGAGATTAGCCATAATGACCCCATCCGGCCATTTGCATTTTAAGTATCTATGAGAGTCCAAATGACAGTCAAAAGGCAGGTCCTTCGTAGCCTTGACAATCATGTTATAAGTCTTCTTTTGGGAGTCTGAAATATTAAATATGTTGTTAAGCTCATCCCAATTGATGAGTTTATCATTTTCAAAAAGATCAGCAAGCTGGGAGATCCCCAGTCTAGCCCACAACCTAGCAGAACATCCTTGGGAAAGGGCTAGGGGTTTACCAGCCAGGTGCAAGCTCCACCAAATGGATCTTTCACCATATAGATGCTTAGCATCATGGAAATCCTTATTGGTGACAAATTTCCTGACATGGTCCCAGGCTCTCTAGATGGATCTGAAAATAGTAGAGCCTTGGACAATGACTGGGAAGTTGCCAACAATTAAGTCACAAAATGGGAGATTTCTCCAAGTTCTAGCTTTTTTAGGAAAGCCTCTTTCAATATTATGCCTAACCAACACTTTCTATGGATCGTTTCCATCCATAGAATGAAAGATCCATTTGGCAGATAAAGCAATACCTTGAGTTTTAAGGTCTTTAAGCCCCAACCCCCCAAGGAGTTTGTCAGTATGATACCAGTCCCATTTGACCGCATGCATTTTTCTATTGCCTTTACCATCAGACCAGAGGAAGCTCCTAATGGCCTTTTGAATTTCCAAAATTTGGTAATTACTAAACATCCAAGCAGAGGAGTAGTATATGCTATATGAAGACAACATCTTTTGACAGACTTGGATTCTGCCAACAAGAGATAAAGATTTGTTATGCCACTTATTCAACTTCTTATTAATTTTTTCCTTAATCCAGGACCACATGTCTTTGAGGGAAGTCTCAACAAAGAAGGGGATACCTAAATACTTAACAATTTTTTGAGGTCTGCCTCATTGGAAGTTATATTGATTGAACCAAATAGGAGGTTACTCTTCCCACCCCAGGAAAATGGATTTGGATTGAGAAATATGAGCACCAGAGATAGAACAGAACATATTAAGCTTGGTTTGCAAGGCTTCAAAGTTATTGTTGGTAAGCTCAAAAAACAAGGCAGTGTCATCAGCAAACTGACAGTTAATAAGCTCATCATTGTTAGGAAGATAAATGCCTCTAACATCAGGGGAAAGTGTATTATCCCTGAGGATATAGTAAAGGGCTTCTGAAGCTATGACAAATAGAGTAGGGGCTAAGGGCCATCCTTGTCTAATAGATTGACCAAGGGGAAAGGGATTGGAGAGGGAACCATTAACCTCCACCTGGGCAGAGACATCATTAAGCAGAACCCGAACTGGATTATAGAAGAAGGTCAGGAAACCAAAGGCCTCAAGCATCATGACGATAAAATTACACTCAACCCTATCATAGGCTTTTTTGATGTCCAGGAGTAACATCGCAGAGTTCTGATGAGAGCACTTCGCCCAATCCATGGCTTCCCAGCTAGTAATTAAGTTTTCCAAAATATATCTACCTTTGATAAAAACTAGTCTGGGTAGCAAAAACAAACTTAGAAAGGATATGAACAAGTTTGAGGGCCAGGATCTTGGCCAAAATCTTATAGGAAACATTGAGGAGGGTGATAGGCCTCCAATTTTTTATAAGAGCTTTGTCCCCATCCTTGGGAAGAAGTTTAATGATGCCACTGTTAATCTCAGGGCCAAGGAAACCATTAGCCATAGCTTCCAAATAGATGTCATGTAAATCCTTATAGATCCAACTGATATTGGCCTTATAAAATTCAACAGGGAGCCCATCAGGGCCGGGGGACTTATCATTATTGAGAGAATTGATAGCTTTTTCTACCTCATCCAAAGAGATATCCTTAGATAAGATACTAATATCATCATTATCCAATTTATTGGGGATAAGAATTTTACACTTATTCCTAAGATCAACAGCCTCCTTAGAGTCCTTAGAGGTGAAGAGACTCCTGTAGTAATCGGCAAAGGCTCGAGATATCATGGTTATCAATTAGGAGTCTTTCAATAGACTCCTTGGTTTTCTTTTGCTTTAAAAGGTTAAAGAAAAAATTTGGAACCACGATCCCCGTTCTGGATCCAATGAGCGCGAGATCTGATTTTAGCACCACGAATTCTAAATTATTGATGTTTCCTTAGGGCATCATTAGCAGAGATCACCTGGGAGAAAAGGTCAATATTGGAGGAATCATTCTGAACATTGCTCTTAGCCTCTTGGAGATCAAAGGAAATACGTTTTTCAATGAACCTATAAACCTTAGCATTCTTTTGACCAATGGTTTTGAGGAGACATTGCCAAGCTGGGAGATTAACCTTCCATCTATTAGTCTTGGAGAAGTTAGGGAAATTAACCTTATTGATATTGCAAATAATTTGAATGGAAGCAAGGATATCTTCATCAAGAAGGAGATTGGTATTCAGAATGAATTTGGGATTAGTCATCCTAGGGTGAATAGGGGAAAAGTTGAGGCTGACACGGGTAGAAATGGGATGGTGATCAGAGAGGGTAGTGTATACACCTAAAAATGGTCATCTAGACTATTAGCCCCTTTTGCTAAATTATAAATTGCTTATTCTTGATCAAATCCTAGTTCTATCATTTATTCGATTATTTTCTATGGGCTAACCATCTTATCCTAAGTTTTTATTTATTTAAAAGGAATATTTCCTCCCCTTTTAATAAATAAAAAGCCCCCATTTTTCCTCTTATCCTAAGTTGCACAAATAAAGCATTATTCTTATTTTATAAAAAGGGAAAAAACACTTTTTGTCTCATATGGACACAAAAGTCAACTCCTATTTTCCTATTGGAGGATACTTGTGCACATGGATTGCTCCTCTTTTAAGCTCCACCCTTGATTAAATCTTTTGCCTCTTAATCTCCATGGTCCATTTCTCCTCATTTCCTATAAAAGAAGAGCTCTCTTCTTCATTCTAGATCCCCAACTTTTTATGCTAACTTTATGCTGCAGGTTTTCTAGGTCACTTTGGAGCTTTTGGAGATTTGGAGCATTCTTAGCATCTACATCTCATTCTTGCATTCTACATCTCATTCTTGCATTCTTAGCTTAGCTTCATATTTATGCTTTCTTAGATTAGCTTCATTTCTATGCTCTAGATTAGCTCACATAGATTAATTAGCTTGGGTTGTAACACTTGCATATTTCCTTTCATAGCTTAGCTTGCATTTCCATTTCTAGTATAGTTGCATTGCATTTTAATTCTTGATTCTTGAGGATATTGGCATTCTTGCCCTTGTCTTCATTGAATCTCCCATTGCATGGTTTACTAGCAAGGTTATAGGCTACATAGCTCTAGCTAAGAGCATTCTTAAAAACCCTTGCACTCCATGCCTAGGGAGCTATGGATCGATTTGTGAGGGCTCATTCTTGAGTTTCCTTGCATGTAATGATCCATAGAAGTGTGACACAATTATAGCACATATTTTTGGCGCCCACCGTGGGGCAGAGTAGACTAGCTTTGTCCCTTCTTTTTCTGCATTTTCATCATTTTCCGTCAATTTTTCGGCAAGTTTTCAGCTTAATTTTTCATCTCTATTTTTTTCTCAGATTGTCATGCGATACTTTCCAGAAGTATCGCGCGATATACCTCTGTATGTGCACGCGATACTTTGCCTGTCATAAGAAATATCGCGTGATATACCTCTGTATGCGTGTGTGATACTTCGCCTGTCAGAAGTATCACCTAGCTATAGTAGAGAATATCACCTGGTGTCGGGCGAAGTATCGCCTGGTATAAGGTGAAATATCGCGCAGACTAAAAGTATCGCCTGGTGTCAGGCGAAGTATCGCGCGATACTGTGTCTGTACCTGGCAGTGAGCTATTTTTGGGCTATTTTATCTATCTTGCAAGTTTTAGGTTCTTAGCTATCTTTTTGAAATTTTCTAAAATTTTCAGCGTTTTCAAATAAATCTGTGCCACTCTGGAAAACGGGTGCCCTTTTTTTTTGAAATCTTGCAAATGGTATCAAAATTTTAAGTGTGATATATCGTTGGAAAGGTCTTTCCGAGCCCAATCCAACCATGATGGTTTCATTTTCAGATTTTATCATTTGATCAGTTATTTTTGCACATTATCTGATTTTTTTTTCATGTACTAATCATTGTTAGATTTTGGATTTTGATTCTCCTAACTCTTGTTGGTCTAACAAGTTGTGGTTGTAGGTGCTTCTTGCTTGAAATTTGCTAAAATCGCATGTCAAAGAGGGCTACTAATGGTTTTTGCAGGGCTGCCCTAAGCATAAAAACCAAATCAAGTGCTTGTTTAATTGCTTTCTTTATTAAGTGCGGCATATACTAGTTGTTTCCTTTCATAGGCACTTAATACCTTGTTGTAGAAATTTTGAGGTGGTAGGAGAGTATGCTCTTCACCCTTGTGGTGAAATAGAAATCTTGACCCATCTTGGGATTTTGAAAGCAAGGGGGTAATTGAATCTTTGCTTGGTGTGTTTGGGAGAGATTCTTGAGATAGGGGAGTATGCTCTTCACCCTTGTGGTGAACCAAAAACTTTGAACCTCAAGAATTAATCCACTCTTTGTTTAGCTTAGGATCCTTTAGCGGGCCTGCTCTTGAGCAATCAAGAGGAACGACCCAAGTGGGGACAACCTTGTCATCATTTTTCTTGGTGGCAAATGATTCCAACTCACTATAATCTCAAGGCTATCGAGGACACAAAATCTTGGTAGACATAGTACTTATCTTCGCTTGATGTGAGTAACTTATGGGATTGTGACCATGAGGAAAGCATTAAGCAAGAATGCTTAAGGTACTCTTGAGGCCGCGAGGTCCTAGTCCTTTATGAGGAGCAAGAGGGGTGCTATGAACGGAAACCCTTACTATGAACCATTAGATAGAGGCCACCCTATTTTAGCCGCTTAGCTTCTTGGTGCAAGGATTGATCCAAGTGGACTTACCCGGATCACCCCAAGACACTCACCATATGTGTTCCTTTGGTTGTGTTTTTGACACTTCCATGACAATGCCAATATCTCTTGTGGGCAACCACTTGGTGTGAGGCAAGGGAGCATCAAGTTGTGGGCCACGTTGCTAAGTAATGAGCCTTGTCCTTCTAGGTAGTAATTGCTTGAATTGTCTTCGATTGTGCTATACCAATGTAAACGTTCTCAACATTCAAACAAACGGTAGCATTCATAAGGTTCTCTATTTTGATATCACAAGTGCTTATCTTGGCAAGGTTGCTTTTTCCCTTGTTTCAAGTGTTCTATGACATGTTTGATCCCATACTGTTTGCAAACCTGTCTTTTATCTGTTGCTACTGCTTGTCAAACTGAGAAATTGCACTGTTCAATCTACAAATTTGGTCCAAGCGCTTCAAAACTGAGATTTTTATGTTCACTGGTCAAAAAAATCACCCAATTCTACAACAGTATCGCACGCCTTACTGCGAAATATCATGCGATACTTCACACCCTGCTATTTTATCGCACGCTTTGTTGAGATATATCGCGTGATAGTTCGCTCCTGCTGGACTATCGCCCGGCTAGCCTGGAGTCTATCGCCCAACCATACTATAGTCTATCGCCTGGCTTAGGGTGAAGTATTGCCCAAACTAAGAAGTATCACCCTGTCTGCCTGGAAAGTATCGCCCAGAATCTTTTTGCTGTCCTGTCATTGCTGCAATTCGGAGTTGCTAAACTTGCACTTTAACCCGGTGTAGAGTGTCTTTTTCTGTTCTTACCTGAAACTGGTCTGTTATCTACATGCTTAGATTTGTTCTAGACTGAAACAAATGAGTTAAAACTATTGGATTTGAGTTTAACGAATGCTACTCTTGATCACTTGTCGCATCACGATTACCTCTCTAGCTACTTGTTTATTGAGCTTCTTTCTCATTGCTCGGCTTTAGTCAATTGATTGCTGTAAGTGCTTGAGCACTTTTGACGAGCCATCTCTCTATTGTTCTACTTTGCCAAGTGATCTTTATTAGCTTTTCTTATCTCAAATTTGAGAAACTTTGTCTCATTCTATTAGTTGACCAACATCTCTTTTCATGCCAGTTACAACTCGGTCTCAGTTTGAGCAGGAGAATCACCTTCCGTTCAATTATACATAGTTACCTTCTCCAACTAGACGTTCCAAAGCACCCATTAGCAAAGACAGTTCTAGTTCTGACCAATCTGAGAAATCTAAGGCTACACCATGGTACAAAGGAGGTTTCCTCTTTTCCGCGTTCAAGACTCCCAAAAACACAGACAGTGTCTCACTCACTTTGACTGAACAAGAAAAATTTCAACTCTTGCAAGAACACTTTGAGCGTAAGGATAATCAAGCGCGCTTAGACAAAGAACACAATCAACAAAGGATGGATGCTACTAGGTGCATGGCTTATAGAGGGACATTTCATGAGCAACCTGAGACTAGTAATCATGAGCATAGACCTCTTTTTAACAATGGCAACAATGACAACAACACGCCACCAAGATCTCCTCCAAGACCAACTTTTGCTATGCCTTTTTCACCACCTAGACCTCCTCCCTCTCAACATGAGGCAGAGGCTAATGATGAGATTTCTAGTGAGGATCTTATGAGATGTGAACAAGATGTGGATTTCCAACGAATGATGCATAAGCTTTTAGAGCGTAATGGCGATCAATATTTTCAATATATGACTTCCAGAGGATACAAGCTTCCTCCCGGCTATGATGTCAGAAAAATTGTCCAACAAAGAGTACCAACTGAATTGGAAGTGCTTCAAGAAGAATTACGTCGGACAAATCAATGCCTTACCCAAATGGCATTAGAAAGAGAGCCTCCAAAGGTCTCTTTTGTACAATCAATTTGTGCTCTTCCTTTTGATAAAGATCTATACATGGTCCCATTTCCTAAGGATATTGAGGTTCCTAAATATGACAAGTATGATGGAAATGGTGACCCTCATGACCATGTGCGTCATTTTTATGCTCTTAGTATGGACTTTCTTCATGAAGACACATATCTCCTATGCTTATTCCCTCGAAGCTTAAGAGGCCAAGCTTTGGAATGGTTTGCGAAATTGACACCACCACTTAAGACTGTTGATGAGTTAGCTCAGCGATTTACCCAACAGTACTCTTACAACATCCAACAACCTGTCACTGTGATAGATCTCGGTAATCTAAGAAAACATCAAGGTGAGCCATTTGCAACTTACTTACAACGTTGGAGGTCATTGTATTCTTGATATCCTCGTCAGCTACCTGAAAGAGAAAAGATTGACATTTTCATCAATACACTTGTGCCTGAGCTATTTTATGATCTAAGGAAGCAACTGTTCTCCTCCTTCCATGACATGGTTGAAAGTGCATATCGGATTGAGGATGTAGCTATAAGAAAAGGGGATATTTTTATTAATAAAGATGCTAAAGGCAATGGTAAAGACAAGATCAAACCTTGGAATAAGAACAAGTATGTTGTTAATGATGGGGTTGTTGACGCTCCTAAAGTTAAAGAGCCTGCTTTCAATCTTTCCAATGCTATCTATGCAGCAAAACAACAAGAAGCTGCCAATGCTCACAGTGCTCCTAAACCTCAATATGCAGATAAGCCTAAGAAGTCATTTTGAAAGCGAGTCTATACCAAGTTGGTAGAACCTTACGATGTGATCCTTAAGACTTTGGTTGACAATGGATATCTTACGCTTCCTGATAAACCTGGTAACTGGGATCCGATAAATAAGCCTGATTGGTGGAGAGAGGATCATTACTGCCATTATCACAGAAACAAGGGACATCCAACAGACAATTGTTTTAGGCTTAAGGATGATATTCAGGATCTTATTGAGAACGGCACAATCTCCACTAATGGCTTAACTAAAAATTCTGATCACACATCTTTCAAAGATCCTCTACCTAAGCATGATAAGGGGGAAACCTCTCAAACACATAAGAAGAATCATGATGCAAAGATCAATTACACGTATCCTTCTAATACGCTTGTGATTAACATGGTAGAGCCCGTTGAGAGTGTTCTAATGATGAGGTCTCAAGATGATAATAACACCAATCATGGTAAGCCAAAGTTAGTCTTGCAAACACATGGTAGTTCATCTTCCCGAAGTGAGACACTGAATGTTGTTACTAGGGGGCAAGCCAAGGTTGTCCTTAAAACTGTGCAAGATCCCAAACAAGCTTTGCCTTCCAAACAAGTGGCTCCTTCAGCCACCCCTAGCTATGATCTTGTCCAACATTTGCAAAAGACACCAGCACAGATATCTATCCTTGAGTTGCTTCGATTATCCTCTTCGCATAGAGAGATTCTTAATGAGGCTCTACGTACAACACGTGTTCCCAATGACATTGATCCAGATCAATTTCAGGCTATGGTCAACCACATTTCATCTCTACTATCTCTCTCCTTTTCTGCAGAAGATGACATATTTATTGCTCACCCGCATAATCTAGCTTTACACATTGAAGTTCTAGTCTACAATACCCGAGTCCGCCGAGTCCTGATAGACAATGGTGCAGGGTTAAATATTGTTTCTTTCAATGTCATACAACAATTGGGTTTGTCAGAATTCGCTGTGGATTCTAAAAAGAAGATTACTATAAAAGCTTACGATGAAGTGGAAAGATCTTCCAAAGGTCCTGTCACATTGCCTGTCCGAGTGGGCCCTGTCACGAAAGATATTAGCTTCCAAGTATTGGACATCCCACTCACATATAACATTCTTTTGGGTCATCCTTGGATCCATGACATGCAGGCTATTCCTTCCACTTATCATCAGTGCATCAAATTTTCGTACAATGGCACTGAGGTTGTGATTCCTGGAGACCATACTATTGCTATCAATGCTCTTGCTACTACTAAAAAATTTGTTCCTCACAATGAACCTACTGATGATCCTATTACGTCTCTAGTTGCTGCTGAGAAATCATTTAAGATGATGAGCCTTGGTATGGGTGAATATAAACTGGGTTGCTTTGCTTCTATACTTGTTTCTCCTAGGTCATATGGGAGACCTTCTGATCAGATGAAGCCTTCCACTTCTGCTATGGTGATCTTTGATACTTTTGTTCCTTCATCCTTTCCTTTAGAAGAAGAAAGAGAAGAACAAGCTATTCAAGAGTGGATCTATAGAGAGGATTCTAGAAATACTCCCATGCTCAGTAATTCAGACACAGATACAGATGAGTCACCGCTACACACTATGGCTCAAATGGGAGATGATCTTCCCTCCACTTCACTTCTTTGGGGAGAAAAATGTATATCTACTGATGATATGGATGTTGATATGGTTCATTCTTGTAGTAACCATCCCGACGTGGTTGATGGGTCTTGTGTGGGGTCTGATGAGTTTGTTCCTTGTATTGCCTTAGTGAACCACGTTGGTTCTTCTATGACAAGTCTAGATCTAGCTACTTTTGGAGCTTACCCTATAGGGTCAACCTCTCTTGTTACCAGAGATGACACCCCTCGCATAAATGCTATTGAACCAGTCACTTCATTTCATCTCGCATCAACACCTGTTACTTCTTCCACCAACGAACTAGCCACAAAAAAGATTGAATCAGCAATCAAACATCACAGTCATCAAGTCAAAAGAAAAGAGCAATGGTCGGATGGCGAAAACCACATTGTGGCTATATCCGAACCTAAGAAAAGTAAAAATAAAAATCTGCTCAAAAATATTGATTATCAAATAAAAGATGACAAGTTGATTCTCTACAAAAAAATGGTGCACTACTTCAAGCATGATCTCATATCTGTTACACTTCAACCCATTCCTAGAGCTAAGAACAAAGTTGGTAATGCCTTGGTTACTTCAACATCCATCTTACAAATGAAAAAGCATAAATTTCACTTCAAGTTCTTGGTGGACGAATTACGCTATCCTGCTCACAGATCTTCCAATCCTACCATCTTTTCATGTCTTCCAACATGCCATTCCTTCTGCCATCCCTTACACTTTGCCTTTGTCTCTGGTGACTTGTATAGGAAGGGTCTAGATGGAACTCTCCTTAAATGTCTAGAAATAGAGGAGTCAGAAAAAGTGCTAGCTGAAATCCACGATGGCATATGTGGATCACATTCTAATGATCCTCTGCTAGCTCAGACATTACTTAGGGCTGGTTATTATTGGTCGAACTGGTTGAGACCTCCTATCATCATAGTTGCAGCATCTAGGCCTAGGGCCTATCAGTTCTCTACATCAAAGGAAGCAGATTCTTGATGCCCATTTCTGTCTGGGGCATTCTTTGTACATATTTTATGATCCTGAAAAAACTCCAAAAAAAAATCATATATGATGCTGAAAAAATCCTAAAAAGCATAAAAAGTACTGAAAAAATGAGCATCCTAGTGAAAACCTAGCAATAGGTGCTTTGATGTCTCACCCAAAAAAAATCAAAAATTTCAAAAAATAAAAAAAAATTGAAAAAGTGCCTTGGCGAAAACCTGGAAACAGGCTCCTTGGTAGCAAAAATACAAAAAAAATTATAAAAAGTCCTAAAAAAATTGCAATAAATCTATCAAGTGGTGAAAACCTGGAAACAGGCGCTACTTGAGACCCTCTGCACCTATGTTTGTCAGTCTTGCGTGGTGCTCCTTCGCTCCACTTCTCGCTTTGCCTCTCCTAGCTTGGAATTGACTCTTGTCTTAGTCTAGGGGGCATCTATTGTTCTAGCTTATCTTGGGTCTCTTTGTGCGTCTGGGTTTCTTAGGCATCTCACAAATGGTGTTTTTCAACACCACCCCAACTGTGTTTTTCAACACTACCCTTGTGTCGAGTGTTTCTTAACACTTATCAGATGTCCTACTTGCAGTCTAGATGATGCAATATTTCTCACTGGCAGATGCGATACTCAAAGTTTGACTCTATGACCTACACACACGCACTTAAACATTTGACTTGTTGAGATTTGTTTGATTTTATTTCTTTGCGTGCTATCTATGAGGATTTCTTTGCTGAGTGTTCTCCCCCTATGATTGTTTTCGATGATGCATAGCTAGAAGACTGAGGGTATGAGAACATGTTTTATTTCTTTATTTGCTTGTGGGTATATTTTGTTGATCCTAACTGTCATGAGCATTTATGCTGGTCTTACTTGACATTGGGATCTACAAGGTATTATCCTTGACTGTTTCATGAGTGCATGCTTCTAGTTATCCTGACTTTCTTGTGTCTTGATGCGAGCATAATCTTACTATATCAAACTTAGGTAATCTCACCACACTAGTCATCTTGACCTACATGTCTTTGATGCCTAGGTGGGATTTCCATATTTCTATCTGATATAGATCATATTCATATCCACATAGTTATGCTAGTGTGTATTGTATGATCTTACGATGCTACCTAACACTTGATGATGATAATTAGATGACTATTGGCTTTGTGACCTTGCAAGTAAACCACTTTTCATGTAGCTTGCATTCTTAAGTTCATGTTAGTTTAGTTTTGCATCTTGCATATGAAGAGAGCTCTCCTTTTTATCTTTCGTGGACTTGTTAATCAATTGCACTCACCTTTCACTTCTTCTCAATCATGTCTTTCACTTCTTGTCTTTCATATCCCATCATTTTCTATTCATTTCGGGATCGAAACCGAAATTTGACTTCACCTTGATCATCCAAATCATCTTTTTCCTTCTTCCATGCAGTTGGATAACCTTTTGAGGCCTGATCCTTCGATCTTCACTGGGGCATTCTTCACCTCTTCATCTCCATCTCTTTCAAACTTCTAGTCTTTCATTCACTTTCAATCTCAAGTTCAAATTCTTCCCCCTCCGTGGTGTTTACGGGTTGAGGGACCGATAGGTTCGTGCCCCGTGTCCCATGTGTGGGGCATACCTTCACTACTTGATGGTTATTTTGTTCTCTTCCTTTGATTATGATTTCTAGTGATTTGATCATGCTGCTCTTGCTTCTGCTTTCCCTCTACCTGGATTTCGCTTTCAATCCCGAGGGGGCAGACACATCATATCTTATTGGTTATCTCTTTCCTAAGTGTTCAGTACTTTCACTACCAGGCTGACCATGCAGGATTTTCTATCTCTCTGCACTTCATTCTTTGGAGTCAGATCACTATTTGCTTGCCTTCTTGGCTATCTGCTTGCTTTCTTGGCTGATCTGAGTTGCTTTGTGATCCCAAATTGATCTCACATTTCAACTTCATTCTTTGACTACATGTGTTCCCAGATCGATCACACATTAGTCAAAGAGGGGCAAATGTATACACCTAAAAATGGTCATCTAGACTATTAGCCCCTTTTGCTAAATTATAAATTGCTTATTCTTGATCAAATCCTAGTTCTATCATTTATTCGATTATTTTCTATGGGCTAACCATCTTATCCTAAGTTTTTATTTATTTAAAAGGAATATTTCCTCTCCTTTTAATAAATAAAAAGCCCCCACTTTTCCTCTTATCCTAAGTTGCACAAATAAAGCATTATTCTTATTTTATAAAAAGGGAAAAAATACTTTTTGTCTCATATGGACACAAAAGTCAACTCCTATTTTCCTATTGGAGGATACTTGTGCACATGGATTGCTCCTCTTTTAAGCTCCACCCTTGATTAAATCTTTTGCCTCTTAATCTCCATGGTCCATTTCTCCTCATTTCCTATAAAAGAAGAGCTCTCTTCTTCATTCTAGATCCCCAACTTTTTATGCTAACTTTATGCTGCAGGTTTTCTAGGTCACTTTGGAGCTTTTGGAGATTTGGAGCATTCTTAGCATCTACATCTCATTCTTGCATTCTACATCTCATTCTTGCATTCTTAGCTTAGCTTCATATTTATGCTTTCTTAGATTAGCTTCATTTCTATGCTCTAGATTAGCTCACATAGATTAATTAGCTTGGGTTGTAACACTTGCATATTTCCTTTCATAGCTTAGCTTGCATTTCCATTTCTAGTATAGTTGCATTGCATTTTAATTCTTGATTTTTGAGGATATTGGCATTCTTTCCCTTGTCTTCATTGAATCTCCCATTGCATGGTTTACTAGCAAGGTTATAGGCTAAATAGCTCTAGCTGAGAGCATTCTTAAAAACCCTTGCACTCCATGCCTAGGGAGCTATGGATCGATTTGTGAGGGCTCATTCTTGAGTTTCCTTGCATGTAATGATCCATAGAAGTGTGACACAATTATAGCACACAGGTAGTGGTCGTAACAAGGACAATGCTATTCTGGTTGTCAAGGAGGAAGGAGAAGACATTCTTGTTACCATAAAAATGGTCAAGTCTGGAATAGATCTGGGAGTGGCATTGTTGGAAGTTGCACCATGTGTGCCATATCGTGGGGTTAGAGGCCTTATTGCCAGCTAAAGGGTCAAACAGAGTCTTAGTATTAATTAACTTGTTCCAGTGAACCTTTTCATTATCTTTCCAAACGAAAGGATTACCTCCAGATTTATCTTGCTGGGACTCAACCATATTAAAATCTCCTCCAATCAGCCAGGGGATATTAGGGATGGTAGTCATCCATTTCCAAAGATTAGCCCTCTCCTTAGAGTTATTGGGGGCATAAATAGAGAAAATGTCAAAGATGTTACTATTATGATTAATAGTAATCCAGAAAGCTCTCTGGCAGAGTGAGGTGCCATTGGCAGTTATATAATTCCCCCATTTGGGGCTGATGAGGAGAGCAATTCCACCTTTGCCTCTATTATGATTAGTGCAAAATTTGATTGCATCATTCCATATAAAGTTAAGGTTGGTTTCAAGCATGAAACCAATGGCTTTAACTTCTTGCAACATGAGAAAATCCATAGAGCTAAAAGAACTAAGAAAATGCTTAATAACAAATTTCCTATCCAGGGATTCAAGACCCCTCACATTCCAAGATATACAATTCATGAGGAAACATTATAGGGAGTAGGGCATGCAACACCAGCTTCATCAACTGAGGGTAAAGACTTAATAGAACTATCCCCAGTTTTCTTACCAGAGGCTTTATTCTTAGATCCTAGAGGCCTTCCCCTGCATTTCGAAGCAAGGGTATTAGTTTTAGGATCATCTTCATTTTCAGATTGGGAGTCCACTTCCATAGAGGGCATACCAGGGGGGTTGTTAATAGTAGGGATGATTTCTAAAGAACAATCATCACTTAGTTCTTTAAAAAAAAATTGTGGGAGCTTTCGAGATGCTCCTAAAGAGATATTTAGTTTGGAATTGTTAGAATAAATAGCAAGGGAGCAAGGAGGGTTATCACTGATAACTTAAATCATAGGAGGGATAACAAGAGGAATTTGGGGAAGAGGATTTTCTGAGGAAGCAGGATTCAAAGTTTGAGGATAGTCAATGTTATTACCCTTTCACCTTCTTTTTTTGTTGATGGTTTGGAAGCCATCATTCGTGTTTGCCACATCAATAGCCATGTCTGAAAAAGGGAAAGAGATTTGAGTAGTATGGGGAGCAGGAGAGGTTGAAACAAGAGTAGGAAGAGATTTGGAGGCAACTTCCTCTTGTGTCTTTTTGTTAACAGAAGGAGGCAGATTAGGGTTGGTCAGAATAGCGGGTTGAGCATTTTTAGCAGGGTTCTGATTCTTTTTAATAATGGGGCAATCCTTTCTAAGGTGGCCCTCTTTCCAACATAAGAAACAAGCATTCAGACCTCCCAATATTTCAATAGGGCACACAAAAGTTTCTTCCATGATGTTAATAGAGATTTCAGCAGGGATTTCCTTCCTTGCTTGCAAAGAGATTAGGACTCTGGCGTCCATACGTGGCACTAGCCTAATAGTGTCATCCATTCGGATGGTTTTTTCTGAATGGTTCAAGCAACTGAGGCAAGAATCGCCATAAAAAGGGGGGGACATTTTTAACTAGTATCCATCTAGGGGCCGAAAGGGCAAGAACTTCTTCGTGCACAACCTCAAGAGACCAAGCCAAAGCATGGAAAGAAGTGGATCCAATGGTCCAATACTACTTTTTTAGGACTTCGACTTGAGATTCATGATTAACAAAGAAGATCACAAATAATCCCTTCTAGATTTTCTGGCAAAAAGAAATGTTAAAGCCCATTTTGAGATTCCAAAAATTATGAAACCAGTCATCAAGAAATTTCTGAGGAGGACACTTATCAAGTTCAACAGCAAAAAAGATTTTTTCATTATTGAAATATTATAATAAAAATATAATGAGCATTTATATCTTCCTATTCTATTTTCATATTGCACTACCAAAGTAAGGATTCGACGAAATCGAAAATAGAAAATGCCAATTTGAGGCTAATACCCGCTACCAAATGGGTCCTTATATAGCTCTTTGCAAAAATCTTAGATTGGCCTTTCCAAATAGTTTGTTATCGAATATTGAATTGCATATCAATGATCAACAATGTTGCTGAGGATAATTTTTTTTATGTTCCATGAGAAATTTATCATCTAGAACATTTTTCAAATTTAATATAATAGAAATAAAATATAATAGAAAATTTAAGCATTTGAACTTAAAAATAAATATAATAAGTTTCATTTTCTATTTATTTTTTTATTATTAAAATATTATAATAAAAATTAAGAAATATTTATCAATTTCATTTATCTTTATGAATGAAAAAAAGTAATGAAATATATAGTATTACAAAAAATGTAAATTTAAAAAGATAATTTTTTTAAATTTAAACTTATCTATTTTTTAATTATATCTGGTATATTTCTTACGAAGTTAGACATTTATTATCATTTTATTACTTTTGTTTACTATAATGGTCTAATGGGAGATTGAAAGTGTCTATATATAAAATGGGCTTTCCTATTAAAGTAGTATAGAAAAATGAGATACATAATAGTTGTCAGCCATGTCTGGCAAAATAGACATAGTCACTATGAAACCCCCAGTTGAATATATAATTACAAAAATGGGGGGAGATCTAGGTGCTTTCTACTTGCCTATATATCAACCTTACATTGATTCATATCTTTCTACATAAGAGTTGCTTTGCTTATATAACGGTACATATAATTACAGATATGAGCATATCAGCTCCAATATAAACCAAAATACTAGAGACTATTGTCTCAATCAACTCCATCAATCATTTCTCTCAGCATTAGGAATGTTGGTGGTGATCTCAGAGCCAGTGTTCATAGAAGAGTCCCATGGCCAATCACCTCTAGCCACAGAGTCATTGGTATTGGTATTAGTACAATCAATGTATCCAAGATTACAATCACTGAGCATTCTGTTGAGTTCCTCCACCTGCACAGGGTTCAGAAAGGACTTGTAATCTTTAATGTATTGCACTACTTTAAATTCATCTTTGAAAATTTGTAGAGATCCCTCATGAACTAGCATCATGAATTTTCTTTTAGGAATTTGTAGCAATATAGAGACTTGCGACATTATTAAAAAGTGTGTGAGTTTAATATTAAACTCGTAGATTTCCTTCTTTCACCTTGAAAAAATTCTCAGTTCCTATCCTTCCAAAGAACCCACAGGATTTCACATGTGAGGAAATACCAAAATCTATTAAGAGAAAATTCAAGGACATCAATATAGCTAAAAAGAATTTCACTCCAAGACAAGCTAGGTTTACAATTCCATAGAATATGAGAACCAAGAAAAATTGCTGAGATCTTACCAGCATATTCACAATCAAAGAATAAATGTTCAACACTCTCAACCACATTACACAAACTGCAAGTAATAGGTTCCAGACCAATAGAGGAGAGAACAGACCCAACAACAAGTTTTTTAAGAAGCAATAACCAACTAAAACATAATTTTTTAGGTTTAATGGGTGCAGACCAAAACAATTCAAAAAAAAAATGCTAGTCAAAAAAGGGACAATCAAATTCCCAACACTGGGTCACTCGTGTGAAGATAGCATGATCTTGTTTAATCAATCCATACAATTGCTTTGTAGATGTGTCCTTCAAGCTAGTACCATCACACCATTTAGTCTAATCTAAGAAAGAATTAGTGTCCAAAATTTTCCCAAGTGAGGCTCCCTTAAGAGCTTTACATATCAAGGTGTATGTCTTTTTTTGAGAGGAAGGGATCCCCAAACTACTATTGAGCTCCTCCCATGATTCCAACTAGCCATCAACCAAAATATCCCTGATTTCCTCAATGTCTTTGCTCATCCATAGTTTAGCAGAGAAACACTGTGCCAGAGCAAGGGGTTTATCACACTAGTAAATTTTAGCCTATTTTCCAATGAGGATTAGTCGATTATTAGATGCCCATTGGTCGGCTAATCGACTATAACAGTTAGGTGACCCCACAATAGTGGGTTACACTTTTTTAGAGATATTGATTTTTGCTGAAATAACAAATTTTTGATAAAATATGATGATTTAAGCCTTGAAAGGTTCTATTTGCAAGATTTAATTACAAATGGATAGCTCAAAGCCTCTTAGATAAAAAAAACATAGATATAACATCTATACTCCTCATTCATAGCTATAATGGAGTCTCCTTCGCACCTATTAAAATGCTAACAAAAAATCACTTCGAATTTATCTTTTGGAAAATCAAATGAATCCATTTGAAAAAACTATCTATGTAGTAAGGTACTAATGAGAAAAATCTTTCCAATGATTATAATGTTAATATATATTAATTTTATTATGACTTTGTATTTTTAGTTTTACTAAACATAGATATTTCACCGTATGTCTACCTCTATGTTTGATGCTTATGGAAAAATAGTAAATGAGAGAAAAAAAATTCTAAAAAATATCTATGCCCTAGGTATTGAAGTTATCTTTCTATCAAAAAAAAAAAAATTGAAATTGAACAAATATACGACAAGTTATAAGCTATGTAGTTAAGGTATGTCAAAATTAAGGTTTAGTCAACTTCAAACATTAATAAAATATGAAATAACCATAATAATTTCATCAAACCAATTGCATTCCCTCTGTATGGATGTTAAAAAACTAAATTTGAAAGAATCACATTGATAGCTATTTTAGAAAAAAAGTTATGCTCTATGAAAACAATGTAACTCTTTGAAAATTACGTTTTCAACAACATACCATTTTTCATGAGAGAAAGAAAAAACCATTCAAATCAATTCAAAAATAAAAATAAAAAATATATTTAGAATCTAGACAAAAAACCTTAAAAGACTCTAATTTACTTCATCTTTTGATTTCAAACGGTTTAACGACAATATGCATCTGAATATGATTTATTTTTTCAAAATGTAGTGTTCAGTGTCTGTTCAGGCAAAAAAGTGTAACCCACTATTGTGAGTTCACCCAGCCGCTGAAGTTTTTTAGTCAATATTATGACACATCAAGTGTCTGTCGAAATTATGACATCAAAAGTGGTTGAATTATCGACGGAGATGATGTCAAAATCATTGCTTCAACCTAGAAGAATTTCCTATTATATCATTATAATGTTGGTCAAAAGTGTGACGTACAATCGTCTTAATAAACATTGATTGTATAGCTTTCTCATCGATCCACCTATTCTTTGTTGGTCGAAAAAGTGACCAAAAATTTAATTTTGTAAAAAAAAAATATATTGATTATCAAATTAAGCACAACAATATTATGTCACTATTGTTTACTGTTTGGGAAAGGCTTTCTCGGATTGCCACTCTCCACCACCCGCCATTTCCACCTTAGCATTCCCATTTCTTGGGGATACTTCTCACCTTGTATGACAAGGTAGAGCTCTTTTATAGACATAGGTTACTGAATCATTATCTCTGCACTGGTACTCAATCTGGAAACCCTTGTATGTATATAGCCACTCTTGCAAATCTCCACATCTAGAAAATCTCCACAAAAATCCCTTCTGGCCTCCATTACATATATGTCTTCTCAGAATCTAAAAACTTTGACCCGTCATTGATTCTCATCAATGTACCAATTTGGATAGTAAGTCTAATTTAATTTGTCCGTGGACTGAGACCTTAAATTATTGAGCTTCTCTTTGTTTCAAGAAGAGTATAACATTCTTTACTTAACAGGGCCAACCACATCAAGGTGGAAGCTCATATGGCCCCTCCTAGGAGCCTCTTATGACCCTTTACGACATTTTAAGACCCCTAATATGTATTCTTAGTGATCGTAAACGGTCATAAAGGGTCATAAGGGGTCCTGAGACACAACAGCTAAGAAACATAATTGTAGGCATCATGGTCACAATTTTTTGGAGACAAAGTAATTGAGTTGTATACCCAGATGATGGAGAGCAACTCCTGCACCTCCGGTTCCAAGTTGACTACATCTATTGCTCATGAATACAAGGTCCTCCAACAGATGTATTCAACTTGGAATTGGGGGTGCAAAATTTTCTCTCCATCGCTTGGGTACACAACTCAATTATGTTGTCTCCAAAAGATTGTGACTATGATGCCTACAATTATGTTTCTCAGCTATTGTGAAATCTACATTTATGTTTCTTAGCTATCGTGTTTATGTGCATGTTTTTTATGTGCTTTGGATAGTAAGTCCAATTTAATTTGTCTGTGGACTAAGACCTTAAATCATGTAATGAGGAGGCTTAGAACACTAGTATATGTAAATTTCATTATTTAATAATAAAAATCTATTAAAATGTTTATACCTTCTCTCATTTGCTGGTGTAATTCCTCTTTGAGTATCCCCTTTCTCCTTTGCATCCAAAATGAACTCATTCCAATCCCTCACTGGAATAAAGGGAGGATGCTCAAACTTCAGTGAGACTTCATACCATGCAACATTCGTAGATTACGTTCAATGTGTTATTTACATTCGTAAATCAGCGTTGAATACAAATCTATGGACGGTGCATGATACAAAGCCTCGCTCAAGCTTGAAAATGATAGTCAATCCATATTCAAGGTCAAGGAACAAATGGAATAACCAAGAAAACATGATACATTAAATCATGTGATTGATAGCAAATTGGGGCTCACCTAAGCCATAAACATGAAGAATTATTCTAAAAAAAGATGTAAACCATATATATGCGCACTTGAGGCAAAGAGAAGTTATGTCATATCCATATTAAAATATTAGTTACAATATGAAAATACTAAACTAACTAATTCCTGAGTTCATCTCTGCATATGGTCGCAACAAAGATATGTTATTACAATACAAAGAAGGCACTATAAAAATATAATTTTGGAATTTTCCCTAGCCTGACACGTTTTGCACTCAAATCCTTCATTGTGGATAAGTGCAAATTGGTGAATAGATGCAGATGAGTTGTCATCGACCCAACTAAAGTATCTGCAGCCATTATTTCCCTGTGATGCCCAGTCTACATTAGTTCTTATATTATAATGAATAGTATTTACATTAGAAACATTAAATATATACACATTAACAACCTTTTTTTCTATTTGGGTAGCACCAAAATGGTCATCCAGGGTTGTTCAGTGTTCGTGAACTCTTCAACACACATTGTCCACCACCGCATTGACAGTTTGGCACATTGACAAGAGTCATCAAGCCTCTATCAATACAACACTGCACCATCATTACTACATTTATTATTTTTATATGAAATACACCAAGGAGTACCATCAGAAATATTAACCATTTACAATAATGAAAAGTAAACCTAAATCAAATAGCTCATTTTTTTATCAGCATGTGTTGTCTCAGTGTATATGAAAAATGAAAGAAATATGATGCTGAAATAAAATAGTGAACAAAATAGTATTCCATATATAGAGTGATTGAAATATACCATCAAAAGAAGGTGACAAAATCCTATCACCAAGCACATACAAGAAATAAGAAAAATCATTAGGACTATAGAAAAATCAAGTTCTAGAAATGGACAGTTCTGATATTGCTTTGTCATTACAATAATTAAGCATTCATCATTTGGTACTTCTTGGTGTATTCCATTTAAGTTTTTTAGTTGCCCTGGTCTAGTGTACTTCTATGTGCATGTTCTTTATGTGTTTGGCTTCTCTCCCTCGCAAGGGATACGTCGATAGGTAATTGATTTGAAAGCATAATGATTTGACAATCTTTTTTTAGGATAGGCATAATCATCCCGCCAACCTTAATTAGCAACATTTTTTATATATTTCAAGTACTTATAATCAGTATGCCCAACAAACATAGATTTAGTAGTAAAAGCATGTCCTTTGGTTTACTAGTTTACTTATAATCAGTATGTCCTTTGGTTTACTAGTTTAATCTGGTTTAAGAATGGTTTGTTTCATGTTTGAATGTACCATTGAATGAAGCTTGGCTATATTAAGTATAATCTTAAGACATGTGACTCTTCAAATTCTCTTGTTTCCTTCAGACCTCCAAACATGTGTACTTTTAGTAGCCCTCCAACAAATGGACTTGTGATGATTTTCACAATAGTACATGTGTAGGAGGACTACTCAAAGTATTGCTTAGGTAGGTGATATAGGTTGGTATGTGCAGCAAACATAAAAACATGGATTGACTAGGACAATGCTAAACAATCTTAGAAATGCAGACTTTTGGGATTTGAACTATGTTCAAACAGGTACAGTCAAGTGTCCTATTCAAGGGCAGCCAGTAAACAACCATGTTTAGATGTGGATGGACAGTGCCCCTGATAAGAATCACTTTACCTGAAGATTGTGCCATGTTCATAATTTCCTAGCTGTGTCCATTTGATTAATTCTCCAAATTTTGGTTGCACTCCTTGCATTGGTTGACATTTTCCTAATTATAGGATTTGAATTTCACAACAAAAGGAAATCAATACTAAGATGAAATTTTGGTATGTAGGATCTGAATTGCCTATATACATTTGTGACCAAAGATATGGACTGATCTACAGTGCCTCCAAAGCTTCTACTCAAAAGAATCTTTTCACCACTCACGACTCTTCAAATTCTCTTGTTTCCTTCAGTCCTCCAAACATGTGTACTATGAGTTTCCCTCCAAAAAATGGACTTGTGATGATTTTCACAATAGTACATGTGTTGGAGGAAAGCTCACAGTACTGCTTAGGCAAATCTGAATGCTTAGGCATTTTCACCTATAGAAATCTGTGCCCCCATGTCCCATGGGATGCCATGTGTCCTCCAATGTTTATGTCATAAACCCTGCGGTGGTCAGACCGTGTGTCGTTCTTGTGCAGAGAGTATTTATTACATAATTTTCAAAGATGATATAAAGTTATTATATTTTATACTTAGCAAGATTTTAATATTAATATGCTTAGCAAGATCTTGCTAAGTATAAAATATAATCTTGATTATACATAATCTTGCTAAGTAAAAAATATAATATGTATGAGAAGGACAATTCATGATGGCTACTCTAATACATATATTGTTCACAAAGGCAAAGAGAAATTTCAATTAATACCACTGACTTGTAGGGATAAAGACAAGATAATAATGTGTTTTGGTGATACTATTCCTCTTCATAAGAAAGGAAACATTGCAGGTGATACAGGTTGGTATGGGTAGAAAGCATACACACATGGATTGACTAGGACAATGCTGAATAGTCCTAGAAATGTAGACTTTTGGGATTTGAACTATGTTCAAATAGGTACAGTCAAGTGTCCTATTAAAGGGTAGCCAGTAAACAACCATCTTCAAGTAAAGTGATACCTATGCTAAAACTAATATGTTCACCTCTTACCCCTCACTTATAGTTGTTCCTTTAAGGGAAAATTGTAGGGCCCAAATGATAGCCTTCAATTATATGTACTACGTGTTACAATGGAAATGTAGGTCTATAGGAGATTCTCAACATTGAGTAGGGGTTTAATGAGTGGCAAAAGAAGATAGAGATCTTCAAGGAAAGTGTATCACACATGAAACAAGGACAAAGAGAAGATAGAAAACACCGTAACCATCATAGTCTTCTAGAGTCAACAACATCAATGATAAAGGGAAAATAAGAGGATAGTGTTTACATGAACAAAGGTCCTAAATCATCAGATTTAAATGACAGTCATGATGTTAAAGGACAACTAAGAGAAATTAATATGACAATCCAAGTGCATATGATATAGACCTTTTATCTAAAGACAAATCAAGTCTAACCGAAGAGATTAGAGGGTGACAATTTTTTATTAATGATAGAGATATAGAAATAAAGTAGTCCTTTTGGAATGATGACTATGAGGATGAATAATAATGGGTGTAAGGCATGAAAATATGATGGTGGTGATAGAGATTACTAGAAAGGTTCAATTTTGAATCACAGTAAGGAAAGAATGATATACACACAAACAATGAAAGGAAGAGTTCTTAGACACAGTTGAGTCAAAGACTATAAAATGGTTGATATGATGATCTCAATTGAAAAGATAAAGAAAAATGACAAAGCAATGTAAAGGGACCTACATGATAGTCATACAACACATGAAAACTACTTCAGACAAGGTGAAAGGAACATGAATGTGACATTCCTCTCAAGGGTGTATCATGAAAGACATAACCTTTTATACTTCTTAATGTGAAAGTTTCAAAAAGGATAGTTCTATTCAGTCACAAGACCGAGTGTTTTATGAAAGTCTTCTATAGATAGTGTGATGTCCCCATCTTTAACCTAGTAACATAATAGAAACAAAACACATCTGGTCAAGGGGTGGTAGACCTTGAGCACCTCAAGATAGTTAGGAGATAGTGGTAAATTGTACATAGCAAGTAAGAGTTCAAGTAGATAGTTTGCATATTCTTTCCACAAATAGTTAATAAGCATCAAATGTATCAAGGAAAATCATGAATTCTTTCAATAAGATAATTTTCCTATTTAGCATCAAGCAGAACATCAAAGAAATGCAATATGAGAATGTGTTATGATCGAGGATGATAGATATCAAGTATCTCCATCAATCACTACGAAGCTCACATGTTATCAAGAATGACAATCTTGTGGACAGCCACCTTATCAACATGTAAATCATGATTCTACTGTCCAATCAAGTAAACCATAATTAGTCATGTTCATAAGATGACATATTGTGTCAATTATCATCAAGACAATAAGAAAGAAGTATGGTGCTTAATGAAGCTATGGATAAACCATCATAATACATCCAGCACGCATGAGAATTCATATTAATACCATCATTACAATAGTCATCATATTAATACTAGTGAAAGATAGTTAGGAGATAGTAGAAAATTGTACATAGCAAGTAAGAGTTCAAGTAGATAGTTTGCATATTCTTTCCACAAATAGTCAATAAGCATCAAATGTATCAAGGGAAATCATGAATTCTTTCAATAAGATAATTTTCCTATTTAGCATCAAGGAGCACATCAAAGAAATGCAATATGAGAATGTGGTATGATCGAGGATGACAGATATCAAGTATCTCCATCAATCACTACCAATCTCACATGTTATCAAGAATGACAATCTTGTGGATAGCCACCTTATCAACGTGTAAATCATGATTCTACTATCCAATCAAGTAAACCCATAATCAGTCATGTTCATAAGATGACATATTGTGTCAATTATCATCAAGAAAACAAGAAAGAAGCATGGTGCTTAATGAAGCTATGGATAAACCATCATAATATATCCATCACACATGAAGAGAATTCATATTAATACCATCATTGCAACAGTTGTCATATTAATACTAGTGAAAGAGAGGAATACATGCAACAGTGGTTTTACAGTAAATTAGTTTCAAAGTCTGTTTGATTTGGGGTCTTTGAGAGTCACCAAAGACAATAACATCAAACTCAAGTACCCCCCCTCTAACCATTCTAGTTGGCCCTAACCTAACTTGATCGACCAGGTTAGAGTGTCCCTGAGACCATTTGAAGGCGGTGGAGAAGGTTAGTTGTTATTTCTCTGTGGATTTGAAATAGAGCCCCGGTCTAGTATAAAATCAAATAATCTCCATGAGATATAATATAGAGCCAACTGGAATGCTTCGAACCATTCTAGTCGGCCCTAACCTAACTTGATCAACTAGGTTAGAGTGTCCATGAGACCATTTGAAGGTGCTGGAGAAGGTTAGTTGTTATTGCTCTATGGATTCAAAATAGAAACAAAGGGAAATAGTAAATCTGTGCTAAGAAATTAATAACATAGTCGACATTATGTCAGGTTGATCAATACTTTTTTATTTAAGTAGTAGTTGATTTGTACAAAAAATAAATTCATGTAAGAGGTGACAATCAAATAGTTTCTATATGAACCATCTGTAGCTTACTATAACCCTTTACCCATCTAATGATGTAATTTCCCTAATTTAGCTACTATAGAGAAGAAAAATGATGTACATAACACACAACAAACATAGAATCAATTCTAAAAAAGAATTTTTAAATGGCTTTCTTTCTCACTGTTGAAACCCTTATCGTCTCTTCTCCTTGTTTTCCATCTGTTATTGTTGGTTTGTCACTATTTGTTGGATCCTTGGTAGCTGGTTCACCTTCTTTTTTGTTGATAGTCATTGTTAGTTCATAGTCTTCTAGTGGCTTATCTTCTATTTTTTTACCAGCGAATGGTGGTTCCCTTGTTGCTATGGAATTACCACCTTTGGGATTTGGTTCTTTCAAAATGAATTTTCTTGTTTCCTCCCCAACTTCTTTATCCTTTTCTAAGGTCGTTGGCTCTTTTGGTGATAAAATCCCTTCTTCTTTTCCTATTCTTCCATCTCTTAGGGGTAAACCCTTGGGTTGTTCTTATTCAATCTCTACCATTATTTGTAGGGAGAATGTGTTATATAATGAATAATATTTCTCCAAGTGTGCTCTTATTTTTAGGTTCAATATTTTATGTCCGTTCCTTCCTGATTTACATAAATGGATTTTAGATTCTTGAAGGCCCATTGTTGAGGATGGATTGAGATTTATCCTACTACTATGGGTTTTATGTGGATTCTTTTTAAATTGAGGAAGATAGGACTAAAGTGTTTGAAGAAGTTTTTATTTATGGGTAAATCACTCTCTTTCTCTTAGGCCTTGCTTCCCTTCCTTCAACTCTCCAATTGAATCAATAGTATTATCCCTAGTTGGGTTAGACTTCCTTATTTGCCTCTATAGTTTTGGACTAGAAGTCTTCTTTTGATTCTTTTGGTAATGATATTGGAATGTTTTTTATCACTGATGACTATTCTCTTGTTTATGAGCATCCCACTTTTGCTTGCATTCTTTTAGATATTGATGTCTCTCAATATTTTCCAAGAGAAGTTGTCTTGATGGTTAGGGGTAAACCTTGGTCTTAGATTATTGATTATAAGGGTCTTTCTTTTCACTATAAGAATTTTTTTCTACATGTCATTTGGCTTCAAATTTTCAAAAATCTCACTATAATATTGCTACTTGGTGGCAAAATGCTCTTTGTGGGCATCTTACTATAGGAAATGATGATGATTCTAGGGATGATGATTCAAATGGTCCTATTGAAACATTTCCCATAGAGCCTCTTTTTGGGTTTAAATGGGGTAGATTTTCCCATTGGTGGTGGTCAATCATCAACAGATGTTGTTGGTCTATCATTCAAAACTTATGTTAGTCAGTTGGTGAAAACTTCTATTAGCTCATATACTTCTGAACATATTTCTCCTAGCAAGCTTGAGAATATGGTTGAGGCCACTCCTTCTCATCCCTTTCAATTTTTTTGTCTTACATCCCCTATCTCTTCTCATTCATAGGATGGTATATCATGGATGATTGTGCATAGAAGGAATAGAGGTTTCCCAAAATATTTTGATGCCTCCCAATCTTTGGTCAAGAGTTTTCACGATGGTCAGAAGGAAATAAAAGTGTATTAGTTTCCTTATCTTTAGTTTTTCTTTATATTGTTTGTAAAGGGTTTCAAGTACCCCCCTTCTAACCATTCCAATTGGCCCTAACCTAACTTGATCAACTAGGTTAGAGTGGCCTTGAGACAGTTTGAAGGTGTTGGAGAAGGTTAGTTGTTATTGCTCTATGGATTCGAAATAGAGCCCTAGTCTGGTATAAAATCAAATAATCTCCATGAGATATAATATAGGGCCGAATGGAATGGTTTGAACCATTCTAGTAAGCCCTAACCTAACTTGATCAACTAGGTTAGAGTGTCCCTGATACCATTTGAAGGCCCTGGAGAAGGTTAGTTCTTATTGCTCTATGGGTTTGAAATAGAAACAAAGGGAAACAGTAAATCTGTGCTAAGCAATTATGACCCGAATGCGTGTATTGGGGGATTTCTTCCATTGTTGGTAGTGGGACAGGAGGGTTTGGTGTCGTCAAATTTAGAACAAACTCTATTCCCTAGGATTATTTCTCAAATATCACGACTAAATCTTCACAAATATTATGTTATCTACCTCTAAATACAACTCCAAATGTATGAATGAAAGAAGAAAATGATAATGTAAATTAAATAGTTTTTCAGTTCTACCTCACAAAATTCTTGCAATCCAAATTTTAATGCTTCCTGAGTGGGGTTGATTACTAAGTGAGATGTTTTGTTGTTGGACCCCTTTCAAATAGATCCAGATCCTGGCATTGAGAGGAAGATGTTATATAAAACTCCAAAAACCCTAGTTAAATCAAACAGGCGGACCTCCTTCGCGTACTCCCTTCGAACATCATGCCGGGAATAATGAAATGATAAATGAAAACTTTTTTTTTGTTTAATTTAAGCCCGTATTAGTCAAAAATTTTATGCCCATGATATTGGTCACAATTTCGACCAACAGGGGTCAAATTTTTTTTTAAAACCAAAATTTTCCTTCTATAATCTGACCAACCAAAACCATTTTATTTGTTGGTCGACAATTTTGGAGGAAAAATAAGGTCAAATGTACTAGTGTCAATAAGGCTTAGTCCCCACCAAATAGATCTATCAATAATTGTGTAGAAGGGGCCCCCCACAAAAGTACTTCTTTTAGAAATATATCCCCTGACCTGAGACCAAGGCTTCCAAAAAGAACATAAGACATTAGAGCCAAAATGTTTTAGTTTAAAATCTCCCATGATGATGTCACAAATAGAAATATCTTTCCAACTCTTACCTTTCTTCATGATAGATCTTTGAATTTTATTTATGATTAAAACCTTCCATAAATCATTTCCCCAAAGGGCCTTGTAAATCCACTTGGCTGCCAAGGCAACACCCCGAGCTTTGATATCCTTAATACCAAGACCACCTTTTTTTTTTTGTCTGCAACACCAGTCCCACTTTACACAATGTCTCTTACCTTTCCCAAGTCCATCACTGGTCCACAAGAATTCCTTCAATATTTTCTCTAGCATATTAATCTGATAGTTAACAAACAACCAAGTAGATACAAAATATATGTGGTGAGAAAATAGCTATTTTTTGACAACTGGACCTGACTGACTAAGGAAAGGGAGTGAATTTTCTATTTCAAATGTTTTTTATTCATCTTATCATAAATCTATTTCCACATATCATTGGTACATGGATCAATAGAAAATGGAATACCAAGGTACTAAACAATTTTATTAGGACCAACCCATTACTACCCACTTGAGCTCAACCAATTAGGAGCAGTCTTAGACCAACCAAGTGTTAATATGATTTAGAACAACAGAGAGGGGGGGGGGTGAATCAGTTGTTCTCAGGTCCAAATGTATAAAATAGAATTTAAAACTCTTCAACAAATCAGATCCAACAACCAACAGCTACTCGGTCATTACTGATTGCATAACAAAAACATATAATAGTGCAGTCCACTATCCAATAGTATCTAACTTGTAAAACACAAAAATTTTCAAACCAAAACATTCACACAAGTATTAACACCAGGATCTATAGTGGAAACCCAATTAGGGAAAAACCACTTTGAAACATGTTACTATTATTTTCACTCTTCTGAAGTGAGCTCTATGAAAAGCCAACCTTGTCAAAGGTTACAAACACACTGTCAAGTGTGACCCGGTTAAAGGATTTAAACCACTCTTTTAAAAGTGCACCTTATTATAGGACTTACATACATCTCATTAGAATGCAACCTTGTTCAAAGTATTTATACAAATGACTGTTAGGTCAACCTCTATTAAAAGGATTTTGACTAATACAATGATTAGAAAGTAATAGTAGTATTGATCTGAAAAACATACAACTCACATTGCAAATATTAGATCCAATTCCATACGCATATGCTGGCTTACTGACTATGAACCTTTACCATCTCCATCACTAATCTGCTTGGAAATCTCTTCAAGAAATCACAACACTTCTCCTTCAGCCTTTTCTACTTATACAGTCAATAACATCAACAACACTTCCAACATCCTCTCATCTGTTCAACCTCATGCTTAGATTTCCTGAATACTTCCTCAAATTAGGTTAATACATCTTTTTCCGCTTAATCTCCTTTGTAGATCTTAGGGTTAGGTCAGATTCATCGAATCCTCCCAACTTTATGTTCTTCATCTATCCTTCTAGAAATATCTCAAATATCTTAATAGATTTACAATAAAATGTTTTACAGTGCATTAAATGCTTTCATACAATCAATAAATAAAGTCAACACATTTTACATAATCCAAGAATTCAACTATGTCAGCTAGAAATCTGAATTCTTCCTCAAATGTAGATTACTAATGCTTGGTCAATACAGTGTTCAACTCCTCGGTCTTCATTAGAAAGCTCGGTCACATCAAAAAAAAATTCCTTGGCTAATACTGTCTTCCTCAAAAATTAAATGATGTTGGGTCAACACTAAATTTACTCGGCATATACTAGCTCGGTCGACACTAACATCACTCAGCTTAAACTAGAGTTCTTCACTTTTTCTCGATTAAGCCTACTAGTTTAGTCTTCATTCTCACTTAGATAAACAATACATTATCTTATCATTTTTCCATATAATCAAGTACTCATTGAAGTATCAAGATAACTCAACCTTTCCTTAGGTGCTATTGTTACTAGCTTTTCCTATCCCCTTCACAACAATCAAATAGATATAGTACTTTCTTAGATAGCAACAGTATTACCAGTTAAGGTTTGACATCAATGACAATACAACAATTGCTTCAATTGTAGTTTCCAACAATCTCCCTCTTTGGCATTAATGGCAACACCATATGAATAACACATGAATCACCAACCAATCCAAAACTTATCTGTCCATAAAAAATATTTATAATATCCTTAGCTTCATTCTAATATAGAATCAATTATCCATGCTTGTATGACCATCCACTAAATCTCTCCCTCTTACTTGATCTTCCATGAAATCTCACCATGTGTATTCATCTGTGATCATCTCCCTCTTTGACAAAAATGCCAAAGCAACAACTAAAACATACAGCATGCAGATGTAGATATCATTTTTTCAGTTCAGTAACAGTATTTCTCCCTCTATCATCTTTTCTTATGACTGACTCTTGGCTTTGTTGTACTTTTCACAACTCTAGGCTGCTCCTAAAGTATGACCTGTCTCTACATCAATTTGTCAGATCCTCTTTGTAGCACATTTGATGCAGTGCTCCTAGCTTGACTAGGCAGCCTCAGTTAGGGGAAGAAACCCTAATTGACCTCTCAGATATTCATGAGCTTCTTTAGGTAAAGCTTTAGTGAATATGTCTGCTAGTTGTTCCTTTGTATTCACATATTCCATTCAGACCTCTTTATCTTGTACTAGTTCCCTCAAGTAATGATACTTGATGGTGATGTGTTTGGTCTTTGTGTGCATCACTAGATTCTTAGAGATGTTGATAGCACTTGTGTTGTCAAAGTAGATGACAACTGGTTCAATGATCTCTTCTTTCATGCCTACCAACAATTGCTTTATCCATACCAAGTTTGAACAGTTCACTGCTGCAACCACATACTCGACTTCAGCAGTAGATTGGGAAATGCAATTTTTTTTCTTGCTTGTCTAGGAAACTAATCTATGTCCAAGAAAGAAAGCTCCACCACTAGTACTCTTTCTGTCATCAACATTTCCTACCCAATCACCATCAATATACACTCTCAATTTAAACTTTTCATGCTTCTTGTAGTACAATCCATAATCAGCAATCCCTTTCAAATATCTCATTATCCTTTTGACAACCATCATGTGAGTTTCCTTAGGATTGGCAGAGAATCTTGCCACAATCCCAATAGCTAAAGCAATATCTGGTCTTCTATGTATAGCATACTACAACTTTCCAATCATGGATCTATACAAAGTCTGGTTTACTTCTGCAACATCATCATTTTTAGACAACTTTTGTCCAGTAGCCATGGGAGTACTTACTAGATTTGAATCTTCCATACCAAAGATTTTCAGTATCTCATGAACATATTTAGACTGGGTGATGAAAATTCCTTTCTCCATCTGATATACTTGTAAACCAACAAAAATTTGATCTCCCCAAACATACTCATTTCAAATTCAGTTCACATTTTATTTGAAAATTTCTTACACAAGGCATCTTGTCCACCAAATATAATATCATCTACAAAAATCTTAGCCAAAAAGATTCCTTTACCTTCTTAATCTTTCATGTATAGATTTCTTGTGTCATTTTTCCTTGAGAATCCAATCTTTATTAGGTAGTTGTGTAGTCTCTCATACCATGCTTTGGGAGCTTGCTTTAGTCCATATAGTTCTTTATTCAGTTTTCAAACCATGTGTCTTTTGTTTGGATCAACAAATCCTTCTAGTTGTTCAATGTATACTTCTTGTAATATACCGTTTAAAAATGTAAACTTAACATCCATTCGGTATACCTTGAAATATTTATAGGTAGCATATGCAAGTAAGGTTCTTACTCCTAATCTAGCTATAGGGGAAAATGTCTCCCCATAATCTATTCTTTCTTCTTGTGCATAGCCTTTGCATACCAGCCTAGCTTTGTTTCTTGTGATTTGACCATGCTCATTCAGCTTGTTTCAGATCGCCCACTTTGTTTCAATGACATTTTTATTTTCTGGTCTCAGCACTAGAGTCTAGGTATCATTCTTCTCTATTTGGTCTATCTCCTCATTCATTTCTTGTATCTAGTCTTCATTTTCTAATGCCTCCCTTGTTGTCTTAGGCTCAAATTCACATAGTAAACATGTAGGATCTCTTGTCTTACTTCTGGTCAGAACTCTAATATCTTTGTTTCCAATGATCTATTCATGCTTGTGATATTTCCTTACATATTGTGCCAAAATAGGTTCTTCTATCCTTTCATCTTGCTCTCCACGTTCACCAACAAGATTGTCAGATTCAATTTCTGAATGCTCAGCAACCTCTTCCTAATACTCGGTAGCTTCCTCCTTTCGCTTGACACATTCTTCTTCTCTCTTGACATTATTTTCCTAATGCTCGACATTTCTTACTCAAGACTCTGCATCAGGTGCAAGTTTGTCATTTGCCTCTCCTTCCTCTGTATACACAAAAGATTTGTAATCTTCTAGTTTTGTTTTGGTGTCAGCTTCATTTTTCTCTGCATACTCATCAACTTTGACATTCACACTTTCCACAATTTTGTTAGCGTTAGATTTCAAACACTTATAAGATTTACTTTTTTGAGAATAGCCTAGGAATATGCCCTCATCACTTTTAGCATCAAATTTTCCATTCCTATTGTCCTTTAGTATGTAGCATTTGCTTCCAAAAATTCTAAAGTACTTTACATTAGGTGCATACCCATGCCATAGCTCATAAGGTGTCAGATTTGTACCTTATTTGATCTGTACTCAGTTAAGAGTATAAATAGATGTACTTACAAATTCTCTCTAATGGTCAATAGTCTTTTCAATCATTAATGTCCTTGCACAATCCATGCAATAGTCTTTTCAATCATTAATGTCCTTGCACAATCCATGATAGATATGTTCCTTCTCTCTGCTATACCGTTCTGTGGAGGAGTTCTTGGTGCATACATCTATCTTTTGTTCCCTCTATCATTGCAAAATAGATTGAATTCATTGTATATAAATTCTCCACCTTGGTTAGATCTCAGACACTTTAGGTTCCTACCTATCTCATTTTCAACCTTAGCCAAATACCACTTAAAATTTTTGAAAAGCATCTAATTTTTCTTTTAAGAACATTACAGTCATCATTCTGGTATAATCATTGACAAACATGATAAAATATCTAGCACCACAATAGCTTTGTACACCCATAGGTCCCCAAAGGTCAGTATGAACCAAATCTAAAGCATTCTCAGAAGTAAAAGTCTTCTTCTTAAAACTAGAGTTTGTAATCTTACCCAACTAACATTATTTGCAGATTACATTCTCAAGTTTCTTCAATCTAGGAAGACCTCTCACTTTCTTCTTCTTACTAATTTATACCAGATTATCAAAGTTAATATGACATAGCCACTTATGTCATAACCAAATATCATCAAGTTGTGCAATCATACATGTTTCTTCAGATAGGTCTAGATGGAACAAATTACCTCTTGTCTATTCTCCACTTCCAATCAGTTCATGAGTGGCATCAAATATTTTGGCCTTCCTATGATGAAATTCCACTCAGTAGCCAGTGCTATTAAGCTATGAAACACTCAATAGATTATAGTTAAGGCCCTCAACCCAATAAGCATTCTCACAAGTGATCTTATCAGTCAGATTAATCAATGATTTACCTCTAACAGGACATGGTACATCATTACCAAATTTCACACTTCTACCTTTATAATGATCTAAGGTATCAAACTTACTCTTTTCACAAGTCATGTGATGTGAAAAACCACTGTCAAAATCCATTTATCATTTTTGTTCACATATGATATCAATGCAATTTTCTCATCCTCATCAGACTCATCTTCCATTGCAACATAGACAACCTTAATTTCAAAATCATCACTATCAGTGTCAGTCTCTTCTTCGGCAATATAGAAGGATTTCTTAACTTTTCCTTTGTAGTCCTTGTACCTTCGGTAACATCTATCTTCTCTTTGGTATTTATGCTTGTTGTCTCTTTCATCATCCTTATCATCCCTGTCAGGACATCTAGCAGCTACATGACCAACTTTATTACATGAAAAACATATAATAAGGAGTTTACCTTTATACTTTCCTTTTCCTCTTTTTAGTCTTCTAGCCATAAGAGCTTCTAGTTCCTCAAGTTCTTCATCAGATGTGTCACTTTCACTTTCACTCTCACTGATGCATCTTTATTTTTCCTTCTTTGACTTACTCAAAACCATTTGTGACTTAAAAGAAGATTCAACATTAGCAACAATGAAGTTATCATAGTTAGAAAGTTAAAAAGCAGTAAGCTTACCAACCAAACTTTCTAAAGTAAGATCATTGTTAGGGTTACATCTAGATTCTTGAATTGCTAAAATTTTGATGGCATAAATAGGACGCAGAGTTCTCAATAATTTTCCAATTATAGTTTCATCATCAATAGTTCTATTTTCTCCTCTACTGCATTTATAACTTCTTTTATTCTACCACAATATTGTGCAATATTCTCACCTTCTTGCATTCTCATTTCATCAAATTTACCTCTTAGGGTCTCAGCTTTTGCTCTCGGTACATTTATGTCACCGCCATAGATGTTTGCAAGAGTGTCCCACATTTGCTTTGCATTAGTGTAGTCTTTGACATCTTCAAATTCTGGATAACTTGAGGAAGATGCAATCTCCAACATTTCTTGGTTGTGCTCTTGTTTAGCTCTCGTCTCCTTGGCAGTCAAAGGTGCAACAGGTGTGACATAATCATGTTCAACATAATACTTTGCAGAATCACCAATACTGGCTAGATGCAACTTCATCAAACTTTTCCATGTAGGGAAGTTCTCCTTATTTAGCTTCAGTACCTCCTTCTTATACATCCTGATCATTTTCTTCAAATACCTTTAAACTTGTTCTATGTAAGCACCAGCAGATCTGATACCAATTTTTAATATAATTTAGAAAAACAAAGAGGGGGGGGGGGGGGTGAAATAGTTGTTCTCAGGTCCAGATGTATAAAAAAAACTTTAAAACTCTTCAAAAAATCAGATCCAACAACCAACAGCTACTCGATCATTACTGATTGCATAACAAAAACATATAATAGTGCAGTCCACTATCCAATAGTATCTAACTTGTAAAACATAGAAATGTTCAAACCAAAACATTCACACAAGTATTAACACCAGGATTTATAGTGGAAACCCAATTAGGGAAAAACCACTTTGTAACATGTTACTATTATTTTGGCTAAAAGCATGGGGAGGTACTTCCAAGCTTTGCTTTCTAAGGGTTTCCATCTGGGTCTTAGACCCTCTTCTAGACCCTTAGTTTGCTCTCATGCTTAGTTTTTGGATGACACCATCACCATGGGCACATCCATGGTCAAGGGAGAAAAATCCTTTAAATTAGCTCAGAATCTCTATACTAAAGGTATTGGTCAACTCATTAACTAGTCTAAAAGTACTCTATTTTTTATAAACACTCCGGAGGAAAGGCAACGTAAGATAGCTAGTATCCTTGAATGCAGCATAAGTCTTTTCCCTTCTACCTACCTAGGTCTGCCTTTAGGCCTTAATACTAGTGACTCTTTTTGGAACCAGATGGTGGAGAGATTTTTTAAAAAGATGGTCGGTTAGAAAGGAGTTGTTCTGTCTCAGGCAGGGAAAATAACCTTGATCAAATCTTCTCTTCAAAGCCTTATGGTGTATGCTATGAGTTTATTCAAAATGCCTTCCAAATATGTGGATAAACTTGACTGTATCTTGAAACATTTTTTGTGGTCTGGGGTGGAGGAAAGAAATTGTATACCCCTTATAGCTTCAGAAGCAGTGTGTAAACTGAAGTCTTTGGGGGGCTTAGGTCTTAGACCTATAAAGATCATGAAAAAAGCTCTCTTGGCTAAGAAACTATGGCATATTTATGAAGACCCTAAGGATTGGAATACTATTTGTAAACATAAATATCTCTATGACATCCCAACTATTGACCAATTTTTTTCTAGCCTGGAGAAAGTGGAGGGCTCTATTTTTTGGAGAAATATCAATGATGCAAGAAGTGTGGCTAATAAAGGAAAGGCTTGGAGGTTAGGAAATGGATCCAGTATTAACTTTTGAGAAGATCCTTGGCTATTTGAAAAACCCTTGAAAAGCATTTTTAACATCCCTCGGGATATCATAAGATGTTCCTCTACTGTCGGTCTCAAAGTGAAAGATTACTGGAGAAATAATTGTTGGGTGAAGTTGGCTGGATTTAACCCTTCTTTCCATGAAATTGACAAGGCCCTCCTGGCTCAATGCTATTACACTGACATGGAAGACACTCTTATATGGGGCCCCTCCTCAAGTGGCAAATTTTATGTGGCATCTACTAGCTCTATTCAATTTGAGGTGCTAGAGGAAATCCCTTTTTGGGAAAAGATATGGAACAAGAATCTTAACCCCAAAATTGAGATTTTTTATTGGATCTTTGTTCAAAACAAAGTACTCACCATTGACAATCTTAAAAAAAGGGGTTTTATCATGCCGAATAGGTGTAGCCTTTGCAAGGAGGCTGAAGAAGATACTAATCATCTCTTTTTGCATTGCCCTTTTTCTCGGTAGGTTTGGTCTTTCTTTTTGCAGGAAAATGCTTTATGTTGGATTTTCTCATCTTCCATCTAGGATTTCTGCCAGCAATGGAACTATCCAAGTGATAAAGCTAGGGACAAACATTTATGGTCTCTAGATGCCCCTCATATTTCTTGGAATCTTTGGAAAGAAAGGAATAATCACATATTCTGGGACAAAATTAGTACCCCTACTATGGTGTATGAGAAGGCCTATAATGGTATGCAGAAGAACTTGAGCAGAATCATCCAACATTATGGGAATATAGGGAATCACCTAAGTAAAAAGAATGACTGTGATAACACTATGTGGACTGCCCCCCTGATGGTTGGATTAAGATAAATTTTGACGGTGTGACTAAAGGCAATCTTGGCCCTGCGGGGTGCGGGATTGTTATCAGGGATTGGAATGGTAATGTTATTGCGGCCATTTTTGTTCCTCTAGGGAACATAAAATAATCACTTAGTTGAGGTGTTAGGAGTGCTCTAGGGTTTACAGCTTTCTAGTAAACTCAACTATAAAAAAATTTGGGTGGCAGGCGATTCATTAAACATCATTAATTGCCTTATTGGTAAATCTCATCCATCTTGGACAATTGATAACATTGTATCTCAAGCGAAAGATATCATTGCTAAGTGTATGGGGATTCATATAACCCATGTGTACCATGAGGGGAATTTCATGGAAAACAACTTGGCTAACATAGGGGTTAAGGTTGCTGAGGTCATCACCTGGGATAGCAAGGATAATATTAGGGAGGACACTAAATCTCATATTTATTATGACAAAATCCATCACAAACAAGGAAAGATTGGAAATCATTAATGAGACTCATCTAAGCTATACAAAGTCTGATGGTATTTATGAGAAAGTATGGAATGGATTTTCAAGTAACATTATTATTAATAGCTTGCACATTTTGGGCTCTGCATTACAACAATGTGTTCAACAAGGATTGCGATTCTGATTATCTCGGCTCTAATATTTCTGATATCTTGGCTTGCCTGAACTCTATGATCATGGGGGGTGATTTGAAGCATGAAGAACTAGACAACTACAATAAACTTAAGGAACCTAACATGGTGATGGTCTGGCACAAACTGAAAAAAGGAGGAGTGACCCCTTATCTAGAAAAGCTACATGGCTTTGATAAGGAGGTGACTAGAAAATTTGTTGAAGGATGGAGAGACAATACTGTTACCATTGAAGGGAGGAAGTTGGAGATTACTATGGAGCTTATTGCTCATGTCACAGGGATTCCCAATGAGGGTCAAAAGTTTTATAGGGACTGAAAGGTTTCGGAGAGTGCAACTAAGAAATTCTTGAAATTTGTGAAAGAGAAGGCTACCTTTGCAAAAGGCAAGGTTAATGGCTACATGGAAATTGTCATGACCAAGGAGATTTGGTGCTATGTTCTACAGGCTATTATGGAGTACTTCACCCTTGATGGCTGCTTCACTCGTGCTCATTCCCATCATTTTGTTTTCCTTAACCACTTCAAGTACAAGGACACCATTAATATTCCTTTCTATCTGTACTCCTCTCTGGTTAAAAGCATAAATGAGCATAAGGGGTCTCCTAAGAAGGTTTTCAAGCATGAGGGTTTGATTTTGTTAATTTATGAGCATATGAAGAAAACCATTCGTACCCCCAGCTCTACTCCCTCTTCTGGTAAGAGTAAATTGAGCCCTAACCCTAAGGCTGGGTTGGGCAAGCAAAAGGCGAGGGACAATTTGAGCAGTAGCTCGAAGAATATTTTTCAGATGCTACTAAGGAGGGGGTTTATTCTGAGAACTCAAAAATAAAGGATTCTAAGGATGGGGACTCTAACATTTCCCAGGAGAATAAAATCCCTAGCAAGAGTGAGGAAGAGACTGATGACTCTGAGGATTTTTCTGAGAAAGATGAGAGCAAGGAGGAAACTAACAGTGAGAACATGGCTAAGGATAACAAAGAGGAAACTATGGAGGGGAATCAGATGAATAATGATGCTAATATGCAAAGCACGGTTGATTCTTAGAGACTGGGAGATGAGACTGAACGTCTGTGCAACAAGGAGAAGGATACTACCACTAGCAATGATGATAATGTCATTGTTGAAGCTAAGGACCCTGATAATAAAACCCAGAAGACTACTACTGAGGAGAAAGGTAAAGATTTAGGTGAGGCTATTTCTGAAGGCACACGGGGGTGTAATTCTCATAGCCTTGAAGACCTGGTTGACAAAGCCATCTGGTACATGGAGAATTAAAAGAATGATCAGGACTTCAAAAAAGAGGAGGTTCCCATTTTGAGTGATTATGTTGAAGGTATGAGGCATGACATGCCTATATCTCAAGACTCAAAGGAAAATAATCAGGAGGGTAGTGATGAGTCCAATGAGTGTAAGGGTAGAGATTCCACCATGAAGCTCATTTTTGAAGACTTCAATGACAAAGAAGAGGTGATTGCTGGTGTTTTGCAGATAGTTAAAGCTGAGGCCCTGTATTCTTTCAAATTCATTAAGTGGTGTTTTCATGAAATTAAGAGGCTCCATTTAAAATGTAGAAAGCTTGAAGCTAACAATGACATCCTCCAAGAGAAAGTGGATTCTCTTCTCAAAGAGAGGGCTTCTAATTCCCCTGCTGACCTAGTGGAAAGAGTGGATAAAATTGACAATACTCTTAACAACATTCTCCAGCACAGTAAGGATAGTATGAAGGCATCCAGTACTAACCTTAAGCTTTGGTTAATTTACTGGAAAATGCTTCTGAGGATGATACAGAGGGTAAGAATGTTAATCTACTAGATAGTGGTGACCCTAGTTCTTGGACCCATGGAAATAAGAATTCTCCTAAGATCAAGAACAATCTGGAAGAACTGAAAAGTGTTATTGGTAGGATGGATAACATCTAGGCTAAGATGGAGAAAATGTTGGATGATAAAGCTAGGATTCTAGATGAGGATGCTTAACCTGGTGCTCCTGCTAGTGTTTTTTGTTGTATCTACTATCTTTTTGGCTGGTCTTTTGTTGTTTTGCTAGCTTTGTAGCCCCTAGTATGGGTAGTTCACTATTGTTGGTCTTTTCTATTTTTTATGCCTTACTTTTCTAATCTATTGAAGCTTAAGTTGTAAAGGGTTTTGAGTCCCTTCAAAACCTATTTTTCCAGTAATCAGAACATGTTACTATTATTTTCACTCTTTTGAAGTGAGCTCTGTGAAAAGCCAACCCTGTTAAAGGTTACAAATAGACTGTCAGGTGTGACTCAGTTAAAGAATTTAAAACACTCTATTAAAAGTGCACCTTGTTATAGGAATTACATACATCCCATTAGAATGCAACCTTTCTCAAAGGATTTATAGAAATGACTATTAGGTCAACCTCTATTAAAAGGATTTTGACTAATACAATGGCTAGAAAGTAATAGTAGTATTGATCTGAAAAACATACAACTCACTTTGCAAATATCAGATCCAATTCTGTACACATATGTTGGCTTACTGACTATGAAACTTTACCATCTCCATCACTGATCTGCTCAGAAATCTCTTCAAGCAATCACAATACTTCTCCTTCAGTCTTTTATGCTTATACAGTCAATAACATCAACAACACTTCTTGCATCCTCTCCTCTGTTCAACCTCATGCTTAGGTTTCCTTAATACTTCCTCAAATTAGGTCAATACATCTTTTGCCGCTTAATCTCCTTTGTAGATCTTAGGGTTAGGTCAGATTCATCCAATCCTTCCAACTTTATGTTCTTTGTCTATCCTTCTAGAAATATCTCAAATATCTTAATATATTTATAATAAAATGTTTTATAGTCCATTAAATTCTTTCATACAATCAATAAATAAAGTCAACATGTTTTACATAATCCAAGAATTCAACTATGTCAGCTAGAAATCTAAATTCTTCCTCAAATGTAGATTAATGACACTCGGTCAATACAGTGTTCAACTCGTCAGTCTTCATTAGAAAGCTCGGTCACCTCAAAAATTGTTTCCTCAACTAATACTATCTTCCTCAGCAATGAACTGATGTTTGGTCAACACTGAATTTACTCGGCATATACTAGCTTGGTCGACACTAACATCACTCGGCTTAAACTAGATTTCTTCACTTTTTCTCAATTAAGCTTACTAGTTTACTCTTAATTCTTACTTAGATAAACAATACATTATCTTATCATTTTTCCATATAATCAAGTACTCATTGAAGTATCAAGATAACTCAACCTTTCCTTAGGTGCTATTGTTACCAACCTTGCATATCCCCTTCACAACAATCAAATAGATATAGTACTTTCTTAGATAGTAATAGCCTTACTAGTTAAGGTTTGACATTAATGACAATACAACAATTGCTTCAATTGCAATTTCCAACACCAAGCACACTGGATTTCTGAGGGGCTACTTTAGCACCAGAAGCAAGGAAAAGTAGGTTCAATCTATTAAGAGAATTGTAGAAGTTTCTTGCAGAGAGCTCAAGGAACAAAGAGGTATCATCAGAAAAATGGGCATTAATCAAGATATCATGTTTGGGGAGAGAAATACCTTTAATAGGAGGGCCAAGGCTATAATCTCTTAGGATGTAAAATAGGGCCTCAACAACAATGAAAAAGAGGGAGGGAGTAATGAGACACCCTTTCCTAATGGACCTCTAGAGGGTAATAGCTTCAGAGAGATCACCATTCACATCAATAATAGTGGAGTAATCAACAAACAAAATGTTGATCCATTTACAAAAAATCTCATGAAATCCAAAAGCTCTTAGCTAACTGGTCACAAACTACCATTCCAATCTATCATAGGATTTTTTAAAGTTGAGCAAGATCATAGCAGCATTTTGTCCACTATTCTTGGCCCATTGCATGGATTCCCAATTGGTGATTAGAATTTCTAAAATATATCTTCCTTGAATGAAGCCAGTTTGTGTCATGGGGATGAAGTTCTTCATTAAGGCAACAATCCTCCTTGCCAAAACTTTTGCAAGAATTTTGTATGACATATTTGATAGAGCAATTGGCCTCTAGTTTTTCACCTTGGTTTTGTTTCCTGATTTAGGGATTAGTTTAGTGAATCCTCTATTGATGTTACTACCTAGAGATCCCTTTTCGAATGCATCTTTATAAAGCTCAAGTAATTCCTTGTTGATCCACTCTAAATGTTGTTTGTAGAATTCTATTAGAATACCATCCAGACCTAGAGACTTTCCATTAGCCATGGAGTTAATAGAGGCATAGATCTCTTCTAGGGAGATATCCTTTTCTAGAAGAGTGGCATCACTAGAGGAAATTTTGTAGTGAATGAGGTTGATACATTTCTCTAGGGCTACTTGATTCTCAACACCATGTTCTTAAGAGAGCATATCTTTGTAAAAATTATAGAAGGCTTCCTCAATTGTACTCGGATCTTTAGTGATGTATGAATCAATGAGGATCTCCTCAATAAAATCTCTTCTGTTCTTGGCTTTGATAATGTCAAAAAAATATTTGGAACCCTTGTCTCCTTCATGCAATCATTTCATCCAATCCCTGAGTCTCAACCCTTTCATTTTGTAGTTTTGATGCTTTCTTAACATATGCTTAATAGCCATTAACTTTTCCTCAAGAACACAATCATTGGATTTTATTTTAAGCTCCCTCTCAATATCATTAATTTTATTCTACAAAAAGGTCTCTTCTATGCCTCTATGATAAGCCATTTTCTTGCCAATAATCTGAAACATGTTCCTCCAAGTATTTGTCAGCCCATCCCATAGCTCCCTGGGCCTAAGGCCAGTATTACACATTTTAGATAGTTGAGAGGCCATCTTAATAGCATTATTATTATCTTCATCCAAGAGGAGAGAGAAATTAAGTCTAAATCTTTTATGCCTCAAAGGAACATGATCTGATGGATGGTCCAAGAGCAACAAAATGTGGGAAGAAATGGGTGAGTGATCTGAAATAGATGCAGGGGAGACAGTGATTGGGGAGTGTCCCCCTCTGAAGGAAAGGAGAAAAGGGAAATTTCACCATAAAATCTATCAAGTCTACAGTAGACTCGACTATTTTCCCTCTGATTATTACACCATGTATACCAGATATTTGGGTAAGAGTTCTTTTTTTTTCTCAAGAGGGTCAACAAGGTTAAATTTCCTTTTAAATTTCTACTAGAAGAAGAATGCATTGTCTTTCCATTTATGCTTTAATCCACCTTGATTGTCCATACTGAATTCAATCATATTAAAATCCCCAATGAAAACCTAGTGAGCTCTAGGCAGTCCTGAGGTACACCACTACCATAGACTAGCATGTTCTCTATAGTCATTAGCTGCATAGATATTGCAAATACCCATGATTTTATCTTGTGTCTTAATAGTAACCCATAGAGCCCTCTGGCATGGAGAAACCCCATGATCTATAATTTTGTCAACCTAATTGGGGCCAATGAGAATGGTCGTTCCTCCTTTACCTTTTTCATGATTTGAGTGAAAGCAAATGGCCTTATCCCATAGAAATCTGAACATAGTAAATACTTGAAACCTGACCACCTTGATCGCTTGCAGGAAAATAAAATCTTTCTCACTTAGATTGTTGCACCACCTCCTCGCCACATACCTTCTATTAGTTATCTCTAACCCTCTTACATTCCAACTATGTATGTGCATCATCAGGGATTGTTAGTTGGTTTTTGGTTCTTATACAATCTATTAAAACAAGCTGGCATATCATTACTTTTATCCTTTCTGTTACTAGATAAAGAAGATCTAGGGTAAATGCAAGAAGTTGGGTGCCAACTCGGTAGAAGTCTTGTAGAATTCGAAGATGCTGCTCAAAACAACCACCTATTTTCAAAAAATGGGCAACCAATTTAGGTTCGGGCGCCCGATCCAAAATTTAAAGAATAAGTGCCCATTTATTTTTAAATGGGTACCAATTTTTTTGCAAAATGGGTGCTCATTTCTAAATTATTTCATATCGACTAGAAATGCATTTTAACATGCAAATTTTTTATTTTAGGAAACGGGTGCCCTTTTTTTATTTTAAATAACGAGCACCCATTTCTTAAGACATGAGAGAGAAAACCACATTTGCCTCAGGTTTCATTTCAAAATAAGTTTGGTTTAGGCTTGGTCGAACCAGGCCTATGCCTTGACGTCCAAAAATTTAGCTAAGGCACTAGAATGCCAAATTATTGCCTAGTCGTAATGTTTTGAGGGCCTTCCTAATCATATTTTTTTAGGAAACAAAAACCCATTAGAGTTCTCATTGTCCTAATTTCAAAAATGTAAATGTCATAGTGATATGATTGTTTTTACTATTTTTGCATTATTTATTAGTTAAAAGTGGTACCTAAATGTAAAATAGTGAGGCTCACTAAAACTTTAATAACTTTTTTATTCTTAAGATTTTTGGAAAATAAATTATATGGCATCAATCTGCATACAATTCTCTTGAAGATTAAAAAAATAATTTTGAACAAGATAATTTTTCCATCAAATTATGGTGGTCGTACACAAGAGGTTTTGAAAATATGTTTTATATTCAATTAAAAATTATTTTTAAAAAATATTCTAAAAAAAATAAGGAAAAATATACTCATCAATATTTGGTGTCTTAGGTATATTTCCCAAGAAGGATTTTCAAAAATTCATTTATTTAGGTCAAAATATGGTGGTCATACACAATTATGGTATGGTCTTGGAATAGGCATTTTGAGAATAAGGTTTTTAAACATTCCTACTTAAAATAAATTTATACCATGTGGGTATTTAAATAAATTATATATTTGAAAAGTAGACTCTAAGAACTACATTTTATATTACTAAAGTTTTTTCTGATTGAATCTCTAAGTGCCTCAAATTTAGACATCAATTGATAGGAAATTTGAAAAAAAAAAAAACACTTCCACTTTTTGCCCAAAAGTGGGACTCAACTTCTTACAACCACCCTCTATCAATTGTCTTCCTCTTCTTTTTGGAATTAACAATATCAGTGAATTGAGGAGTCATTGTTTTCATGAAAGGGAACAATTTCTAATACCACTAATTTGGTATTCTACTTGGCCAAGTAACAACCTTATCATTAATAGTAGCAAGAGATAGTTGTTGAGCATTCATCTTGGGGGGACTACAGCCTACCAAGAGCTCACGAGATGTAACTGGTTGATCTACATTTGGGACAAAAGAGGGATGAGAATTAGCAGAGGGACCCAAGGCAATGGGTTGACCAAAAATATCTTCTTCAAACAAAGGATTAGAAATGGTAACAAAGGAATCTTTAGGACTTGAGAGAGAATGGGAAGGGGTGGGAACACCAAACACAATGTTAAATGTAGAGGCAAAATTATCCTGAATTATCTCTTGAAATTTTTAGGCTAGGGAAATTTGAGACTAGGACACTCTTTTCAGGTATGACCATTAAGTCTACAATGGAAACAAGCACATAGGTTTCCAAGAAGAGACAAATCCTAGGAAAAATACTCACCATCAAAAGTTAATGAAATAAGTTCAAGAAAAACAACCTCAGGGATAGGGAAATAAGCACTCTAGCATTCATATGTGGAAGAGTAACCCTAGACTCTTCTACTTGCAGAATTGACCCTAAGGGTTTGAGGATTTGCGAAATAAATGGCCAAAATTTGGCTTGAAGATTTTTAATTTCAACCCAGTTGGGAGAAGAATATGCAATGACTTGCTCAACCTTGCCTTTCGATGACCAAGGGAAAGCATGGAACAAAGATTTACCCACATTCCAAAATCCTTTATTAATCACTCTTTCTTGCATATTATGAGCTAATTTAAAGAAGACAAGAAAAAGGCCTTTTTGAATTATTCTACAAAAATTGATATAAATACCCAATTTTTTGCCCCAAATGTAAGCAATCCAATCATCAAATAATTTGTGGGAAGGAAAAGATTCTCTATCCAAGAAAAGAAAAAATACTGCATGATATTCTTTAACTAAGTTTGTTCATCCCTAATAGCTTTAACCATATCTTCGTTAGGGGAAAGAGAAAGTATTTTCAAACTGGAAGAAGGAGACCTACCACCACTTCCTCCTCCTCAAGGGTCTCCAAGGGTGGCATGGTCAATTCCACAGGGTCCACCTCCATTGGTTGAGGACCTTTCTAGTCCTCCATTGTCTCCATCACCAAAACTAGTGCAGAATCTTCCCCCAAAGCCTACAGATGGAGGGAACGCTAGAAAGGAGATCTCAACCACCACTACTTTGTAAGACTACTTGCTAGCAGCAGTTGTTTCTACCTTTTTGTTAGTTTCATCTGCAACATGAAGTTTATCCTTATCATCGCATAGGTCACTAATAACTTCTGCCTCTTCCATAATAACTTCAACATCCTTCTAGCCCTGAGTATCACATTCATGATTTTCATTCATTCACTTAAAGTCACATGAGCTAACCAGGCTGGGGAAATATTATCACACAATCAAAATCCAAATAGATGGGAGACACCAAAGGGAATTTGTTAGAAAACAAAGAAAAACGCAAACAACAAACAAAGTAACTCAAAGCCCATGAAAAACACAAAATGACACAAAAACCAAAGGAGAAAGCACAAAGAACAACACAAGTTCTGAGGACCCAGCAACACAATACGACCGCCAGGGAAGGCCAAGGGTCAGCCTTCGTTAGGCAAGTACAGGTTGCAGAGCCTCAAAACCTCCCCCAGAAGCTAAAATGGACTTTTTAAAATCAAAGATAGAAATAATAATGAATATCAAATAAAACTATAATGTTATGATAATACAATAATAATAATTTTGTCTTAATATTTATTTTATAAAAAGTTTAATAGCAACATAAAGGTATAAAACATTATAATATCAAGCTATTACAATTATCTAATGATTATTATAATATAATCATATCATAATAATTATTTAATATTAATTATATTATAATATATAACAATTATATATATATATAGATACTCCCTAAAATGTAACCAAGTTTTAAAAAAATTTATTAATATATATATATATATATATATATATATATATATATATATATATATATATATATATATATATATATATATATATATATATATATATATATATTTATATAATATGTAGTGTTCTAACGACACCAAGTATACATATAGAGATAGTGAATAAAAAATATTATTAGACTTAAGTTGCGAACTGAGTGCAAGCATAATAGAAACCATCAGGGTATGTGCAGGATCATGGTATGCCAAAAAGTGGCGATGTGAAAAAAACTTATTTTCACTCATCTAAAAGCGCACAAATAGATTTGTTGACTTTTTGGTAGGCTTGGGTGTCAGTACACCTGGCCAAACCAAAAGCCAAACCTGAAGGCATTATCGGATATCTAATATTTGCCAGTGATTATAAATCACTGTACCCAGCCGCGTTCAATGTTTTTTCCTTGCAAAAATGTTGAACGCGGCTAGGTTTCAGATATCTGGTCTCATATCCCCTATCTGATTGTTTCCAAATTGCCCAAGTAAGTTTAGCTTCTATTTTTTATTGTTTTAATTGTTTTTTGTTATTTTTAAATATAAATACATAGTGTTTTATATAAAAATTAGGGTAGCAATGAGTTTTTGTATTGTTTTTTAAAATTCATTGTAATTATCCTTTTTTTTCATTTCTATCAGACATGAAATCAAAAAACCCTCATAATGATCCCACAAACAATCTAGACCCACCTCCCAACAATCTCCCACCTCCAGAACACATACCTGTCACAAACCCTCATCGTTTAGAAGATCTAATAGGAGATAATCTAAATGAACTTAGAGGATTGGAAACTACATATGCCAATATCCCCACATTGTGCCCCATGTTTACGACATTGAACACAATAACTGAAAACATGGAGAAACTGACAGAGAAACATAATGTTGCACTTCTTTGGCGCGATTCCATGCACGCCCAGTTTGACAATGGGCTTGATTATGATGAAGTCATGAACCTAAATATAACAAAACATGACATAGCTAATCTTTTTGTAGATCCTAAAACCAGTCTAAAAGTAGACCCTAAAAAAACCAAGTTGTTAATTAAATGGTGCACAAATAGTGCAATACGTGACAACTTTTGGGACTGTTGGTGGATGGTTTTTGATAGACCACCTCACAACAATTTGGATGTCCCATTTTATTTTCTCAGAAAATTGTATGCTGAATTTGTGCTCAGTCACAAGGTGGACTATTGGAGTATGAGACAAAACCAGGGTGTAGGTTTAGGTACTCCACAAGACAGGGCATCGTCACAACAGGTGAAATCCCACACATATGTCCCCCCTCCCAAGATTTCACCACCTCCCACAGTGCAGCATCCAGACATTATTTTTGAGGCTAGCTCATAGACTATTCGAGCCATTTGTGCGTTGAGTGGTCCGCTGGTTATGTAGAGCACAACATTGTTGCCTCCTTGTCCTGATGCTTCTAGCACTTCCACGAGCTCACATGTTTGTGTGGCCCACACTTGCGTTATATGCAAGAATATTTGTCTTGGTCCCTTGAGTGATAATGATACATATAGTTTCAGCTTCGATGGGGATGACTCTACATAGCACACTATAGGCACTGAAGCAGCTCGTGTAGATGTGTATCATGAGCCTACAGTGCCATGGACTCCCACTATTACGGTAAGGGTAAACCATTCACTTTTTACATTGTTTTTAAATTTTATTGTTCGTATTTTTAGTAGAATTTCCTTATAGTAATTTCTCACTTATGTCTTTTTATGTGTTACATTTATGTTCAATTGATGATAGAGGAGGAGATGGCACAGGTGGAGGGGTCCATGCTTTCAACCATATCATTTGGTCTTGACTCTTCCATGATACATATGTTTTAATGTACTCATTGGTTTCCTTTTAAATTATGATAATAGTATATGTACATTATTTTATAATTTTTATGATCATCTTTTACATACTGATGCAGGTGTCACTAGTTTCCACCGGGGGGCAATGTGAGGGGGTACAGGTCTTAGCGGTTGATAAAGGAAAGATAATTAAGTAATTTAGTTTGTTTATGCATACATGTATACTTGTCAATTGTGCGTACTCATTTTTAATTTACATAGTTTATTTGATAGAGAGTGGCATGTGATGATGTCATGAGACCCTATCATCATGATAGAGTCATAGGCATATCCATTCAGAGTGATAGCCCTATGGTATGTACATTTCTAAAGTTATTTGAGTGCATTTTTCTATCAAGTATATATAATATGGTCAAGTTATGATAATATGAAGTATCTGTTTGACTTTTGTAGGTCACTCCTAGTTTGAGGGAGCCAGAATGGAAAGGGTTTGTATCATTGATGACTCAGCCAACAATCCCTGAAGAAAGGTCAACAGAGGTAAGTTTTAATGTTAATTCAGTTATTTTGTAAACATATATTTTCTACCAAGTTTTTAACATTAAATAGTATAACTTGTAGATCAATCTCATGTTCGTAAACATATACAGGTGGGAGTCATCATTGGTGGTACTATTCCTACACCACCTATAAGGACATATATTAGGTCTCCTTCCTGCGGGAGGAGATAGAGAGGTGAGGTATATGAGAGTTCAATTTTAGTTTAAATTTTATTTATTATTGTTGACTATGATTCTGAATTTTAGTCTAACTTGGGGTTTCACTTTTGTGTTTGAATATAGGATCCATTAGAGCCGAAGAGTACTTCAAAGAGGCTCCATTTTGATGATCCACCAGTAGAATAGGATGTCCTAGAAATATTTGTAGTTGAACTTCTTATTTTGAGATGTCATATGACATATTTTGAGATGGTGTATGCCACATTGTATCTAGATATGTTGATATATAATCATGAGGATAAAATTATTGTTCATTTTGATATATATATGAAACTTGATATTCGATCTAATTTGTTAATTGTGTGTTCATTTATTCATTGTTAGTATGTAAATATGCTTGTGTGTATGTACTCTTGTGTAGAATTTATGCCTTAAGTATATTCATGTATATTCAAGTACAATATTCATAACCTAAATTCATGTGTATGGGCTACATTAATGACTTAAGTGAATTCATGTTGTATGCTTTATAATTATGTGTTACATGTATGCTTCATGACTTAAGAAAATTTATGCATACGCTTTATGTGCTATGTGTGTTCACATGTGTAATTCATCATTTGAGGTATATAAGGATATCTATTAAAGTGGTTTCAAGGTTTGTAGACTTACCTTTTACTCCCAATGGCTAAAAGACTTCAAACTAGCCTAATTACATAATCAAACATCCTTTTGGCCATATCAAAACATATTGGTCTTTTGGACAAAATATCAGTACTTTGTCTATACCCCTACAAATACACTAAGAATGCCTAAGAAACATGGTGTTGTAGGATCGTTGATACCTCTCATGAGGTTTGAGTTATGAGGCTTGATAGTTTGCTGAATAATCATGCTTAGTGCAACTTTCAACTGACCCTCACTACAAGTTTTAGAATCGAGCGAGAATGGCATGCCAAATTCAAACAAATTTGAATCTCCCAAAATAGAGAGAGGTTATTGTAAGTCTTAGAAATGCCATCCTGTAGCATCTCACAAATCTCCAATACCTCTCACAGGGTCCAAGTTATGAGCCTCAAAATTTTTCTCCCCAATCGTGCTTAGTGCACCTTGGGGACACTTTGGTCTGACATGGTTTGGAACGTTCTGCTGACTCAGTGTTTGAAATGGGGTTGTGCCTAGTGTTTACCCACCCAACCAAAGCTAATGGCATAGTCCATTCGGTGCAAGGATGAATGGTTTGGAAGTAATCCATTGGTGCAACTTTCAATTAACACTCACTGGAAGTTTTGGCATCGAGGGAGACTCACGTGCCAAATTCAAACAAATTTGAATCTCCTAGAATAGAGAGGTTATTGTAGGCCTTGAAAATGTCATCCTATAGCATCTCATGGATCTTTGATACCTATCATGGAGTCTGAGTTACGAGGCTCAAAATTTCGCTGCCCAATCATGCTTAGTGCACCTTGGGGGCACTTTGGTCCGGCGTGGTCCAAAATGTTTTGCTAACTCAATGGTCAAAATGGGGTTGTGCCTAGTGTTTACCTACCCAACCAGAGCTAATGGTGTAGTCCATTCGATGCCAAGAAGAATGGTTTTAAAGTAATCCATTGGTGCAACTTTCAACTGACCCTCACTGCAAGTTTTGGCATCGAGCGAGACTCGCGTGCCAAATTCAAAAAAAATTGAATCTCCCAGAATGGGGAGATTCTATTATAGGCCACAAAAATTTCATCCTATAGCATCTCACAAATCTCTGATACCTCTCACGGGGTCTGAGTTACGAAGCTCGAAAGTTCACTACCCAATCGTGCTTAGTGCACCTTGGGGACACTTTGGTTTGGCATGGTCCGGAACATTTTGCTGACTCAATGGTTGAAATGAGGTTGTGCCTAGTGTTTAAATGCCCAACCAGAGCTAATGGTGCAGTCCATTCAGTGCCAGGATGAACAGTTTGGAATTAATCAATTGGTGCAACTTTCATTTGACCCTCACTGCAAGTTTTGGCATCGAGCGAGACTCGCATGAAAAATTCAAACAAATTTGAATCCCCTAAAATAGAGAGAGGTTATTGTAGGCTTCAAAAATTCCATCCTGTAGCATCTCACGAATCTCTGATACCTCTCACGGGGTCTGATTTACGAGGCTCAAAATTTCACTGACCAATCGTGCTTAGTGCACCTTGGGGACACTTTAGTCCAGCGTGGTCCGGAATGTTCTTCTGACTCAGTTGTCAAAATGGGGTTGTGCCTAGCATTTACCCACCCAACCAGAGCTAATGGTGTAGTCCATTTGGTGCTAGGAAAAATGGTTTGGAAGTAATCCATTGGTGTAACTTTCAACTGATCCTCACTGCAAGTTTTGGCATCAAACGAGACTCGCATGCCAAATTCAAAAAAATTTGAATCTCCCAAAATGGAGAGAGGTTATTGTAGGCCTCAAAAACATCATCCTATATCATCTCATAGATCTCTAATACCCCTCATGGGGTCTGAGTTATGAGGCTCAAAAGTTTGCTGCCCAATCATACTTAGTGCACCTTGGGGACACTTTGGTCCAGCGTGGTCTGGAATGTTCTGCTGATTTAGTGGTCAAAACAAGGTTGTACCTAGTGCTTACCCACCCAGCTGGAGCTAATGGCATAGTCCATTCGGTGCTGGGATGAATGGTTTGGAAGTAATCCATTGGTGCAACTTTTAACTGACCCTCACTGCAAATTTTGGCATCGAACAAGACTCGCGTGCTAAATTCAAAAAAATTTGAATCTCCCAAAATAGAGAGAGGTTATTTTAGGCCTCAGAAATATCATCCTATAGCATCTCACAAATCTCCAATACCTCTCACGGGGCCCAAGTTACGAGCCTCGAAAGTTCACTGCCGAATCATGCTTAGTACACCTTGGGGACACTTTGGTTCGACATTGTCCGGAACATTCTGCTGACTCAGTGGTCGAAATGGGGTTGTGCCTAGTGTTTACCCACCCAATCAGAGCTAATGGAATAGTCTATTTGGTGTTGGGATGAACCGTTTGGAAGTAATCCATTGGTACAACTTTCAACTGACCCTCACTGCAAGTTTTGGCATCGAGCAAGACTCACGTGCCAAATTTAAAAAAAATTTGAATCTCCCAGAATGGAGAGAGGTTATTGTAGGCCTCGAAAACATTTTCTTGTAGCATCTCATGGATCTCTGATACCTCTCACAGGGTTTGATTTATGAGCCTTAAAATTTTTCTGCCCAATCGTGCTTAGTGCACCTTGGGGACACTTTATTCTGACGTGGTTCGGAACGTTCTGCTGACTTAATGGTTGAAATGGGGTTGTGCCTAGCATTTACCCACCCAACCGGAGCTAATGGTGCAGTCCATTTAGTGCTAGGATGCAATCCTTGAACACTATCCCTTCACCAAGGAATCATCATTTTACTTTGGACACATTTGACCAATTTTGACTCAATGATTCCAACTATTACATCATTTGACAATACAAATGTAATGGAATTAAGATAATAGAAATGTGGGGATACAAAATTAAGATGATACAAATTATATAAGGATACAACATTTATAGTAAGGAAACACATTTTTTGCGCTTTACATGGCATTAAGACGATACAAATGTGAGCTTTTAATATTTGCATATCAACCCCATGGGTTCTTTTATATTTTCAATTTTGTATTTAATTTTGCATCAAATTTTTTATATACAAAATTTGGCATCTAAATATGCACATTACATTCAATTATTTTTTTTATATACAAAATTTGGCATCTAACTATGCACATTACATTCGATTGTTGGTTTTATATACAAAATTTGACATCTAAATATGCAAATTACACAACTATATATAAAAAATAAGTGTCCTTTCTACTCCAATCCCTGCTTTTAGAAGGCAGAAGAAAGGTTAATAGAGAATATAAGAAGTTCCCTTTTGACATCTAAATATGCAAATTACAGAACTATATTTTAACTTGAGTTGAACTTACCTATTGAAGTGTGCCTGAAGGGTCATCTCTTTGCTTGAGAGTATTCAGCATTGCTTCATGATCAGCAGTACTAATAGTTCAAAGTTCCTTTCTCTTTGGTTTTCCTTGATGTTTCAACAACTTAACATTGACTGCTATAACAAGGTGTGAATACATGAGAATGGTTTTGTGCCTCTCATAGTCTTCAAACGCAGGAATGCCATTATTTCTAATCATATATGTGCGCAACCATGTTCCTACAACAACATGTGATCCTGTTGGATATGTGAACATATCATCTTCTGTCGTTAGTTGTGCAAGTTTCTTCTTTCCTCGTACACAACGTGCTAACTAGTAATCTGATCTCTCATCATTCCCTTTTGGTGCAACCAATGCAAAAACATGTCCTAGCTATAGAAGATCTAAAAGATGGTCGTAGTCAAGTGAACAATCCATGTCATTATTTATTACAGAGACTGTGAGAGATAAAGGAGTAAGATAATGTGGAACACATGTATCAACCCACTCACTTGACTCATACTAATCCCAATCACACTAAAGACAACTCAGACAATAACAAGCCAACTCTCATGTCCAAATTGTCCATGTACCAACATCTGAGCTTTGAAATGAATGCATTTTTTAAGAATCTTTCATAGTTTGACAATCCAACCTATCTCCTATTGTGCCTAGCTCAACCAACCAAAAGAATCTGTGCACCACTGAATCAAGAGTCCCCCCCTGTAACAATGTTGAAGTACACCAATCAACAATAGAATGGGCATCAATGAGTTTTGCACCTAAAATCCTCAGTTGCTCCTTAACTAGAGCTCTCTTTACGCATGCACCTACTCCATCATGCTCCCCTTTTCCATGACCAGCCTCAAAAAAAATCCAAATATGAGGTAAACCTATCTCTACATACATTCTACATAACCAATAAAACATACGAACATTTTTGAATTGACCTATGCAATTATCTTACCAAATGAGATGTCTATCCATAGCAATATTATTTTCCCACACCCACTCAAAATAATTCTCAAAGAAATGTTGGACAAACTCGGATGAGTGTGACCTATCATTGCTCATATAAAAATGGTACTCTCTGATTATCTTTCGGTCATCTTTTGTACTATCAGGGGAATGTCTATATGTTATGTGCACAAAAATAGAAACCTAAATAGAATTGTAATATTGAGCTTGCAACTCATTTTGGGGCTGCAATGTATAGTTCTCTGTAAAGTCAACAACTAATATAATAGTTCCAATCAGGAAAGTGTCCTTACACATCCTGAATTATTGATCCAACCATTGAGACTTGTGACAATGCCTTGCATACTTGTAAAAAAGATTCTTCCTAAAATCTGAAATAAAATCAGCTACCTTGCATTCTTTAGTAACCAACTGACATCTAGAACCTTCACCTCCACTTTTTAAAGTATATTTAATGGTTTCATATACCTTTTTGTGGACAATTGTCTTTCCAAAATCATGTTCGCAGCCCTCATGAAAACATTCAACAAACTTCACTAGCCCACCACACTCTGAGCACTTGTCATTTAAGCAATCTTTTCTATAAAAGAAACATCCATCATCTCTAGGACATAAAAAATGATCTAGCAAGTCTCTTGATGATTTTGAAAGAGAACTTGCACCACACTCCTCCAAAATTTCACTACTATGCAAAGTAGAATGAATGGATCGTAACAATTCATGGTGCATTGAAAACTCCACATGATATTTGCAACAAGTATTTTGAATCTTAAGAGGCACACAAAAAAAGGCTTCAGGGCTTCAAAAGCTCTTTGTCATATTTGCAATGTTGGATGTGTCTCACAAAATTTTTTGAACAACATTGTTTGACTCACCTCCAAATAATGTTTTGGATGCGGGGTGCGGTCTGGAATGCCAATTCTCAACTTCAATGCATCCTTCACATTTGGTGACACTCTTGAGTTAGATTGCCAAAATAGTTGAATTTGATCCTTCACAGCATCGGTAAGCTTCTTATCACAACGTGAAAGTCTCCAACCATAAGCCAATGTATCATTTTGAAGAGGATCATCAAGTATTTCTCTTCTTGCAAGTGCTCTATCCAAAGTTTTACAATTTAGATTCAAGTCAACACAAGTTTGTCTCATCAAATGAGCCTTTCTCAAATGATGACTTACCAAAGAGGTTGTAATAACCCTCCTAGCGGCTCTCTTATCTTTTTCCTTGGTAGTCTTTCCAATGGAATTGAGAGCACTAAATAGATTTCTCACAACAATAGCATTCCACTCCTTTTTCTTGTTCACACCAATCTTCAATTTGACTAGTATACATCTCATCTTCTACATCTTTAACAATTGCACAAACATTTGACATTGCTCAACCAATGTCTTGTGCCTAAAAAATTGATCAAAAAGTTTTGAAACCCACAACCAAATGGTTCTTTCTAATCTCTTGCCATAGAAATTGCTCATTATGTTCTCATCAATTTCAAGTAACCATTTAGTTCTTCTTGAAGGTCTCAATTTTGAATTTTGTCTTTCTTCCTCCGAAAGGACTTCATTTCTCATATAATTTGGAGATGTGTAACGTTGATTTGGTTCTTTTGCACCATTATCATTGTCAATTCCTTCATATTCAATTGGTGGACTGTCATTGGCAATGTGCACACTTCCATTGGCCACATCTATGTGTTCATTTTCAAAACCTATATTTTCATCTTCAAATTCATGTTCTTCACTTGAAACCACATTCAAAGGTGGGTCTATGCCAACATATTCATTCATATTTAACATTCCTTGTCTCTTATTCCAATGGGAAACCCTATCGTTTTCTCTATACACTTCAACATCTTCATTTGTGAGTCTCCTCTTCTGTTTATGCTTTCGACGATTACTACTCCCCATAGTTAGACCAAAAAGTAGATGCAAATACCTTTGGTAATAGAGAAAATCTCCCCCAAAAAAGATGAAATACCTTTGGTAATCGAGAAGAGCACGCCACAAAAAGATGAAATACCTTTGCTAATCTAGAAAATCACCCCAAAAAGTGGTTTTTTGTCTTCTCACTACAACTTGAATCCTGTAATTTAGGAAAAACATGTGACTCTCTAGAGGGACCCAGAGAATCTCTTTTTTTTTAACACCAGTGAAAAGAATCGGATATCTGATACTATCAAATATCCAATATTATCAAATATCTGATATCTCACTCTTTCTCTTTCTCACTCTCACTCTCCTCTCTCCTCTCTTTCTCTCCTCTCTCCTCTTTCTCTCTATCCCACCTAGAAAGAGAGAGAGAGAGAGTGAGTGAGTGAGTGATATCACTCACCTTTCTCTCTCCTCTCTCCTCTCTTTTTCTCTCACCTAGAGAGAGAGATGAGAGAGGAGAGAGAGAGAGAGGAGAGAGGAGATAAAGAGATAGAGAGAGAGAGGAGAGAAAGAGATAGAGAGAGAGAGAGAAGAGAAAGCGATGAGAGAGATGAGAGGGTTCTAATGTGTTGAAAGGGGTCATGGGGACATCCCAGGGGTCCTAACATGTGATAAGGCATACGAGGACCCCTAGGAAGTCCCCATGACCCCTTTCGACACATTAGAATGCTCAAGTGTGTCCTAAAAGGTTGTAGGACCCCTTAGGACACACTTGAGCATTCTAATGTGTCGAAAGGGGTCATGGGGACTTCCTAGGGGTCCTAACACATGATAAGGTGTACTAGGACCCCTAGGAAGTCCTCATAACCCCTTTTGACACATTTGAATGCTCAAGTGTGTCCTAAGGGGTCCTAAGACCCCTTAGGACACACTTGAGCATTCAAATGTGTCAAAAGGGGTTATGAGGACTTCCTAGGGGTCCTAACATGTGATAAGGCATACTGTGACCCCTTGGAAGTCCTCATGACCCCTTTCGACACATTTGAATGCTCAAGTGTGTCTTAAGGGGTCGTAGGACCCCTTAGGACACACTTGAGCATTCTAATGTGTCAAAATGGGTCATGAGGACTTTGTAGGGGTCCTAACACATGATAAGGCATACTAGGACCCCTAGGAAGTCCTCATGACCCTTTTTGACACATTTGAATGCTCGAGTGTGTCCTAACAGATCGTAGGACCCCTTAGGACACAAGTGTTCTAATGTGTCGAAAGGGGTCATGGGGACTTCCTAAAGGTTGTATTGCATGATAAAGCATACTAAGACCCCTAGGAAGTCCTCATGACCCCTTTTGACACATTGGAATGCTCAAGTGTGTCCTAAAGAGTCGTAGGACCACTTAGGACACACTTGACTATTCAAATCTATTGAAAGGGGTCATGGGGACTTCCTAGGGGTCCTAAAACATGATAAGGCATACTAGGATCCCTAGGAAGTCCTCATGATCCCTTTCAACACATTATAATTCTCAAGTATGTCCTAAGGGGTGACCCCTTAGGACATACTTGAGCATTCAAATGTGTTGAAAGGGGTCATGAGGACTTCCTAGGGCTCCTAACACATGTTAAAGCATACTAGGACCCATAAGAAGTCCTCATGACCCCTTTCAACACATTAGAATGCTCAATTGTGTTCTAAGGGGTCATAGGACCCCTTAGGACACAATTGAGCATTCTAATGTTGTCGAAAGGGGTCATGGGGACTTCCTAGGGGTCCTAACACATGATAAGGCATACTAGGATGCCTAGAAAGTCCTCATGACCTCTTTTGACACATTTGAATGCTCAAGTGTGTCCTAAGGGGTCGTAGGACCCCTTAGGACACACTTGAGTGTTCTAATGTGTCAAAAGGGGTCTTAGGGACTTCCTAGGGGTCCTAACACATGATCAAAGTAGACTAAGACCCCTAGGAAGTCCTCATGACCCCTTTTGACACATTGGAATACTCAAGTGTGTCCTAAAGAGTTGTAGGACCCCTTAGGACACACTTGAGCATTCAAATGTGTTGAAAGGGGTCATGGGGACTTCCTAGAGGTCCTAACATGTGATAAGGTGTACCAAGATCCCTAGGAAGTCCTCATGACCCCTTTCAACACTTTGAATGCTCAAGTGTGTCCTAAGGGGTTGTAGGACCCCTTAGGACACACTTGAGCATTCAAATGTGTCTAAAGGGGTCATGAGGACTTCCTAAGGGTCCTAACATGTGATAAGGCATACTAGGACCCCTACAAAGTCCTTATGACCCCTTTCAACACATTCGAATACTCAAGTGTGTCTTAAGGGGTCGTAGGACCCCTTAGGACACACTTGAGCATTCTAATGTGTCGAAAGGGGTCATGGAGACTTCCTAGGGATCTTAATGTGTGATAAAATGTACTAATACCCCTAGGAAGTCTTCATGACCCCTTTCGACATATTGAAATGCTCAAGTGTGTCCTAAAGAGTCGTAGGACCCCTTAGGACACACTTGAGCATTCAAATGTGTCAAAATGGGTCATGGAGACTTCCTAGGGCTCCTTACATGTGATAAGGCATACTAGGACCCCTAGGAGGTCCTCATGACCCCTTTCAACACATTTGAATACTCAAGTGTGTCATAAGGGGTCGTAGGACCCATTAGGACACACTTGACTATTCTAATGTGTCAAAAGGGGCCATGAGGACTTCCTAGGGGTCCTAATGCATGAAAAGGTATCTTAGGACCCCTAGGAAGTCCTCATGACCCCTTTCGACACATTGGAATGCTCATATGTGTCCTAAGGGGTCATAGGACCCTTTAAGACACACTTGAGCATTCAAATGTGTCGAAAGGGGTCATGAGGACTTCCTAGGGGTCTTAACATGTGATAAGGCATACTAGGACCCCTGGGAAGTCCTCATAACCCCTCTTGACACATTTGAATCCTCAAGTGTGTCCTAAGGGGTCATAGGACCCCTTAGGACACACTTGAGCATTCTAATGTGTCAAAACGGGTCATGGGGACTTTCTAGGGGTCCTAATGCATGATAAAATGTACTGAGACCCCTAGGAAGTCCTCATTACCCCTTTCAACACACTGGAATGCTCAAGTGTATCCTAAATAGTCATAGAGCCCCTTAGGACACACTTGAGCATTCAAATATGTCAAAAGGGGTCATGGGGACTTCCTATGTGCCCTAATGCATGTTAAGGCATACTAGGACCCCTAGGAAGTCCTCATGACCTCTTTCGACACATTTGAATGCTCAAGTGTGTCATAAGGGGTCGTAGGACCCCTTAGGACACACTTGAGCATTCTAATGTGTTGAAAGGGGTCATGAGGACTTCCTACAACCCCTTAGTACACACTTGAGCATTCTAAAGTGTCAAAAGGGGTCATGAGGACTTCCTAGGGGTCCTAATGCATGATAAGGTGTACTAGGACCCCTAGGAAGTCCTCATGACCCCTTTTGACACATTTGAATGCTCAAGTGTATTCTAAGGGGGCCTATAATCCCGTAGAACATGCTTGAGCATTCAAATGTGTTGAAAAGGGTCATGAGGACTTCCTAGGGGTCCTAATGCATGATAAGGTGTACTAGGACCCCTAGGAAGTCCTCATGACTCCTTTTGACACATTTGAATGCTCAAGTGTGTCCCAAGGGGTTGTAGGACCCCTTAGGACACACTTGAGCATTCTAATGTGTCAAAAAGGGTCATGGGGACTTCCTATGGGTCCTAACATGTGATAAAGCATACTAAGACCTCTAGGAAGTCCTCATCACCCCTTTCGACACATTGGAATGCTCAAGTGTGTCCTAAAGAGTCGTAGGACCCCTTAGGACACACTTCAGCATTCAAATGTGTCTAAAGGGGTCATGGGGACTTCATAGGGGTCCTAACATGTGATAAAGTGTACTAGGACCCCTAGGAAGTCCAGATGACCCCTTTCGACACATTGGAATGCTCAAGTGTGTTATAAAGAGTCATAGGACACCTTAGGACACACTTGAGTATTCTAATGTGTTGAAAGGGGTCATGAGGACTTCCTAGAGGTCCTAACATGTGATAAGGTGTACTAGGACCCCTAGGAAGTCCTCATGACCACTTTTAACACATTTGAATTCTCAAGTGTGTCCTAAGGGGTCATAGGACCCCTTAAGACACACTTGAGCATTCTAATGTGTCGAAAGGGGTCATGGGTACTTCCTAGGGGTCCTAGCACTTGATAAGGCATACTAGGACCCCTAGGAAGTCCTCATGACCCCTTTCAATACATTTGAATGCTCAAGTGTGTCCTAAGGGGTCTTACGACCCCTTAGGATAGACTTGAGCTTTCTAATGTGTCAAAAGGGGTTATGAGGACTTCCTAGGGGTCCTAATGCATGATAAGGTGTACTAGGACCCCTAGGAAGTCCTCATGACCCATTTCAAGACATTGGAATGCTCAAGTGTGTCCTAAGGGGTTGGAGGAACCCTCAGGACACACTTGAGCATTCTAATGTGTCGAAAGGGGTCATGGGGACTTCATAGGGGTCCTAACGCGTGATAAGGCATACTAGGACCCCTAGGAAGTCCTCATGACCCCTTTCGACACATTGGAATGCTCAAGTGTGTCTTAAAGAGTTGTAGGACCCCTTCAGACACACTTGAGCATTCAAAGGTGTCAAAAGGGGTCATGGGGACTTCCTAGGTGTCTTAGTACCTCTTATTATGCGTTAGGACCCCTAGGAAGTCCTCATGACCTCTCTCTCTCTCTCTCTCACACACACACATCTAGAGCCTTCACCTCCACTTTTTAATGTATATTTAAAGGTTTCATATACCTTTTTGTGGACAATGTACCTTAAATGTTCTTACATCAATTTTTATGCCACTGTTAGTTTCTAGAACAGATGATGAGCATACGATGGTTCTTCAACTGTGTGAAATTTCTTTTCGAGAGTTAAAAAATTAATTGTTTGTATTCAATCGAGGGGAAGTCCATTGACATCTACTTATTCAATATAGTCAGACCGCCGGAATTACAAGGAGTCTATAGAAAAATCCTGTGCTGGATATTTTCAAGAGGATTTGGGCCGAAACTGTGTGTCCTCAAATCAACAGTGTAGGTGTTTTTTCAAAATCATTTTGTATATCAAATAATATAATACACACTAATATAAATATTTATATTATAATATTTATGCTATGCTATTATTATTTAATATTAATATTTAAAATGAAATTAATATTAACATAACAAAAATATAATTTAATATCAAACTTGAATTAATATTAATATAAAAATAATACAACTTAATTTATAACACAATTAATATTACTATTAAAAAATAACATTTATTATGAAACTTGAATTTGGGAAAAGTGGGGTATTTGAAATTTCAAAATAGGCGGGCTTTATCAGATATCCGATTAGGCTTGGTATTTGCTTCAGCATTACCCAACGTGGGTGGTCAACCCTTTAGGCATGTTTCAAGAGATAGGTCTTGACACCGAGACTTCGACCATGTAGCTGACGACTATTTTTTCACCCGAAATTGATGAAACAAAAAGGGTTTCTTAAAGAGATTATCAGATTTCCATCGATATAATTACTATCAAATTTCAAGTTCTATAAGTAATTATTACTTATTTTTCAATTGAGTTATCTTTAAAGTCATCACTAACATACTGATTGAAAAACAACTATAACTTTCAAACCGTTTAACCTTTTTGAAATCTGAAACATGCGTCACATTCTATGCTTCGGCTACTATAAGAAAAAAAAAGTTTTGAATTTGGTAAAATTTTGAATTAGTTAAGGTGGTCAGACATGAGATTTTTTTTATTCTGAAAAATTTGTAGCAGAAAATTCATAATTAATTATTTATTTGACCAAAAATTACAAAAAAATATGCATCACATCCGGGCATGAGTCTACTAATTATATCTAGAATCTTGGCAAAATATATCAACATTTGATTATGATTAAGGTGGTCAGACATACATGTACTTTTTATCTTTTCCCTAAAATTTTCATAGTACTGCATTGAAATCTAAAATTTTGAACAATTAGACAAAAACAATTTCAAACAAGGGCTAGTAGTTTAGAAACTAAATTCAATTTCCTACAGATTCTATTCTTACAAATTTTTCACATAAGGTTCATAAGATGTTCAACCTTTTACGTCAAGTTGACTAACCCTGATTTTTTAATTTTTCATTGCCATTTAAGGCCATAGTTTGGTATACCATGATCCTACACATACCCATCACCACAAACCAAATCAAAAAATTGATCGAATCATTGAAGGTTATCCCAATCATCAATCCCGACCCACTTTCTCAATTGATCCCTCTGAATTCCTTCTCACCTTCAGTGATGAGCCTGGCTACCCTCATCCATATTGAGGAGAAATAATTGCTTCTCCCCCATAATAACTAACTACCATAGCTTGGATATATCATCAGGCCATGGAATACCTATGTGCAGTTAAACCAACACCATAAAATCAATGTCATCAAACAAGAAATTTTACTTCAAAACTTCACAAAGAAGGATCATCATGTCCACTTTGATCCGCCTAAAGTTTAATAAGGAAGCTAGGAAATGTAAGGTGATGTCTGAATTAACCCTATATCTGCTAGTGGAAATGATGGATTCCATCTAAAGCACCATAAAAATGTCTTTGTTGGTAATTAGGCTAGGGATTCTACTAACAAGTAGAGCCAAAGGTCCAAGATGAAACCTAGGAAGGCCATCTTCCTTTTGTCATTGCAAAGATAGATAGTGGTTTTCATATTTCTAAGAAGAAAGCACAAATGTAATATGAAAATGCTAAAATTCACACTGCTATCAAATTCCCAGTCTTGTAGTGCTAATAATAATTAAGCAATAGAATTTATAGAAAAAATGTGGCCTTCCTACTCGAGTCCACTATTACTAACATCCCACAATAATAAATTCACATGTTTAAAATAACTCCCACAAGTTGTAGAGAGCTTAGCATTAAGATAAGGGCAATCTTTGATAGCTTTCCAACTTATGTCACTTTCCACCCATTTGAGTATAAGGGATCCTCATAGTTTTAACATCATTCTTTGATGCCACCTAAGTGTACTTGCCAATCAAGAGTAAAACCAAATCCACCACCAATATATTGAGTATTAACCTTCTATATTTTGCAAGGAAAATTCCAAGATAGTTGCTAACCTCATCCCATCTTTCCTGGGGTTTATAGTACAAAAGTGGTATTATCTTGAGTAGGGATGTCAGATGTGCCCAAACTTTTAATAAATAATTTTTCATTCTAATCAATCATTTCCTTAGGTGGACCAATTTCTCAAAATTACTTCCCGTCTATGACTTAATTAACCATTTTATCCACTTCTTTATTTTCTAGTGTGTACATGCAATCTAGAGTAAAAAATAGTTCCAAAATTATATCCAACATGGCCTTGAGCTTCCAATTAGATATTAAGTCTGATATCAATCTATATTGATCACTAAGGTTGAGTTTCATTTGATCTCTTAGGTGAGCATGTTGAAATTTGCCATGTTGTTGGTGTCTACCTCTAAGGAAACAACCAATCTACCTACAATTTCTCCATTCGATATTTTGATGATATATATAGCACTTGAGGGGCCAAGATTGACCCTTGAGGCATCATCAAAGTTTAATTTATACCAACCATAGTTAGGAGGCCACCATTTTTCCTATTTTCTTACTATATTTGAGCATGCCACTACATCCTCAATGTATGGAGGAATACATAGTTCATGCCACTAGGACATTATTTGAATATCCCACTCAATGAATTTACCCCTCTAACTTGTGTTGATGCTACTCCTATTATTGACCACTTCCACTATTGTAGCCTCTACCTTGTTTTTTGAGTGATATCTTTTCATCAAATATCATCTAGTTCCTTTCCTTCTAGATTTTGTAGAGTAGGAGGGAAGGGCATATGATTCACAAGTTGGGAAGAAGTATAGAATCTATTATGATTGACCACCCTTTAAATAGGCTCAATATTTAATTTGGAAAAGTAACTTGTTCCAACCCATTTTGGCATATAACTTGTGCCAAAAATCTTGAGAGAATGGACACCCAAGTAGAATATGATCCACACTTTCTTCCTCTACCATGCATAACACACATTTGGAAGGGATTTCAAATCTCATCCTTCTATTTTTTTAGGCAGAACTCTTTTCTAGATGGCTTCCTTTGCAAAAACCCTAGCCCAGGGCACACATTTCTTACTCCAACATAGATGTGTGGAGATGTCCAATTTTGCTTGAGCTTCAAATCTAGAAATATTTTTTTATTCATCCAAGGTTTATTCTTTGATCTAGAAAAATTTAGTTTATCTTCCCCAACTCTAAACACCATCCTTCATTCTAAAATGACCACCAAAAGTAGAGGAATTTCCTCCCAAGGGAGAGGCAGTATGGATAGATCTTTCCAATTCCATCCTAAAATTGGATCATTTTGCTAGAATCCCAAATAATATTTGACTTTGCAACCTTAATAACATTTAAGATATATATATTTGTCTAGTTTGTTATTATTATGCTATTAATTTTCATGTATCCCCTAATGAATCCTCCCACAAAAGGCCAAATTTCAATCATAAATGTCCTAGGACACATAATGCAAGATTATTGATTTAAAACTTGTCATAAAGTTCCATATTTTTTATCTCTTAGGAGGATTAGCAATCTTTATTACTTCAATTGGATCATTTTATTAAGGTATTTTCATTTAAGGATCTTGGCCCTCTTTGATTGTGGTTCTTTGAGCATTCTGAAAACTAGTTTAGCCCTCGGTGCTTTATTTTTCCTCATCTAATTTTTTAGGTCCACCCCTCTATAGTCCTTTGGCTTACAAATTTTTTCCTAAGAAATCAAGGAAAATTTATCTTTTTTTCTAGACCCTCCTATAAGAACCTTCTTCGCTTCTTTATCACTGATAGATTGGCTCCAAAAGTACTTGTGCTTTAAATATGATAGAAACTAAATGGGTAATGAGGAAATTGTAGTTTTTAATATAAAAATTCTCCCATCCCAAGATAGTCAATGACCTTTCCATGAGTCTAATCTCTTATCTATTTTCTCTTTTAGTGGATCCCATAATCTATAATTCCTTAGCCCCTTTTCTAATGGAAAAATAATGTAGGAATAGGGAAATGCACCTTTCCTAAAGTTTGAAATGTTCAAAATTTATATTTCTTTCTTAAGGTCATAAAGAAAAATACATCTTTTTTGTTTTGATTTATCTCTTTGCCTGAAGCCTTAGCATACTATGAGAGGACCTTCAAAAAAAGTCATGTTTCCTTTCTTTCAATGGCCTCTATGTGCAATAATAATTATATATTATCATATAAAAATAATTTAATTAGAATATAATAATATTTACAAGTTTTCCAATTTTCCACACATGCACCTTACCATTTGCTATATCATATATGATTGTCTGGGAATCACCATTGAGGTGAAGTTGTTCCATGCCAATCTTATGAGCCAACATGATACCAAGAAGAATGACCTTCACCTTTTCATCATTATTTGTACCATCTTCTAATATGTGATTATCCATAGCCAAAATATTGTCATTCATATTTTGTGCTATGAATCCTGTGCCTGAAGTACCAAGGTTCCCTTTCGATGCACCATCAAAATTAATCTTAATTAAACCCCTCTCTGGATTCTCCCATCTCACCTTGGATTTGATATTTCAAATAAGATGAGACTTAGAAATCCCATAGGTAGACAATTAAAGATTCAATTATTGATTTTAGTAAGGTGGATCAATTCAATATTGAAGTGTTGCCAAAAGAATTAGAAATAAATACAAGACTATTGACACCAAAGAAATAACCAAAGTTATAATAAATATGAAAAACGTAAAAAATACATTATGCACAATTATGTCAGGTCAACTATATAAGATGAAGAAAGATGATCTATTGAATATGAATAGTATCATGTTCTGACATGAGTTTATATTGAGAAAAAAACATGAAGGTGTTATAGACATACACAATAAAGGATATGCCACAAGGAAAAATGTAATGTCATTAATTTACAAGGAGATATAATATATGCCAAAGGATTGGAAAATCAATAGTTAGAATTAAAGTTTCACTTTGACCAATATTAATTTTGGACCTCAATTAAAAATAGACAACACATTTTATAGGACCAAAATCTAAGTAATTTTTCAAACATACAAGAATATAGAATGATAGATGGATTTAGTAAAATATTGAAGATTGTGTTAAAACAAGTACATATGTTCTTATCACTTCACAAATAATTGGCACAATCTTTGCCCTTTTTAATTTATTTATAATAAAATTAAATATGTATTACCAATCAATAAATGAAAATTATAACTAAAATGTAAAAAATCCCCTTTAAAATAAAATAAGAAATAATTATAATCAGGACAAGAGAGTCATTGTTGGGGCATCTCTTTTGAAATTAGCAAGAAGGTGATTACCAAAGCTACTGGATTATCCTATGAACGAAGAAAATGGAAGAAGACCAATTGGGTGGTGGATAGTGATAGCCATAATAGGATTTTGAAAGGAGGTGAAGCTTCATTCAAGATTTAGGGAGGATATGAAAGGGAACAACAACCACTACCTTGGGAGCAAATTTGTATTATGATCATGAAATTTTTCACTCTTGAAGAGTTCTTCAAAGTTTACTACTACTATCACATGCCCCACCTTAACCACTTTAGAAATTATAAAATTATCTCCTTTCTATTTTTATTGCTTAATTCCCTTGAAATATTTGTTTTGGATGCGAAGAGAGTTCTTGTACCTAGGGAAAAAAATCCATCACTATGCACTAGGGTCTCATTTTTAGGCTTTACAAATGTAATTTAGCACTCTACCCCTTTAAACCCATTGTGATCTATGAGGCCCCTATTTCACAATCACCCCCACCTACTAATTAAATTATTGGTGCACTAAGGCCTAGTAAGGAAAAATTTATTTTCCATATGAGAGCTTTTAGGATTGCCTCTTAGCCTAGTACAATTGAAGTGCTAAATCTGGATTTCCCCATCACTGAAACTTGTGGGCTGATAGGAAAAACACCTAAATTGACCACCACCAAAAGAAAAGGGGAAATTCCCTCCCCCTCTAAGAAATCAAAACTTTATGTTCATGATTAGTGAGGAGGAAGAGTGATGGTGTTGAAGCTAATACTCTTGGTAGTTCTAATAAGTCTACTAGCAATAGTTCCACTCAAATCTCAGACAAGAGAAAAGGGGAGTTGATTGAAATTATTGGAGATACGATGGATGAAAAAGAAAATTCCAACCATACCAATTGTATCTTGACTTGTGTGGAATGTTAAAACATTTCTATTGAGTTGGCTAATCTAAAGAGAAAGGTGAGAAATTTGAAAACCAAAATGCTCGAGATGGACTGGAAGATGGGGAATATCTCAAGTTTTGGTCTTTAGGTTATCCACAATTATGCTACATCCTTGTGTTTCCAGCAAAAATAGGTTCTTGGTGAAGATGGAGAAGAAAAAGATAATTACAAGGATTTATTCAAGTTTCTTATAGACAAATGGAGCCATACGTCATATTAGTTGGCTTGTGATATCAAATCACCCTGTAATGTTTAGTTCCTAGATGGCTATGGTTCTATCCACTTTCTGCCCCTATGGGGTTTCTATAAATAATTTCTTTTTGATGTGGTTGTTTAACTCAGACTCTAATTCTAGGAAGAATATTTTCCTTTTTGGTTGTTGGTTAAACTGTGTTACTTTTAGTAGGAGTAGGAACTTCTTTAATATTGTTATTATCTATATTGTGATAATAATTTGTTTATGCATATCATGCTTGACCATTTTGTCTATGGTTTCTTACTGGTGGCTATTCTCTAGGTAACTTTTCATGTTTTTAAGTTGTTAGTGTATTTTTGGATTTTATGCCCTTGGATTATGGTTCTGTAAGGGTCAACATCCTTATTTTGATATTGGTTAATATAAAAAACATAATTATTGTAAGATATAAATATATATATAAAGATATATTTTTATATCTATGTAGTTGTGTGAGGTGTGTGGAAAATGTTGTTGGCATAAATCACCTCCTAATCCAAGACAAGGAGATCCCAATTAATTAGTTGAAAGGATACGATCAATGCGAAAAGGAATCAACTAGCTATGGATAAAGAGGGAAAGGGGATCTAATTATAAAGAAATAAATTAGAAAGATTAGGATAAAATAAAACACTTATCTTTTAAGGTAGCAGATCTGGAAATTGCTATTTCTTGGTGTCTGTACTGAGTTTCTAGAAATTCTACAACCAGATCTAGCCTAGAAATACAGAGACAAAGAAAACATAGAAATCTTTTCCTTTTATGAACTAGGTCGACCTTGACCCAAACAAAAGTCGACCTTGACCCCTTTATGTCAACCTTGACCTACGTTGCTCTAACAAAAATTCAGTTTGCAGATCCTGAATGTTTGCCGAAAAGTCAAACTTTGGTTTGGAATTAACCTTGAAATAGAATTGAAATAGAGGATGCTAGCAAGTAGTAGAAGTAAATCTAACAACGAAGCTATAATATTTAATAGATATGTAATTTCATTTGAAATGTAAACAAGTATGTTAATATGAAAGCTTGGACTCAACATCAAAAACCATAAATGTAAATCAAAACCTCCATGATTGTATGCTTGGAATCCACCTTGAAGGAAGAATGAATAGATCTTGAAGATGAACATAGGATCTTGAAGGAAGATCCCACCACCATGATGGATAAATCTAGGGTTTGAATGATGAATCTTGAATGCTTGAACCAAATCCCTTCAAAGGATTGAATGCTTGAATCCTTGATCTTCAATGGAAAACTTGAATGTTTGAGATCTTTGATGTCGCTTGAGTGATAATGGATGTGAAATGAGAGGAGAAGGCCTCCTTATATACTAGTCTAGGGCACAAACTTCTAGAGAGGCCGACATAGAAGAAATAAATTCCCATTAAGCCTATACCCCTAGGAGTTGACCTAAATTAAATATCATTTAAGATTTTACCATTTCGAAGCTTGAAACAGTTGACCCTAAAGTGGGAAAACAAATCTTTTCAAAACCTGACATCCTGAAACCTTCAAAATCTGAAATTTAAACCCTGGGTTAGGGTCGAGGTCGACCTTGACCCTGAGATCAAGAACCTCAAATTCACAAAGAAGGATGCCAAAATTAGGTAGAAAATAAGTGGAAAACAAGGTAGGATAGGGGAGAAAAGCCAGATCCAAGAAAAAAACCCATTCAAGGCATTTGAAATGACCCCAAACCACTTGCTCGAAGGGCTAAACTAGTCCTAAATGGAAGTGCTTCCATTTTCTAACAATACATTTAACCCCCATTTTAGCAAGAGTATGGAATCAATTCAAACTCTTGGTAAGGGAGAAGAAAGATTCCATTGGATCGCAACGAGATAGGATATCACTCAGTTGAGGACATGAGCTCCCAAGCTAAGAATCCTAACTCAACATACACACATGAAGGTATGAAAACAAAGAGAAAATAAAGAGAAATATAAAAGACACAAAAAGAGGGGTTAGTACAAAAAAAAACCCAAATCAACTAGCAAAGGAAACCTTGCTAAGAAATGCTTCCTATACTAATATCATATTTGGAAAGCTATTCATAAAAACATAAATGATTACATAAGAAAGACAAGAGAAACACTATAAATAACATAGCTTCATGATCTAATCCTACTAGCATGAAAGAAAAAAAGAGAAAAGAGATACTGATTACCTCACCCAGTAAGATGCCCACCTTACCATGAATCACCAAGGAGGAGAGCCCAACATGTAACTAAACCTGATAGTTCACCTAAAAATTGTGCTTTGTAGTTGTAATGCTTCTTCTGATGGATTTTGAAATACCCATAGATCCACATTCATGTATCACTATTGAATATAAAATGCATGTCCCTTCAAGATTTAGAAACTTATGTGTGTTACCTTCCGATGATTTAGCATATTTAAAATTGAAAATACGTGTATCTTCAGGATTTAGAAAATTATGTGCGTTACCTTCCGAGGATTTAGCATATTTAAAATTGAAAAATGTGTGTCTCTTCAGGATTTAGCAACTTATGTGCATTACCCTCTGAGGATTTAGCATATTTGAAATTGAAAATGCGTGTCTCTTCAGGATTTAGCAACTTATGTGTGTTACCTTCAAAGGATTTAGCATATTGCAAAATGTAAACTATAGCATAAGGGAGACCCTATATATGCCCCCCTCCTTATCATGGCTACCTTTTAGACAAGATAATGAAGAGAAAGAGGATACCTACTTCACAAAGTAAGGAGATATCTTGTTAACAATAATGTACACTATATTCTTAGCGAAGAGTATTGACCCTTACATCGAAGAACATAGATAATCGTGAAAAAAGATATGTCACTAATGGAAAAAGGATCCTCAAAGAGAAAGAGATCTTATCAACAAGACCCCCACCATAGAGGAGTGCTTTGGATAAAATATCATCTTTCAAAGAAAAGAAAAGAGGGATCAAAGATTCAATCATCAATCCCCCTGCAATCAAGAGGAAGAGGAATCTTGGAACGAAGGAATCAAACTCTATCCCTACAGCAAGGGAAAGAATTTATAAAGAACATAATTTGAAAAATAAAGAAGAGGTGATGACTTAGGACAACAACCTCTCACATAAAAGGATATCCATAGCCAAACCACTAGTCAGTATAATGAAATAATGTTGCAAAATAAACAAATGCTAGTAAGCTAAGGAAAGAAGATCCCTAGAAAGAGAGAAAGAAGGAAAACCTTGCCCCCCGGGGAGGAAAGCAAGGGATACCTTTGTAAAACAAATGTCTTTAGAAAAGATATCATGAATATTAGAAAAGAATTATGGATGATTATGAACCATAATACAAAACCATAGGGAAAGAATATAGAAAGAATAACCAATTAAGCTCAAAACAAAATACATGATAAGAGCATAATGGATCCTAGAGAAATAGATGAAATACCTCTTGCCCCCAGCCAAGAGACAAGAGGAGAAAATATCTACATTATAGAAGAATGAGGGGTATTCCCCATATTGAAATTATGAAGGAATTGTAAAACCACACAAGAGTGAGATATAATTCCTAAAGAAGCTCTTTCTCTAACATACATCTTGAAATGCACACAATCAGCAAGTAAATGTGTATTACTATAGTGAAAAGGAAATTTTTACTTGGAGAGAGCATCTTTCGGCATAGGTTTAAAGATTTCTTTTTTCAAACTCATTAACTGAACATACACCTTCTTAGCCACATCTTGAGGAGTATCAGGGTAATCTGAGGAAGGTGTTGGAAGAACATGAAGAGGAGGGTGATGAGATAGAGGAAAACCAAGACCACACATATCTTGTTTAGGAGATAGGTGAACCAAATATTTAATACCATGTTCATTAACACCAAGCCCTAAACCCTGTGAGGTCCACTTTCGGCCCACATAGTGATCCTGTGTTATTCATATTAGCTATCTTTTTGATTATGTTTCTTTCAGAGACACTTGGACTTTGTCGACTACTGTTATATTATGTTTGACTCGATGGACTGTTCTTTTGATGATTCTGCATATGGGATCCATGATGTGTAGATTTGGTTTATGTTTTTATATGATGTTTTGTGAACTTGATGGTCTAGATGATATTTAAATTACGTTATGTAATTTCATTTGAAATATGCAATCAAATCATGAATATTATATGCAATTGACGTATGAGTTGAATTATGCAATTTAATGTTTAAATTTCGCTATATCATATATGTTATTGTAATGGTTTTCTTCCTTGAATTACTGATGCTGCATTTAGGTATTGCAGGTGGAAGGACCATGGAAACACATTCGGGGAAAACACATTGAACATAGGGTAACCAGTTATACCAAGGCCCCGTCTATTTAGAGACCTGAGGCCTCGTTGTTAAGTAATTTATTTCGTAACAGTAATTTGAATGTTTGTATGTTATGTGTTGTTATTCTGGATGTACCTTTCGTGAAATGTTATTTTGTTAAGTGTCGCTTGACACCTATGTTCAATGTTATTAAGGTACATCATGTGTTGTGTGAGAGCACTTGCTAGGAGTTTTAGGGATATCTTAGCACTCCTTTCTGCCATAGGAATCTTTATGCAGTCTCATTCCCCATTTTCGATGTTATTTCTCGACATAGGTTTAGAGGGTTAATAATGGCCTTAGGAGATAGTTTTATGCTTAAATTGTTAACCCATTCCATGTATCCATGGGTTAGGGGTATTTTCACCTCTTTAGAAGCCTAAAAGTGACTTTAGGACCCTTTTAAAAATTCATTTTCCTTCTTGAGCGAAAATTGCAACTTGCATGTTGGAACCTCATTTATGAGGTTAGGTGTAGAAGCCCTATTTAGAGGAAATTTTGGCTTAGGGTGATTCATTCACCCATTCTCTATTTTTAGAGAGCTTTCAGAAAGTTAGAGGAGAAAAGGCTTGAAGCTTGGATTAGGGCTCAACAACATTCTACCATAGCTTGGATTTGAGGTAGGAATTCATGTGCTCTCTCTGTTTGTTTGAGATGTTTGTTATTATGATCATGTTCTTGGCTCCCCATGGTTGGTCATGGTGAGAGCAAGCTTGCATATGTGTTTATCATGTAATTGAATTTTTGGGTTGTTTACTCTTAGATTCTCTCACCCTTGGGAGGGAAGAGAAATCAAGAGGGGGTGTGGAAATGGAGGCAACTCCATGTGTAGAGTCTCCTCCATGTGTGGGGAAGGATGAACCTTGGGTGAGTGATTTTCCCCAAGAGACCTTGCATGTAGCCCTTGTGGCAATGGGGGGCATAAGGAGGGAAAATTGGCCATGTGTGCCTTGTATGTATTTGAGAAATATGGGTCCATGTGTGGCCTTGTATATTATGCAATGGTAATCTCCATGGTTTTGTCTACCACACCCTACAAAGGAAATTCATGGGAATTCCTTAGTTTACTTCTTGAGGGAATTTGGGAATTTTGTCCATGTTTGTTAAATCATGTTGTGATTGTGTGTATATGTTTGTAACCTGTTCAATGTGTTCTCCCCAAGCTCGGGGGTGGTCTCATGAGAGACCTTGGATGGGAGGTGAGCTCCCATGGTCTTTTCCTTGTTTTGTTTGCATTTGCAGATTTTGAAGTATGGAAGCATGATGCTAAAGAAGATAAAGACTTTTGCTTTGATGTGTTTGAATGAGGAATTCACTCTATGTTTGAAAGAGGAATTCACTCCATATTTGATTCATCCTTGTAAATTTGGAATGATGTATTCAATCTCCCTTTGGAGCTCTTGTATAATGTATTTAGGAAGAAAAAACATGTTGCTATATTGATCTATCATTGCCAAATTTATGTTTTAGAAGATGCTTTCATTATGAAATTCATGTAAAGAAAAGCAAGTTTCATTTTGAATGTTGTTTTGAAACCTAGGATGAAGTAAGATTCAAATGGAAATATGGATAATGGAAAGTTTATGTAAATTCATATTAGGGAAAGTTGAATATTTTCTTGTCTCTTAAAAAACCTTAAATCTCTCTTTGCCATTGAATTTACTCTCTAAATTATTGCAATAAGATCACTAAGTTGATTGAATCTATATTGATATGTTATCAACACTTATTTGAATGAACTAAGAAGATTGTAGATGATTCAATTGACTAGATCAATGCTATAAACTTTGAAATTATGCTTTGAAACCACTCCTTAGATTTATGAAAATGTCTAGTAACAACTATGAAAACTATGAGCATTCTAGTCTTTTAGAAGAGACCTTATTTGATTATCATATAAACTATGACAATCTTTGTTGAAATATTATCAAATTGCCATATCTTAAACTCTTCATTTCAATCTAGGAATCATTAAATCTTCAATGCTATGCTCTAATGAGTTTCAAAAAAAAATGAACTAGAAGAGTTAAAATGAAGAAATAACTCTACCCAGAAATTTTAAAGAGAGCAAATAGCTCTCTGGATTTTGTATGGGAACGAATTCCCATACAAAATTTCAACCACAGTCATATTTTAATATTAAAACTTGCCACCTTTTTGCCAAGCAATAAAATATAAATAAAACATTCAAAATATCTTAAGCTCACCTTTTTGAAAGCCTTTCCCCTAGGCGCAGGTGGATGAAGGCTAAGACTTAGTCTTTAATCCCAAACCTTTTCATGGATGGGATGTTGTACTAGGTGACACCTCAGCAAGCTTATTGATTAGCTTTTTAAAGCTTTGTCTTCAAGGACTCACGCAGCTTTTGGAGGAGTAAAACTTGTTTAAAAGTTTCTTTGTTATGTATCTTGCAAAGGGTAGGTGGGCTGTCAAGTCTTGGCATTGTTTAAACCTTCTTCCAAATGCACATCATCACTTCCTTGTTTTGCGCCCCCCCTTGCTTTATGAAATTCAAACTTCTCATGGCACGTGGGTGAGGGAATATAGAAGGAAGAGATGGTAGTTATTAAGGAGGTTAGGGTAGTTGTTAGTTTTAGGATATTTTAGGAGATTGTTTTTGATAGGTTGTTTAGTAGGATAGATAGTTTAGCTAGTAGATATAGAAGATGGATAAATTTAGTTAGTTTGATAGAATGTTTTAGTTTTTTGTTAAGGTATTTTAGAAAGTAGTTAGTTTAGTAGTTTAATAAGTTTGTTAATTAAGGTGTTATTTTTTGTTATTTTTGCATATAAGGGTTATTATTATTAATTTAAAAAGAAGTTAAGTTGTTTTGTAATTTTCATTTATTAATTTGTTAATGTTTTATAATTATTAATTAATATTATATTTAAATAATAAATAAATATAATTAATGATAAAGACTTTTAGATGTTTCTTTCGGATTTAATAATAAGTTGGATGGATCAAATCTTATATATTCTATATTTCATATCAAACTGATTAAACTCCATGAGCAGTTGGTCTTAACTTATACATTAGTATTTTGAGTGACCTTCTTATAGAATAACGTAAACAATAGACATCCTTGTTCTCTTAGTCAACTTTATCACTTTTAAAAAAAAATTGTTGGTTGTGTTTTGTCCCAACTTTTGGGCATCACATTTCCTTATAACCTTGTTTAGCCATTATATTGTATCATGTAGTATACATATCTTGTAAAGATTCTACAAGAGGTGATTGTTTACGGTGATCATGAGAAAATGTTATATAAGGTGGAATAATAGGTTTAGAAGTAGTTTCTTTTGTCTTCCCTTTAATATCATCATGGATCAGATAAGAAGGGGAAGGTAAATCCAAGAATTCTTGCACATTTGCATCATGAACCATAGTTTGAGTCCCATCATAAGTGTGAGAAGAACTAGGAATAGAAGATGGAAAAATGGGAACATTAGGAATGTTAGGAATTGGATTAGGAAGGATAGGATTAGGATTAGGAAGATTAGGAACTAGATTAGGAAGGATAGGATTAGGATTAGGAAGATTAGGAACTAGATTAGGAAGGATAGGATTAGGATTAACCACCACATAAATCCTTAATGAAAGTTTTGAAAGTAGGAAGGCTAGTATTAGTCAATCTCACAATAGCATAAGCAAGTGAAACATGAAGAGTAACAAACATAATGAAATGGATGATACTATCATAAATATCATAAGTACTATAAAGAGATGCTAAGAGGAGAATAATGAGGAAAATAGCCATACACCAAAGCATCTTAAGGATCTTCATAGTAAATGAAATGTGAGAAATATGTTTGTATTTTGTAGAGTATATAGATTTTTTTGTTTTTGAATTTTAAAATGCAAGAGCATAAAAGAAAACTATTCTAAGGTAATCTTAAGGAAAGGACGCAAAGCATCCAACACCAAAAAGAAAGAGTTATCTATTGCGGGTTCACCAAAATGTAAGATATATATATATATATATATATATATATATATATATATATATATATATATATATATATATATATATATATATATATATATATATATATATATATATATATATATATATATATATATATATATATATATATATATATAAAGATATATTTTTATATCTATGTAGTTGTTGTGTGATGTGTGGGTGTGTGATGGAAAATGTTGTGGACATAAATCACCTCGTAAACCAAGAGAAGGAGATCCCAATTGATTAACTGAAAGGATATGATCAATGTGAAAAGGAATCAACAAGTTATGGATAAAGAGGGAAAGAGGATCTAATTATAAAGAAATAAATCAAAAAGATTAGGATAAAATAAAACACTTATCTTGTAAGGTAGTAGATCTGGAAATTACCATTTTCTGGTGTCTGTACTGAGTTTCTGGAAATTTTGCAACTGGATCTAGCCTAGAAACATAGAGACAGAGAAAACCCATAAATCTTTTTCTTTTCTAAACTAAGTCGACCTTGACCTACGCTGCTCTGACAAAAATTCTGTTCGTGGATCCCAAACATTTGTCGAAAAGGGTGTCCAAATTTGCTATGTAATTTTTTGTTCCACACCTATTCCTGCAAGAAAAATGGTTTTGTTGTTTGGATGAGGGGCTTGCCTTGGTCAAACCCTAGTTTCGAATTAACCTTGAAATAGAATTAAAATAGAGAATGTTAGCAAGTAGTAGAAGTAGATCTAACAACGAAGCTATAATATTAAATAGATATGAAATTGTATTTGAAATGTAAATAAGTATGTTAATATGAAAGCTTGGACTCAACATCAAAAACCATAAATGTAAATCAAACCCCCCATGATTGTATGCTTGGAATCCACCTTGAAGGAAGAATGAATAGATCTTGAAGATGAATAAAGGATCTTGAAGGAAGATCACACCACCATGATGGATAGATCTAGGGTTTGAATGATGAATCTTGAATGCTTGAACCAAATCCCTTTAAAGGCTTGAATGCTTGAATCCTTGATCTTCAATGGAAAACTTGAATGATTGAGATTTTGGATGCTTCTTGAGTGAGAATGGATGTGAAATGAGAGGAGAAGGTCTCCTTATATACTATTCTAGGACACAAACTTCTAGAGAGGCTGACATAGGAGAAATAAATTTCCATTAAGCCTATACCCCTAGGAGTGGACCTTAATTAAATATCATTTAAGATTTTACCGTTTCGAAGCCCAAAATAGCCGACCCAGAAGTGGGAAAATAAATCTTTCTGAAACCCGACATCCAAAAACCTTTGAAATCTAAAATTTAAACCTTGGGTCAGGGTGAAGGTCAACCTTGACCTAGGTCAGGGTCGAGGTTGACCTTGACCCAGAAGGTTGACCTTGACCCTAAGGTCAAGAACCTCAAATTCACAGACCAGGATGCTAGAATTAGGTAGGAAATAAGTGGAAAATCAGGTAGGACAAGGGAAAAAAGCCAGATCGAAGCTAAAAACCCATTCAAGGCATTTGACATGATCCCAAACCACTTACTCAGAGGGATAAACTAGTCCTAAATGGAAATGCTTCCATTTTCTGACGATACAATTATATATGTAATAAAAATATAATATAATAAAAAAATAAACTCAAACTGTTAAACTTAAAAATAAATATAATAATTTTCCTTTTCTATCTACTTTTTTCCATTAAATTTAAATATTATTATAAAAATTTGGAGAAATTCGTCAATTTTATAAATAATTTTTTATGAAGAAGCAAAGTAATGGAATACATATTATTATAGAAATTGAACTTTATTTATTTTTAATTCAAACTTATCTTGAATAGTTGATTATTTTCTTTGAATTGAAAATATTGAACTAATTTTTTATTTTATTAACATTTTAATACCTTTTCCAATTACAATGGCTTTACAAAGCATTAGAAATGTTATATATAAAATCTATTATTTCATAAGATAGAGACTAATGAATATCAATAAAAAATATAGGGATATAATAATATAACAATAATAATTTATTCTAAATTATTTTTTTTATACTTTTGTAAATAATTTAATAAGAGTATAAAGATATATAAAAATATAATAATATGAATGAATTGCAATAAATTATATAGAAACCAATAATCAACAAGTATGAATGCAAGCACAGTTAGCTAGATTGAAATTCACCTCAATAACAATGCAAAATGTGAGTGTACAAATAGGTAGGGTGGAGGGAACTAACCTCTACAAAGTGAGGAAGAGGTGTCAAAACAACATGACACATCTACAAGATTTTTTCAATCAACTAGACACCTCACCTAGAACAAGTCAAATAGGTGACACCTAACTAGGCTTAACAAAGCCATGCAAAAAATTTAAAACACCAACACCCCTCCTTAAGAATAGCTTAGGTGCACACAAAAGATATGATTCCCAACAACAAGGCATGATAACATACTCATTTACAATGCAAAAAAATTAGAAGCAAGGAGAAATGAGGAAAACCTAGTGCTTAGGAAGAAAACCTCCCCTCAATAAGAGATGAGATACAATGACATGTACGAGTGAAGAATAAGAAGAGTGATAGATGGAGGACACCTGATAACCTCCCACAGACTACTATAGATTAACTCTATCACAAAGTGTACAATATGATCTTCCCATGGGAGATAAAGTAGAGAAGATCATATGACCCCCCCATAAGATATGAAGTCATGAAATATGTACATAGTGCTAGTAGATGCTCAACACTAGATGTTAAAGATGATCCATGGACATTGAACAACATTCCTCCCCTTGGTAAGCAAAAACACCATAAATGTGTCCAAGATTACTTCCCATTCTGTATGTGAATGTGTAGGAAGCAAGATGAATGTATGTAGATGTTGCACATAATCCAAAGACTAAAATGATGCTATTGATCCCTTTGAATGATGCTCAAAGATATCCAAGCCAATGTGGATGTGTGATGGATCATGTACTATGAAAGATTTTAGAACAAGGATGGTGGATGTATGGTCATGTCTAGACCAATGATAATTTGATACTGTTGTAGATGAAAATAACTGAGTTTGTTATCCCAAATCATGAATTTGTATGCACAATATGTCACGATAGGAGCTGATGTAGGTGAGGTAAGAGAAATGTCCAAAGATGAAAATGGTGATGCAAATTCATGAAATTCATCACCAAATAGAAGATGAATGTCTTCAATGTTGTCATCCAAATCTGCAAGATGGGATTCTACAAACAAAGATGTTGTGTTTGATAGCTACACATCCTAATGTCGTGGATCTGGTATGACTGTAGGAAATACCTTATGAAAAAATCTATGGAACTCATGGATGAGTGAACAAAAGATTCAAATGTAGCAACAATTGATGGTCTCCCACTAGATAGCCAAGTGAGACTAATGGTATATTTGTATGAGTTTGAGAATCAGGTAAGGCAATACCATCATTGAGAAGAATTTTATTTGTGAGTATTCTATAGAATACTTGAATAGAAGGGAAGATTTGTGAGAAACATTATCATTTTGAACCAAAAAAATTAAAAATTAAAAACACACCAAGATTGCCCCTAGATTATTTGGTCTCCCCCCTAATTTGGCACTTTATAAGAAGTTCTTGTAAATCTTTCAAAAGAAAAATAAATCGGCACTTTATAGAATTAATGTGATAAAATTCTCTTTAGATTGGTGACAAAAAATTATATCCCTTTTTAAATTACAAGTTATTGATCCTCCTAAATTTTCTGATTTTAGAAAATTGATTTCAATGCAAAAATTCAAAATGAGAGGGAATGAATAAAAATAAAGGTTTACAAATCCATTCAACCCAAAGTGCAACTTGAAACTGCAATTTGCATAGTCTAGTTCAAAACCCCTCTCCCCTTGTGCACAAGGTTTCTCGCTGTTGATATGTGTTTCCTGACTAGTAAGTCATGCTCACCATGACCCTTAACACGACTTAAAAAAAACTTAAAAGTCCTTTGAAGTTCAAGGGAAAAGATGTAGGCCATAGGCTATATATATATATATTTGCTTGCTAAAATGTAACCAAGTTTACAAAAAAATCATTAATATATATAAAATATGTACAGTTCTAACAATACTAAGTATCCATATAGAGAGAGTGAATAAAAAAAATTATTGGACTTAATTTGCAAACCGAGTGAAAGCATTATAGAAACCATCATCGAAAACCAAATCGACAAATTCATCAAATCATTGAAGGTTGTCCCAATCACCAATCTTGGCCCACTTTCATAGTTGATCCCTCCCAACTCCTACTCACCTCTAGTGACGAGTCGGGCTACCCTCATCCATATTGAGGAGAAACAATTGCTTCTTCCCCATAATAATTAACTACCATAGCTTGGATATATCATCATGCAATGTAATATCTATGTGCTGTTCAGCCAACTCCATGAAATCAATGTCATCAAACAAGAAATTTTATTGAAAAACTTCACAAAGAAGGATCATCATGTCCACTTTGATCCCCCAAGTTAAATAAGGAAGCTAGGAAATGTAAGGTGATGTCTAAATTAACCCTATATTTGTTGGTGGAAATGATGTATTCCTTCTCAAGCACCATACAAATGGATTTTCTGGTAATTAGGCTAGGTATTCCACTAAAAAGTGGAGCCAAAAGTTCAAGATGAAACCTAGGAAGGCCATCTACCTTTTTGTCACTACAAAGATGGATAGGGGTTTTCATGTTTCTAAGAAGAAAGAAAAACTGTAATAGGAAAATGCAAAAATTCATAGTGATATCAAATTCCCAATCTCTTAGTGCTAATAATGATTAAGTAATAGAATTTATAGAAAAAATGTGGCCTTCCTACTCAAGTCCACTATTACTAACATGTTGTGCAGTAATAAATTCACACATTTGGAATAACTCCCACAAGTTGTAGAGAGATTAGTATTAAGATAAGAGAAATCTTTGATAGCTTGCCAACTTATGTCACTTTCCACCCATTTGAGTATAAGAGATCCTTATAGTGTTAACCTTCTATAATTTTAATTGAAAACTTTTAAAATAGCATTTGATAGGTATCTAATTTTAGAATTTCTTTCATATGTGTGAACATTCTCTTGTATGAAGTCATGCAATGTTCCCCTTTAATGGACTTTTGGACTGTAATGTTTTAATTGGTTGAAGGAAGTGCTCACAAATAATTTAATTTGCATATCATGTTAGTTTGGATTCACAAATCTATTGTGCTCCATATATTGTTAAAACTAATTTGACACGAAATCACCACCATTTAAAATTTTATTAAAATGGGATGTTCAGAGTATTGCATGAAATTGTTTATGATATTGATAACTTTCTTTTAAGAATTTAAAATCTTAAAATTATATTTTCATATTTTAAAAAAAAAGAAGAAAATATAATAAAGATTTAATAAAATAAAAATATTATTTTAAATTAGAAAATATACCATAATTATTAATATTTACAAATATTTTTAAAAATAAAAAATAATTCTTATTTTTGTTTTTGGCAATCTAGAAACAAAATATGATAAAAGAAATAATCTTTAATTTTTTAGAATTTATAATAAACATATATCCCTTTTCATAATTAATAAAAAATCTTTTTAGAAACAAAAAAAATAAAAGAAAAGAAATTAGTGTTTAAGCATTTATAATAGATATATTTATTTTAAACTAGAAAGTGTAGTTATAAAAACTAATTTAATATAAAATACTTTAAAAATATATATAAATCAATCATAATATTTACTTTATAAAAAATATTTCGTCACTATTAAAAATGTCATTTTAGAAAGTAATTTTTTAATAAAAAAAACAATTGATTTTGTGAATTAATATATCTTCACAGTAAAAATGGTTCTCTTTTCAATAGAAAATATGGTAAGTTTTTTTTAATTTTTAATTTTAAAAAAATTTTAATCTAAAAATAAAAACTATTTTACTTTTTTTTCTATTATTTAAATATTTTGAATTTTCCTTTTGACTTGTTATTAGTTTCCTGTCGTAG
>BSBK01006915.1:2500-84842 GCA_027943335.1 Chamaecyparis obtusa
CTTTTGGGCCTATTGGGTATTAGGGTTCAAAGTCTTTTAGTGCAGGGGAATAGTTATTTTCCTATCTGGTTATTTTTCCTCCTCTCTATTTCTATGGAGATCTTTGTTGATGCTCTATGGCATTGCTTCTTGAGGCTTGTCCCACCTCCCGTTGCTTTGGTGTGGAGAGGCTCTTTTTTTCCTCTGATGCCCAGCTTTGGTGGGCGGCTGTGTTGGTTCCTCTTTTGGTGTTGCTCTGAGTGTTGTGGGCCTTGCCACTACTCGTGCTGGGAGATGGACCAGTTTTAGATGCTTTTTGGCTCCTCCCATGCTCATTTTTTGTGTTTTTTGGGTTTCCTCCCTCTCCACTCTATGGTGCAACCCCCTTTTGTTGTGGGGTTTCACTTAAGGGTTTAGTGGCTACTGAAGGTTACTATCCTTCTTCAATCTTCCATTCTACTTCCTATCAAGGTGGAAGCTCCTTTTGCGATGGAAGCTCAGCCTTTTGAGGTGGCTCACTAGTGGATAAAAGAGTTGTTGAGTGTGGGTGCTCTTCTTGTGAAGGAGTTGTGGTGGAGTTGTTTTGGGCTAGCTCTTGTTGTCATACTAATGGAAGGAGATGTTATAGCTTCAGCCTTATTATTTTGATCTTTTTCTTCTCTGCTCCTATAGAGGTGGACCCTTTTCCTATTGAGGTGGACAAGGAGTTTGTAGTGGGTTGGAATATCTTTGACAGTGTTGGTTTGGGCTAGAGGTGTAGTACTTTTTGGACCTTCTTTTTTGATAGAGAAAGATGGACAGGCTATTTGCATCTTGAGCTTGCTTCTTTGGTTTTATGGTGATGAAAGTCTCTCTCTCTTTTAGTTTCTTTTCTTCTTGTCATCGGGTGATTGCTGACAATTTTAAAGGGCTCACTCTCATCCTTTGTTTTTGTTTTTGGTTAGAGCTTGCAGCTTTTGTGGGGGCTTGTCCCAAGATGATCTTTAAGTTTTTCTTTGATAGAGGTAGACTAGACAATATTTTTCTATTGATTATTTTCTCTTAGACTAGTGCAATTAATGTGTTATTAATGTGCTCCTAGTCCTTTGTTCCACAGGCCAGTACCCTCTTGCTGCTTTTCTTTATCAAAAACAATTTTAATAATATTTTATATGGTTCATATAACTTATATAATAAAAAATTTAAGTTTACTAATATTTAGATTATAATTATAATTTATGTTATTTAATCTAAATATATAACATCTAATTATAAGACATATAACAAGTTTTATTATTCAATTTAATATACATTAGTTAATAAATAATCTATATCCAAAACCATGCATTTATATTATAACATATTTTTAAAAATAAATATGAATTATTTTAAGGGCATGGTAAAGTATTTGTCCCTATAATATTGCCTTGAAAATTGTAATAGAGGTAGTGCTTCAACAAAATCCATGTATAAGAGGCTAAATTTTTAAGCCAATAGAAGAGCTCAAAATTAATTTTGTTAAATTATGAACATAAAAATTGTGCATGTATGCTATACAAATTATTAATTTTGTAACAAATTTGATAAAAATAATAATTTTTTTCTATTGCATATAATTTAAATAGTTTAGTACAAAAAGTGAAGAATCAGAGTATCTAACATATTACAGAACTCCCAGTACTACTGAGTACACCAAATGATTACATAAGTATCTTAACAAAGTAAAATCGCAAAATAAATCCAACAACTATTTCAAGAGGGACTGTCCTCCTCTTCTTCCTCTTCATCATTAGTGTCTGGGGAACCAGAATTGTATCCCAGCACTTTGTAGTCTCTATCACCTTTGTTCCTCATTTCTCTATGTAGATTTTCATGCTTCAACTCCTGGATAAACTCTTTGAGGGTGTACTCAAATTCATCCTTTTCTTTCATAATAGTGTATCCATAAGCTACCTCTAATTTCTCCATGGTAGCCTTCCCATCTCTCAGCAGCTACAAGAACTTGCTCTCCTTCACCTTCAAGATCACCATGACCTACATGGAAATGTCAGAATAGATGAGTCTCTTTTGAGACTCACTAAGGTTCCTATTCTTACCTGCAAGTACATCATTATTCTAAGCCTTCCAAATGAACCATAAAAATTAGAAGAAAGCAAAGTCCAAAGAGAATTACAAAATTTGTTGTAGTTGATAGTACTAGAGAAAACATTTAGTACATTAAAATGGGTCTTATATGACAGTACAAAAATATTCCAGATTTTAGAAGCATATAGGCATTCAAAAAAAACATAGGTGATAGATTCAGGTTGTCTACACACAGAAAAAATATTAGGCTCTCCCCCCAATTTCTTAAATGGTAACTTGTGCAGGAAAAGTTTCCATAGAAAATAAGAGATCTTTGGTTCAACAGGTCTGGCCCGAAGCTTATTAAAGTATTTCATCCATTTCGATCGCTGAATTTCTAGGCCCCACTTATGGTTAACATGAGTAAAGATGTCATTCTTATTGGTCAACAACTGGTAAAAATATTTGGATTTGCCAAGGTGGAGAGGGGTACTGTCAGGTCAACACAATTGGAATTTATAGTAGGACTCAGTGCAACAACCTTTAATGGGACCTAGGGAATTAAGGGCTTCACTAAGGACAGAGTAAGTTCTCCAATGGGACTAGGTAAGTTGAAGTGGGATTCCAACCATTCCCAAGAAGGAATTTTTCCCTACTGGAGGATATCACAAAATTTTGCAATACCAAGCCCTACCCATTTCTTAGTTGAACAGCCTTGTAGAAGAACAAGATTTTTATCACCATGACTCAAATTCCACCAAATAGATTTAACCATGCATATATTCCTAGTGCTTTCAATTGGCTTCTTATTTATCAAGAACCACTTAACATACTTGCAAGCCTTCCAAATGATCTTGAAAACATTAGAGACTTGAACAACAATATTGGCATCTCAGTGAGAGAATCAGTAAAATAGAGGTTCTTCCATCCTCTAGGTCTGCTACAGTGAGCCCTCTGCAAGTTTCTTCTAATCAACACTTTCCAAGGCTCTTCCCCATCCCTAGCCTTAGCTATCCACTTAACAGCCAAGGTGATAACTTGAGATTTTAGATCCTTAAGTCCTAGACCTCCCCAAGATCTACTTCTTGAGCACCACTCCTAGGAAACAACATGAAACCTCTTATTCCCTCTGCCATCTGACCATAAAAGTTCTCTAATAACATTTTGGATAGAACTGAACTACAATTATTTAAAGAGCCACATGGAAGAGAAGTAGATAGGGTAGGAAGAGAGGATCTTCTGACAAACCTAGAATCTACCGGGGAAGGATAGAAGGTTACTATCCCATTAGGTAAGCTTCCTATCAATCTTGTCAAAGACCCACTCCCACATTAGATTGAGGTTAGGAGAGGTAGAGAAATGGATGCCCAAGTATCTGAATAAGTGGTCTCGCCCACCCCAAGCAAACCCAAAGTTACTCCACCAGTCAGGCGGATTCAGATCCCAACCCAGCATAATAGATTTAGATAAAGAGATGTTACTACTAGAGGCTTGGCAAAAAAGATCCAGCTTGTTCATCAGGAGTCTCATGTTATGCTCTTCCAAGAGAATAAGGATGGAGGTGTCATCAGAAAATTGGACATTGGAGGCTTCATGATTATTGGGGAGACAAACACCATTCACTTTAGGGGAGAGGGAATCATCTCTAAGGAGGTAGTGCAAAGTGTCAGCTGCAATAACAAACAAGGAGGGGGCTAGAGGACAACCCTGTCTGATGGACCTTGAGGGACTAAAGAATTCTAACTTGACACAATTGATTTCAACTGTAGCCATTGCACCATATAGTAGTGTTGATACCATTTTGCAGAAGCGGGAGGGAAAACCAAGAGCTTCCAACATCATCATGATGAACCTCCATTCAATCCTATCATATGCCTTCTCATAATCTATAAGAAGCATGGCATAGTTCTAACTTGAAACTTTTTCCTAGTCCATGGCTTCCAAACAAGTGATAAGATTCTCTAGGATATATCTCCCATTAACAAATCCAATTTGGATTCTATTAATGACTGAGGGGTGAAGCTTCTCAATTCTCACTGCAAGAACCTTGGCTAGGATCTTGTAGACAACATTTAGTAAAGTAATAGGTCTCCAATTTTTTATTAGAAGTCTATCACCTTCCTTAGGAATGATTTTAATGAGTCCAACATTTAACTTAGGTCCTAGTGTACCTACCTCAATAGCTTCCTCATAGACATGTAGGAGTTTAGGAATAATCTAATGAATGTTGGATTTGTAAAATTCAATTGGTAACCCATCTGGTCCCAGAGCTTTATCATTAGCCATTCTATTGATGGGTAATTTGATTTGCTCTTCTGATAGATCCATATCCAAAAGCTTAGCATCCTCCTCACTAACCTTCTCAGGGATGATGGTTCTAATCCTGTCCCTGATATTCTCCATGGAGGGGTCAGAGTCTATAGAGGTAAAGTGTTCTTGGTAGAATGAGGAGAAGGCACTAAGGATTTCCTTCTATGAAGACACCACAAAGTCCTGGACTCTAATACTAGCAATTATGTCTCTTGCTTCTTTCTTCTTAAGAGTTTGAAAAAATAATTTAGAGCCTCTATAACCCAAATTAATCCAATTAATCCTAGCTCTGATTCTGGCTCCTCTAGACTTAACCAATTAAAGTCCTCTAAGAGAGTCTCTACAAGTTATAACATTATCTAGGAGAAATTCAAACTTTGGATTGTCTTGGATCTGAGATTCTACCTCTTGTAGAGATTCCACCATTTTTTATTCAATCATTCTAGAATCTTTAGCCTTTTTAGTACCAACAACTTTGAGCAGACCCTGCCAAGATTTAGTGGTCTGATTCCATTTGTCAATATCAGATTCATGTTGTAAAATCTTCTCATTGTACCAGGCAATGATTTTGACTGCTTCTTGGACATCTTCATCCCTAAGAAGGATGTGTTTAGGGAAAAGCCTTGCTTAGTGGGATTATTAGAGGCTTGATCCCCAATGAGTTGTATGGAGGAAAAAATGGGATGGTGGTCTGACAAGGTGAAAGGTGTTACTTTCACACAATTGTTGTTAGTGAAGGGTTCACAACTAAACCACTATTTATTAAGGTAGAATCTATCCAATTTGGAATAAATTCTTCTTTCACCTCTTTGAAAGTTAGACCATGTGTACCAGATGCCTTTTGATTCATTCTTCTTCCCTGCTAGAGGGTGAAATAGGTCAAGCTTGTTGACCATTCTGCACCAGAAAAGGGGTTCATTGCCTTTCCACTAAAATCTGAGCCCTCCTAGCTTATCTTGGGCCCTCTCCACCAAGTTGAAGTCTCCTACTACAATCCAAGGTCTAGGCTCTAGGTTAGCAAGCCACTTCCACAACTCAATTCTACCGCTATGTTCATTTGGGGCATAAATTGAACATATATCAAAAACAAAATTCTCAACTTTCATCTTAATCCAGACTGCTCGGTTACATGGAGAAATGCCCCACAAAAGAACTACATTCTTCCAAGAAGGGCTAATTAGGATAGAAGTTCCTCCCTTACCTCTTGGGTGTTTAGTTGAAAATGTAATTTCATCCCTCCAAATGCATTTGAGAGCAATATCTAGCTTAAAACCTAATACTTTAACTTCTTGAAGTAGTAGAAAATCTAACTCTTTATGAGAGTTAAGGAGTCTCTTGACAAGACACTTTCTGTTAGAGGCTTCTAGCCCTCTACCATTCCATGAAGCATAGTTCATTATCATAGCAATTGCTTATTAGTCAGTGTCCATGGGTTTCCTAAATCCTTCAAAGCATTTAGGCATGTCAATTTTGGGGGTCTTAGAATGCTTAGGGTTCCCACTGATTAAGGGTGGTCTACCTCTTTTATTCTTCTTGACTAAGCCCAAGGAAGAATCTCTTTCCTTCATATATTTCTCCTCTCCTTCATTATTTTTGGAGGGGTCAGCAGAAAATAAAAATGATTCAACTGGAGGACTTTTCACACTGGCACTTCCTGAGATGGCAATCTCTCCTTCAAGCTCCCCTTTGTGCCTCAGCACATCTCCCATCTCTGATCCCCCTTCAGGGAGGGTGAACACTCCCTCACTCCTCTTCTAAATAGAAACATATTTCCATTTATCCAACAGTGGTGGAAGGGGAGGGGGGCTGGAATAACAAAAATTAAGAAGGCATTCAATTTATCTTCTTGGGCAGAGGGGGGAGAGTTCCCTCCCACTTCCCCACCTAGCGGAGGGGCAATGGATACATCCACAGAGGAGTGAATAGGAGTAGAATCCGAGCTGTGCATCCTCCTTGAAGGGGGGAAAAGTGGAGAGAGGTATTATTTAGAGGCCTCTAAGCATGAGGAAACTCATAGGTTTTCCACTTGGGCTGAGTCACATTTTTATTTTTCATGGCTCTAACCCTGATCTTATCAAAAACCAATTAATGAGCATTTTTAGTGCTATGAGTTTGCTTTATTTTAGTTCCCTTAAGCCCAAAGTCAAGTGTATCATCAAGGGTAACAATATCAAGGGGTTTAGAGAAGGCAAGGCTAAAATTAGGGTTACCAGGGGCAGAGTCAAATTTACCCTTAAGGTTGTCCAGGGTAGTAGAGAGGGCGACAAAATCATGGTTCCAAACAAGTGGGGGGGGAGATCTGTACAATAGGGGGATGCTCAGGAGTGGAAATGGACTTGGCTAAAGTTGAAGGAAGTTTAGGGCCTGACTTGTTATTAGGTTTGGGAGGAGGGTGAGCCTTCTTCTTAAGTGCATTCCTTTTAAGGATGATAGGGCATTCATTCTTCTTGTTACCTTCCTTTCTACACATGAAGCAACCACCTATTCCACCCAAAAAAATTATCGGGCAACAGATAGGTGCGGGGTCAATATCAAATTGTAGCATGTTAGGGAGATCAACTCTGGGTTTTATAGATAGAAGGACACAAACATCTATATTTAGGATGAGGGTGCTAGACTGATCAATCCTAAGAACCTTACCTATTGGCTCAAGCACAAGAAGAATGAGTGTTAGCAAAAATGGAAGGAGATTTCCAATAATAATCCACCTAGGGATGGATAGCACTAAAACTTCATCTTGGGATGCTTCGAGAGACCAAAGAATTGCCCTAAACTCACAAGGGCCAACTCTCCAAAACTACTTATCAATAATAGATTTATGGGCTTTAGAGTCACAGAAAACCAAAATAAATAAACCCTTCTGGAGCATGTGACAGTAAGTAAAGTGAAAACCTAATTTCTATCCCCAAGTTTTATGAAACTAGTCATTGAGAAAATTTCTAGAAGGAACCCTAGAACTATCAACTTCAGCAAAAAAAATAGTGCAATCTTTAAGCCTAGCTTTCTCCTATTTAATAAAAACATTCATCTATGAGTTCAGCTTAACAATTAACTTGGATGGAATGGGTTCCTTACCTCCATTTCCTTTGGCGGTTGGAATCCCTTGGGAAGCACTCGCGAGAAAGGATGCTCCTTCTAGGAGGACTCGTTCATTTTGGACAGCCTACTTGAATGACTTCGGCTTGGCAATGGTCAGTGCTTCCCTTCCATTCTGTTGTGTCTTCTCTCCTCCAATGTTGACTAGATCCACTGGAGATGGTTGATGGGTATCCTTAGGTTTCTCGGCAAGGGAAACATTTGAATTGGGCAAACTGCCTTGCTTCTCAGGAATAAATCCCTTGGTTGAGGTGGCAGCATTAAAGGCTCTTGGTGACATCGAGGCCATTAATGCAGTCCCAGCCAGTGAGCGTGTGAGGGTTCAGATGAAAGTTTCGAAGAGGTGTCGAGGAAACCTAGTTGCAAAGCATTTTTCCTCAATAAAATATAAAAATAATAATTTTAATTGGTAGAAATGTGATTTTTTAATCACTAGTTAATGGAAAAAATCCAAAAATGGATGCAATAGTACTTGCCTAGCCTATCGGCAAGTACTAACAATAATATGAAATAAAGTTTAGAATAATAGGTTATGAAAGAAACATTGCAATAATGAATTATGCAATATAATAATATTGTTATAAAGTAAAGTTACATTTGAAATAACTTAACTCAAATATATTGATAAATAAGTAACTAATATTTATAATATAAAATAAATACATTATATAGAGAATTATGAATTCTAGTGATTATAAGTATAAAATTATTTAATAATAAATTTTGATGATGATAGGTTATTGAATATAAATTATATATTATTTAGAATAAGCTTTGAATTAAATATCAAATACGTTATATAAGTTTATCCATATGTTTGTTGTTTATATATTTAAATTGAATTAGAACTATGCATCATGGCATGTATGTCTACTAATATTTTTATTATACATAAGATAATAATATATATTCAGCTAATTCTTTAATAACTTACTAATCAATATTAAGGGGATAGGGAGTATGTGTAGGAAGAAGTGATTAAATTGGTCACATGATAGAAAGATCCTGAGATAGGTAGAACCTTGAGGGAATCCACTTGTAGACTCTACAAGTGTCCTAACATAGTAAATCCACCATCTTTCTTAAGGTCTATGATTAGGAGTGAAGTAAGGAATTAGACCTTAAATATATATTGTGAATTAGAGATTATTCTAAATATAATTTAAATGCATAATGATGTATGATAATTATTGGGGATTGGTATCCTCTTAGTATAAAACATTACAAATTACCATTCCCAAGGGAAATCCAAACACTAATTATGAATTTTAAGACAAATCAAGTAAGGCCCAAAATGGGGACATTATAGTGCTCTCATGGGTTCCTTTTTACCATTAATCCATTTCCATGCCATCTTCAAATTCTACATAGGCCAATAATCTATAGACTCATATTTCTCACAAAAACTTGATTTGTTTTGAACTCTTCAATTTTGTAATATTATTGTGAGAAATTATTAAAGCCTCTAATTGAATTCCCCTCCCAAATTAACTTTGTATATTTTTCCTTACTTTATCCTTGTGCTACTTGTAAAACATGGTGAAGAAAGGTTGCAACATGAACTTAAAGTGAGTATTAATTTAATTTTGAATCTAAAGATTAACACTCAAAAAATAATTTAGAATCAAAATAAGAAATAGGAAACTGGTGAACACAAAAGATTATAATTATGTGGAGAAATCCTTTTGGAGAAAAAGCACCACCCAAAAAAATATTAGAAAGTATATTACTATTTTAGTAAATAATATAAAAAAATGCAGTATTTTGTACACCTTTGTAGAATACATAGGTACCTTTATTTTGTTACAATAAAAGAAGGTTTTGAATGCAACTTTAACAAAATGAAACTACAAGATAAGTATTGTGCACCACCAAAATAAGTAAGACACGACATGTCCTTGAATACCAACAAACTACCTATAAAGATAGATAATAAAGGTAGAAAAACTCTAGAAAAGAAACAAACATAGAGAATAGGAAAGAGAAGAAGATCGACCTAGGTTCTTAATAATCTCATGAACCTCCACCTTGAGCATATACATCTCTTATGCAACCATTTAGTTCTTGATTGGGTGGATTACTCTTGATCTTTGTCTTAGGGTTTCCTCTCATCTTTTTTCTTGGGGCTAAAGCTTCTTGATCCTTACCTTGCTTGATATGAATAACCTACTTATCAAGCTTCCCCTTCTCCAAATTATCAACCAACCTATTGATGGACTTTTAAGTGATCTTAATGATTTTGTGGCTCTAATTGAGCATAATTTGAAGAAAAACATTACCGTTGTTCACCATTTCCTTAAGACAAGATAAATTTGTCTCATAATTTATCTTCATCTTATCAAGGGCATCAACTATCTTCTTTTAACCATTCAAAATAGTTTTCATCTCCTCCACAAACTCTAACATAAAACCCCATCATTTCCACAAGTACTCCTAGTAATAGACTTTGAAATACCTCTAACTTAATTGTAGGATATCTCACTGTTTAATATTGAGATATTTAATCTCATGGAAAATCAATTTGAAAGGGGAAAAATAATCAATATAAGTATCCCTTTCCATGTCTAGCATATCACATACATCCTCCTTATCAAGTTTAAAGTGGCATTAATTAGGTCTCAACTCTAGCGAGGACACAAATTTATCTCCTTTCTAGGAAGCTCTGTGGGATTGAGTGGAAATAGTAAAAAGGGTGGAAACCACAAGGGTTTCAAATAAAATATTTTGGTCATCATAAACCTCTTAATCTACCTCCTACATTTCCCAAGATAGTCCATCTTAATTTTAACCAAACTACTACTAGCAGCGAGGAAAATGTAGAACGGGGGGTGGGGGAGAAATAATATTAGGGGAGGGAAAAAAATAAGTAAAAATCCATTTAACCATGACACTAACACTAGCAAGTAAGGTCAAGGGGGAACTCTCATTGACACTCTTCTTCTTCCCATAGGGATTAATGTTTCCCATCACAGACATACCCACCATATTTATGCATTTAATGGTAATTTTGAGTTTACTAGAGGGGACATTATCCTCTTCCTCTAGATCCGCATCCTTTTGTATCCATTTTTTTCATGGATTGTCTTTATACTTGTGATTTTTCTTCACCTTAGAGGACATATCATATTCATCTTCCCCACATTCATTATCCTCATCATATGAATAAACACTAGTTTCCTCTACTGAATTGTCTTCATCCTCAAAGATAGTGAAAGGATTAAAGGGGGTGGGAAGGACTTTATAATGTTAAAAAATGAGCACCAAAAGACCCTCGTAGAGAATAGGGTTTCTATCAAAATTCTTCCTAGGGTCTTTGAGACTAGCCTTCAGGGATGTTAAAAGATAAAGTCAAATCAAAACTCTCACATTATGGTAGAAGTAATTTAATAAAAAAAATGGTGTCTATAAGATGTGTGAAATGACCATCCCAAGTAATATAATTTTGGAGCACTTTAAACACTTGGTTCCATACCTTTTCTAGATTTGATGGCTTGTAGTTGGCCTTCTTTCCTTTTTTTAGGGAATTTTTTTTCTATTGAATATAAAGTATAAATGAATCGACATCATCATCGGTAAGGAGATAACCAGTGTAACACTAAATTCTTAGTACTACTAAGATCAACTCAAAATAGATATTACATTGAAAAATGAGACATAAAGATATTAAAAAAATGAGCTACTGTAACCACTATAGAGTCTGGTTTTTCTCTTCTTCTTCTTTTATATCATTAGAGTTAGGAGAGATAGAGTTGTAACTAATGATATCATTGGCCTTGGCCCTGAAGCCTATTTCCCTCTTTAATGGCTCATTGTGATCCTTCCACTCCGTAAATTATTTCAGCTTCCCAATAAACTCTGTAAGGGTAACTTCAAACTCCTCGTTAGCTTTCATGGTGGAATAACCATGAGTTATCTCAAATTTCTCTATGGTGGTTTTCCCGTCTCTCGAATCTACATAAACTTTATCTTTATCATCTTAATCACCATGGTGACCTGCAAGGCAATGTCAAGAAAGATGAGTCTTATGCGAGACTCGGTAAGATTCATGTCCAATCTTGCAAGCACATCAATATTCTAAGCCTTCTAAATGTTCCATAAACTAATAGAGATAAGATATGATAACCTACAACTGATGGAATATCTTAATGAAAGTTTTAGAAGTGAAAAATAATGATTGATGATCACCAAGCTACTAAATTATATGTAAGATAATTAAATTAGTCAATGTATTATCATTGATGTCAACTAGTTTTGATTGTACTTATCATGATGGTTACAAATATCTGAAGAAGGAAAATGGTAAAGGAATGAGATATCTACAAGAAGATGAAATGGATATGAAAGATATGGCTAAGGTATACATTGTGTAACTTATTGATGAGTCTATGACATCATGTTGATGACTTGATTGAATTACATGATTTTGTTATGCATTGAGGATAAAGACTAAACAAGTTTGTGTGGTCAGTAAATGAAGATTTGTGTATACACCAAGAAACTATAGTGTATACAAAGTATAGTATTAACTGAGTATGTAATCATTGATGAATTTTGGTATTGACCAAGTGAAAGAAATAAATAAAGTTTATAACAGCCTACTAAAAATGATGACCTAGAAAATTTCTTATGTTTTTGAGCTAGAACATAATGTTGGTGATGATGATATAAGTGCTGAAAAAATTGAAGATTGATCAAATGAAGGAGAATGAAACATGTTAATAACACAACTATCAAGGAAGGTTAAAGTGGAAAAATGAATGGTGAAGATTAAGATGCAAAATCTATGGATGAGAAGAAAATAGTTTATGATGTCTATATAAAGAGACATGAGATTCGTTATTGAGTTAGGGGATTTTTTATGTTGTAGGAGAATTGAAATGAAAATTATTATTTTCATGCAACACTGATCAAATTGGTTGAAGATAGATCTGAGCTGAACTACAGACAACACCAAGCATGAGAGAAGCATATATCAAGTGGAACAAAGTTGGAGGAAATGAAGGATTGAATTGATTATTGATCAGAGGTGTTTTGAGATTAGCATAGATCCAAAAATATGCAAATCAAATCATTATTTTATCAGTTTAGCCATTGTTACAGATAAGTCTCTTAACGAAGTGATACTTAACTATCTTTTGTATTTTAATATGACATTCAATGAACGCTAATTTTTCTCTTGTCGACCCCATAGTGAATGTATGGTCAAAAGAGAATTGTTAGTGATAAATCCTCTAACAAGGTCACACCTCACATTATATTTTGTAACTTTTAATAGGGTTGCCTCCTAATCGAGCTCTATTCAGAAGAGTGAATTATTTTAGGTTATCAGTTCCAGGTGTTTTTTCCATAACAAGGTTTCCATGTTAACAATTTCTATGTTATATGTGTATGATGTGTTGAATTGTTATTTTCATTTACACATTTCATAAATGGATAGATCAGTGAAAATAAGACTTAATTTAATCATAATTGATAGATGAAGAGAAAGACAGAATTGATATCTTGCTGAGTTGATTATATGATAGAATAGTTATACTATATACATCTTTGAGATTTGGGACCATACAGGATAACTAGACTTAATTGATTCTCCCACATCTAAGTTATCTAACAATTGGTATCAGAGTCTAGAGTGATTAGAAAGAAAAGTTTGAAGGACTTAAGAAAAATATAACAAGATGTATAAGACAGAGGTGCCAAAGCTGAACAAAGATAACTTCTTGACATGGAAAGAAGAATTATATTTCATCTATCTAGCCTAATAGAGCTTTGACTATTGATCAGATGAGAGCTAGACATGAACACAATGTCTCAATGATAGATATTATTTCCACCTTATAAAATGTTGAATTTGAAGATGTCAAGACATGTACTTTAGCTAGATAAATGTAGAACAAACTTGCACTAGCTCATGGAGGAGATGTAAACATGCTAAAGGCAAAAGCTAAGAGTCTTAGAGGAATGTTTGACGGCATGAAAATTAAGGAAGGAGAAAACTCATAGTACATCAACCAAATTAGGGAGATTGTCAATGATATCCGAGGAGCAAGAGGTATTATTGAAGAAGACATTGTTGGAATTAAAATTATTAGAACCTTTCTACCTACTTATGCTATTACAGTCTCTACAATTCCATGAAATGAGATCAGATCTAGATAATCATCTTAGACTTGATAGTCTAATCAATAAAATAATTAATTTTGACTTGAGCATCTTTGATAACTATATTTTTCCTAATGTTGTGTCTTCATTTATGTTGTCCTTGAAAATTGGCACATTGAGTAGTAAACACATGATAAAAAATGAGAGTGATAGTGACAGTGATGAGGATGAACTTAATGAGCTTGAAGCATTAATGGCTAGAAGACTACAGAAAGGTAAAGGAAGATATAAAGGGAAATTACCTTTTGGTTTGTTTTAATTGTAAAGAGATTGGTCACATTGCAGCTAGATTTCCTAACAGGAAAGAAGAAGAAAAAGACAATGAAAGATCGAGTGAAAGAAAATTTGACAAGAGAGATTACTAAGAACACATAGGCAACTGACAATATGAAAGAAGAAGTAACTAATATTATAAAGCCAAAGGCAAGAAAAACATGTTACCTTATTGAAGATGATGATGATACTAAAACCTACAAGGACACTGATGAAGAAATATATGTGGTATTTGTAGCTTTGAAAGGAGATTCATAAGAAGAAGAAGAAAGGTATGTTGAAACAACACTTATTTCCAAAGTTACCAAGAATGATACTTGGATTATTGATAGTGGTTGTACACATTATATGACTGGTAATGAAGACAAATTTGAATACCTTGAACATTATAATGGTGGATGTGTTAAAATGGTAAATGATAAACCTTATCTAGTAAAAGGAAAAGGATCTATCTAGTTGAGCAATAATATCAGATGTGAGAATTCATATTGGGTGATGGGACTTAACTATAATTTGTTGAGTGTAGCATAGGTGAATAACATAGGTCACCAAGTTGCATTTGAAAATAGAAAGGTGAAAATCTATGATGAGACTAGAAAGTTGGTCACTACTAGTGAACAATCTAAAGGTAATCTATTCTATCTTGATAATGATGAAACTTCTTGTTTATTGGCTAAAACTGAAGATTTGTGGTTATAGTATAAAAGGCTATGTCATGTGAATTTTTACAACATGGTTAAAATCATTAAGAAAAGGAGAGTTAGAGGTTTTCCAAGCCTATCAAAACCTGACCATGTCATGTGTAAATAATGTCAAATGGGAAAAATGTCAAAATAGACTAGTTTTAAGAGAAAAAACTATTCATCTAATGCTATTTTGGAGTTGGTTCATACTAACTTGTATGGTCCTATGAGAACTCAAAGTTATTATGAGGATGTATAGTTTATCTTTTTTGTTGATGACTACTCTAAGATGATGAATATTATGTTTGTGAAAGAAAAATATGAAGCTTTTAAGATGTTTCAATGGTTTAAAGATAAAAGGGGAAAAGAAAGTGAAAAAGAGTTAAAATGCTTGAGATCAAATAGAGGTGGTGAGTTTATTTATGATGAGTTCACTAAATTTTGTAATGCACATGGAGCTCAAATATAGGTTTCTATACCAAGGACCCCATAGTAGCGGAGAATTGCTGAAAGGAAGAATACATCTATTGTTGATTGTGCTAGAACACAAATGATTTAAAAAGATAGTGCACAAATATACTGGAGAGAAACTATTAGTAAGGCTCTATATACATTGAACCAAGTACAAATGAAAGATTCAAATAAAACACCCCATGAGTTATGGTTTGGTTACACACTGAATATAAGTTATTTCAAAATATTTGGAAGTAGATGTTACATTATGAAAGATGATAGAAATGAGAAATTTGATTCAAAAGGTGATGAAGGAATATTCTTAGGAACCTTCTATTTAATAGATACACACTATATCTAGATCTTGGTGAACTACGCTTTGACCTATTATTTGGATCAGTTCCAGTGTATAGCACAAATACTTTACTTGGTCACATAGACCTTCTAATGGCTCAACACTTCACACACTCTGCTCCACTCTTACTAACAACCATGAACCACACTCAAGCAATCACAAATGACTGGATATGAATATCTTTCCTATAGATGATATAATCAAGTCTGCCTATTAAAACTACCTTGAGATCATAGTAGAGAAACCATAACAACTTTCAATAATAATTTAGTCAGCTCTACTAAGCACGCAACACATTCTCAGACCTATCTAATAAGATAATTGTAGACGCATGCTGCACACTGTCGGCTCTACCAAAACAACTAGATCTTTCTTCTCCAGTTGAATTACTTCATACAATCTTAACCTAACATAAAAAACTCTTCTCTAAGCTTAAATCTAAGGGTGCATACACAAGTGATAGGCGCATCTCTAGAACCAATATAATCTTTTTCAGCTCTTCTAAACAAACATAGGAGACTGCTACTGGTGAATAGTGACTGCATAACTTCACTTGTGCTGATCATTGAACTCTGGGTCCATGAATGTAACATCATTATCATGTCTCCATCATACATCTAAGCATGCAAGGCTCCATGATAGCTATACAGACAACCATACATAGAACACTACCTATTGCTCTATCAGGAACACAAGCTACTGTATAACTCTCTATACTAACAGTTAACCTATGCACCCATTATATCATGTTGATATCATGTCCATCCTACATATACTAAAATCTTACTACATAAGACTTCCACACATGCTACTTTCCATATGTTGTCATTAATGACAAACATACAGTCAGTACTGGCCTACTAGCAAATCTCCAACAATCTCCCCCTTTGGTATTGATGGCAACATATGGAATGAAAAAATCAACCAATCCAAATGAACATTTCTTTTCTAGCATTCTCCATTTCTTCTTCAAAACTCCCCAAAAGATGAGTTCACCATCTACTATAATATTTTCCAATATTCTCCATTTCCTCAACTGAATACTACCCCCCCCCCCTAGTATATTACTCCTCTTTTTACATATATATTACTCTCCCTTCGACATCAATGACAAAGGGTGCTAATCAGTTTAAGCATCGGTACTACTCCAAAAGAAGATTAGTCAACCATCCATCAGTCCCTAAGGACTGATGCTTTTCCTTCTTGCTTCTAAGCAGAATCAAGGAAGGGAATTACTCCCAAATTCTCCCTGAGATACTCAAAAGTATCCTTTGGCAAGGGCTTTGTGAAAATGTCTACCAACTAATCTTTAGTACTCACATAGTCCAACTTGACTTCTCTTTCTACCACTTTTTCTCTTAGGAAGTGATACTTGATCTCAATGTGCTTTTTCTTTGCATGCATCACAGGTTTCTTTGAAATATTTATAGTGCTAGTGTTATCATAGTGAATAACAATAGGATAATCAATATTAATTCCAAAATCCTTTATCATCTGCTAGATCCAAAAAATTGTAGAAAAATTTAAGGGCAACATCCTCCACTTTTGCTATTGACTGAGAGATACAATTATGTTTCTTGCTTGTCTAAGTGATAAGTCTATCACCAAGAAACACTTCTCCACTTGATGTACTCTTTCTATCATCAAGGCATCCTGTCCAATTTGCATCAGTGTACACATGAATCTCAACATTTTTTGAAATAGGATACCATAGACCATAGTCTATAGTGCCTTGCAAGTATCTAAATATCATTTTTATTGCCATGAAGTGACTTTGTTTAGGCTCTACTACAAATATTCCAACTATGCCAACTGCATTGGAAATATTAGGTCTAGTCTGAGTAATATAAATAAGTTTTCCAATCATAGACTTATACAATGTTATATTTACTACTGGTGATTCATCTTCTTTTGTAAGCTTGCATCTAGTTATCATAGGTGTCCCTACTAGCTTGCAATCATCCATCTTGAATTTTTTTATTATTTCTTTCACATACTTGGACTAATTAATGAAAATACCTTTCTCTGTCTATTGCACATTCAATCCCAAAAATTATTTGATAGGTCCAATCATACTCATCTCAAATTCATTTTGCATCTTCTTGGAAACTTCAACACTATGTTTGTCATTACCTCCAAAGATAATGTTATCAAAAAATATAGCTACAAGTAATAAACCTTCAGATGTCTCTCTTGTAAATAGATTATAGTTTCTTCCTCCTTTCTTGAATCCAATCTTTGTTAGATATCCATCTAGTATCTCATACCATGCTCTAGGGGCTTGCTTAAGTCCATAGAGGGCCTTCTTTAATCTACATACCATATCAGGTTTGTCTAATAGGGTGAATCCTTCTAGCTGCTCAATCTATACTTCTTCTTTCAAATCTCCATTTAGGAATGTTGACTTGGCATCCATCTAATTAACTTTGAATTTTTTGATTGTAGCATAAGCTACAAACAACTTGATAGCTTCTAATCTTCTCACAAGTGAAAATGTGTATGAATAATCAATGCCTTCTCTTTGCGCATATCCCTTACATACTAACCTTTCTTTATTCCTTAATTTATTACCATCTTCATTCATTGTGTTCCAAAATATCCACTTTGTTCCAATGACATTCTTATCACTAGGTCTTCAGACTAGTTCCCAAGTGTCATTCTTAATAATCTAATCAAGTTCTTCTTTCATAGCATCATGCCAATCTGAATCATTACAAGCATCTTCAACAATTAAAGGTTCAATTTGAGATAGTACAAACATACTGTTTCATTGCTACCTGAGTTCTTTTCTTGAGATCTTGTTAAAAATTTCCCGCTCTGATCTCCAATGATGTCTTTCTTGGAATGGTTTCTAGATGTAAACTTTGGAACTTTAGGTGATGCTGACTCATTAGCTTTAGGATTTTCTTCTTCACTTGTCTCAGGGTCATTGAATAACACATCAATGTTGTCAAACATTTCTTCAATAACTATCTCACTAGTGTAGGGTCTGGGTTCTTCTTCAATCATGGGTGAGTAATCATGATATCTTTATTGAATCATAAAATTTTCATCAATCTAAACATGGGCACTTTCAATGATCTTTTTCAATCTTAAATTGAAACATCTATAAGCTTTACTTTTGGTAGAATAACCAAGGAAAATACCTTCATCACTTCTTGCATCAAACTTGCCTACTGCTTCATCGCTCTTGATGTAGCACTTTCTTCCAAAGATTCTAAAGTATTTAACTATGGGAACATTACCACACCATAGCTCATATGGTGTTTTGTGAGCTAGGCCTTAATTGAATTCTATTGATGGTGTAGACTATTGTATTAACCACATCTCTTCAATAGGTGTGGGAAAATTTTCCTTGAATTTTCATGGTATGCGCTATATCAAGGATGATTCTATTCATTCTCTCTACAATTCCATTCTCCTAAGGGGTTCTAGGTGCACTCAACTATCTCTTTATGTCATGTTCTTCATAGTACTCATAGAATTTGTTAGAGGTGAATTCTCCTCCTCTACCCAATCTCAGACCTTTTATCTTTAGTCCATATTCATTCTCAACCTTAGCTTTGAATATTTTGAACTTCTCAAATGCTTCTAACTTATCTTTCAAGAATGCAACCCACATCATCCTAGAATAATCATCAACAAACAAAATGACATACCTTTCACCATAGTATGATCTTGTTTGAGTTGGACCACATAGGTATGTATGAATCAAATCCAACTTGTTCTCTACTGAATTATGCTTGCTCTTGAATGAATTTCTCACATGCTTTCCCATTACACATTGCCTGCATATAGTATCAACTAGCTTTTCTATGCTAGGTAGATCTCTTACTACCTTTACATTGCTTATCTTTACTATGTTATCAAAATTGATATGACATAGTCTTTTATGCCACAACCAACTGTCATCAATTTTAGCAACAAAATAAATTTCTTCTAAATTAAGTTGGAAAACATTACCTCTAGTCTTTGAGCCTAATTAAATCATAACACCATCCTTGTTTTTACTGATGCAATTTCCATCTTTGAACTCCAACTGATAACCTTTTCCAAGTAACTATTGAACACTAAGAAGGGTATATTTCAAACTGTATCATCTTAAAATGGAAGCACTTCCATGATAAGAGTGTTTATCCCTATGAGTAGGTGTTTTTGGATCATTCCAAGCACCTTGAATGGGTCCCTATCTTTGATCTATCTTTTTGCCCATTTCCCACTTCTCTTCTACACTTGATTCCTTCATTCTAGGTGAAATTAGGGTTAGGATCCTGAGGATTATCATTAATTCCCCTCTTCTATGGCTCTATTTTATAGGTAGAACTTACAAATAGGTCCTCCTATCCCTCATCATGTTCATCATATGATTTTTTTCCTCTTCCTCACACTCTACCCTGTTCTAACATCATTTCTAGGTCTCTGGGCACCCCCGGGACCTCTTGTTTCTCACTCTAACTAAGACACTGAAATCTGTGACCTCAAGGTCAATGATGACCTAAAGGGATAAAATTTGGCTTAAAGGGGTCAAATTCAACCTTGACTCTGACCTAGGTCAAGGTTGAGCTCATCCTTGACCCTGGGTTTAAGTTTCAAGTTCTCGTGATCTTCGGATGTCAGCTTTTAGAAAGAATTGTTTTCCCACTTCCAAGTCGGCTGTTTTATTCTCCAAAATGGAAAAATCTTAAATTATATTTAATTTAGGTCCATTCCTAAAGGTTTGAGGCCTATTTGGATTTTAATTCCCCAAGGTGGCCCCTGTAGAAGATTGTTCCCTAGATCACTATAAAAGGAAGCCTTCCTCTCTCATTTTCTCCATCAAGTTTTGCAATCTCCTCTCTCAAGCTCTCAAGGTGATCAAGAAAGAATCCATTCAAGAATTCAAGTCCTCTTCTCCATCAAATTTCTCCATTCAAGATCAAGGATTCAATAATTCAAGCCTTTGAAGGGATTTGGTTCAAGCATTCAAGATTCATCATTCAAACCCTAGATCTAGCCATCATGATGGTGAGATCTTCCTTCAAGATCTTTTTGTTCATCTTCAAGATCCATTCATCCTTCCCTCAAGGTGGATTCCAAGGATACAATCATGGAGGTTTGATTTACATTTATTGATGTTATGTTCAAGCTTTCGTATTAACATACTTGCTTACATTTCAAATATAATTGCATATCTATTGAATGCCATAGCTTCATTGTTAGATCTACTTCTACTACTTGCTAGCATTTTCCATTTCAATTTCAATATTAAGGTTGATCCCAAACTGGGGTTTGATCAAGAAAAACCCCCAAACAAATAAACAAAATCATTTTTCTTGTAGGTACAAGTGAGGAACTGTGGATTTGAGAGTAGATTTGGATACCCTTTTCAATGAACCTCTGAGATCTGTGAACAAGGTCAAAATCAACCTTGAAATAAAGAATGTAGCCTTTGACCTTTTATGAGGGTCAAAGACACCTGCCATCAGAAAGACAAAATTTTTCTAGGTTTTCTTCATCTTGGCATTGCCAATCCCAAATAGGTTGTAGAATTTCCCAAAACTAGACACAGACATCAGAAATTGGCATTTTCTAGCTTTTCCCTATTTTGAGGTTAGTATTTCTATTTTAATTATTTTAGATTTCAGGCACAATTCCATTATAGGGAAATATAAGGATTTCTTCCTCTTTCATATTCTCCATAGATTGATTCAATTGTGCATTAACCTTTTGGTTGATCAATTTGGATCTCTCCTTTGGAAATTTGGATTTAGAAGTAGATCTCATATTTCCCCACATACATTTTAGGGTGGATACTATTTCATCCTATTCATTTTAGTGAACCTGACATACTTACTCTCTTTCTTCTTGGTGTTAGATCATTTCTTTTCTTTCCTTAAGATTAAATTTCTTTTATGCTCTTGCACTTACATTTCAAAAATCCAAAAAAAAAATTGCAAAATTTTCTTTAAATATACAAAAACATTTACATTTTCATGCTTTTAGTATTCAATATGTATGATTCTTGTTTTGATTACTTTGATGAGGTTTTTCTTGTTCAAGAGGATAGATCCCTTAATTATGTACATGGAAGTGAGGATGAAAATTGTTCGAATGATATTTCCATTGATCCTATTCCTATTTCATCTTACTCTACAACCTCTTCAATTGACCTTTACAAAGATAAGTTAGGGATTGATGTTAATTCTTCACCTAATATATGTCTTTTTTATGAGCCTACCTTAGAGTACAATTTACATTATTTCCCTTTTAGGGATCAAGCTTCAATGATTTATGACACTCCTACAATGTGCTTTATGGATAGGGATGATAATCCTCCTATTTGGTATGAACCTTTGAATTTGGATATTGATTACTCTCTTCCTCATGAAACCATTGTGGATAATCCTCCTACTTGGGATGAACCTTTGAATTTTGATATTGATTACTCTCTTCCTTGTGAAACCATTCTGGATAATCCTCCTATTTGGGATGAACCTTTGAATTTGGTTATTGATTACTCTCTTCCTCCTATTTTGTATGAACCTTTGGATTTGGATGTTGATTACTCTCTTCCTCATGAAGCCATTATGGATAATTCTACTTTTTGGGATGAACCCTTGGATAAAGACATTGATTTATCTCCTCCATGTGAAGAATTTTTGATAGAAAAGGATGACATATTTTCTAAAACACACTTCCCTTATGTGAAAGAAGATGACATTATAGATCATTAATCTGCATTTAGGATTCTTTCCAGTGATGAGGCATTAGCAGAGAAAGATATGAACTCCCTTAATGTTCTTTCTCTTAGTTGTGACCTTATGGAAAATCATGATCCTACCTCACAACAATCTTACCATAACATTTCTTATATCTATTCAAATCCTATTCCAACTATGGTTCCAAGTGTTCCTCTAGTTGTGTCTTCCATTCATATCACTTCCTACACTTTTACTAGTGTTCCTAATCTTCCTAATCCTAATCCTATCTTTCCTAATTTGATTTCTAATTCTCCATCTTCTATTTCTAGTCCTTTTCACACTTATGTTGAGGTTCAAACTATGGTTCATGATGTAGATGTGCAAAGATTCTTCAAAGTACCTTCTCCTTATTATCTGATCCATAAAGATAAGAGAAAATAAACTTCTCCTTTGAGATTTATTCATAATTTTACCCCTCACTCTGATATAACATAGATCTTTTCCCCTCTAGACTCGGGGGAAAGAGATATATTTCTTCCTATCTTTTAGAATCCATTATGTTCCTACTTTGAGCTTAATTGGTTATTCTTTCATTTAACTCAATGGTTTGTATTATTATAGCTTTTCATTTATTTCTCTCTTCTATTATTCAAGATATCTTTTCTAGGACATGTGTTTTGCAAAGGTATCCCTTGCCTTTCATCCCTAGGGGGAAAGGTTCTTCCTTTTCTCTCTTTGTCTAGGGAATTTCTTTGCTTTCCTTAGCATAGTGGTATTTGTTTATATTGAAATATTATTTCATCATATTGAAAGATATTTTGACTATGGATAACCTTTTTACATGAGAAGTTGTTGCCCTAGGTCATCAATTCTTCTCTATGTTAAAAATTATGTTCTTTATAAACTCTTACCCTTGCTTTGGTGTTAGAGTTGTTTCCCTCATTCCAAAGATTCCTCTTCCTCTTATTTGTAGGGGGCTTGATGATTGAATCTTTGTTCCCACCTTTTGAAAGATGATATTTTATCTAAAGCACTCCTCTTTGGTGGGGGTCTTGTTGATAAGATCTCTTTCTTCGAGGATCCTTTTCCATCAGTGACATATCCTATTAATGATTATCTATACTCTTGGATGTAGGGGTCAATATCCCTCACTAAGCATATGTTATACATTGTTGCTAAACAAGATATCTCCTTGAATTGTGAAGTAGGTATTCTCTTCCATCTTTGTTCCTATACTTGGGGGCAAGGATGCCATCTCCTTCTTTTCTATCTTTCTGGGATTCACCTATTTCATTGGTTAAGAAGTATCTATCTATTATGTGATATCCAGTCATACATGAAAATTTTGGTTTGCATTGAGGATCTTTGTCCTTGATCACAACCTATTTCATTGTTTGACATAGGGTTTCCATGGGTTGATATATCTCTCACCTTGGAAACTGCATAGTGTGCTATCCCTCACAAGGTTTACTTTTTTTTTCACTTCTTGCATGATATCTCTTTCCATTCATCCCTTCCATGGCCTCATAGGAGCTATGACCTTCATGGTCTAGACTAGGTGTTGTGGGGCATATATAGGGTCTCCCTGGTACTATAGTTTTTATTTATTTACATGCTAAATCTTGGAAGGTAACGCACATAAGTTGCTAAATCTTCTAAAGGTAACACACATAAGTTTCTAAATCCTGAGCAGACACACATTTTTCAAAATTTTCAAATATTCTAAATCTTGGAAGGTAATGCACATAAGTTGTTAATCTTGAAAAGACACACATTTATATACTAAAGCTTCTTAAGGTAATGCACATAAGTTGCTAAATCTTGAGGAGACACCCATTTCATATTCATAGTGATACAAGAAGGTGGATCTATGAGTATTTTAGAAGCCTTCAAAAGACACCTTATAGTTGCAATCACAATTTATGGGTGAACCTATTGGGCTCTCCCTCTAGGGTGATTCATGGTAAGGTGGGCATCTTACTAGGTGAGGTAATCATCTTTTTCCCTTTCTCTCTTTTCACTTTCATGCTAGTAGGAGTAGATCATGAAGCTATATTATTTATAGTTTTGCTCTTGTCTTTCTTATGTAATCATTTATGATTTTATGATAGCTTTCCAAATATGATATTAGTATGAGAAATATCTCTTAGCAAGGTTTCTTATGCTAATTGATTTGGGTTGTTTGTACTAACCTTTGTTCTTTGGCACCCTCGTGCATGTATATTGAGTTATAATCCTTAGTCTATGGGATGGAGCCCTTACCTAAGTGTTATTTTATCTCTTTGTGAGTCCACTTGGATCTCCTCTTTCTCCTCCTTTACCAAGAGTTTGCATCAAGTCCATACTCTTGCTAAAGTGGGGGCTTAATGTATCATCCTAAAATAGAAGAACTTCCATGATAAGAGTATTTATCTCTCCTATTAGGTGTTTTGGGATCATGTCAAACACCTTGAATGGGTCCCTAGCTTTGATCTGGCTTTTTCTCCATTTTCCACTTCTCTTTTGCACTTGATTCCTTCATTCTAGGTGAAATTAGGGTTAGGATCCCAAGGATTATCCTTAATTTCCCTCTTCTATGGCTCTATTTTCTAGGTAGGACTTAAAAATAGGTCCTCCTATCTTTTATCATGTTCATGATAGGATTTTTTTCTCTCCCTGGCACTCTATCCTATTCTGACATCCTTTCTAGGTCTCCGGGCACCCCCAGGACCTCCTGTTTCTCACTCTGATTGAGACCCTGAAATCTATGACCTTAAGGTCAATGAAAACATAAAGGGGTCAAAGTCAACCTTAAATCTGATCTAGCTTGGGGTCAAGCTCTTCCTTCACTCGGTTCAAGTTTCAAGTTCATGTGATCTCTAGATGTCGAGTTTCGGAAAGAATTATTTTCCCACTTCTGGGTCAGCTGTTTTGGTCTCCAAAATGGTAAAATATTAAATTATATTTAATTTAGGTCCATTCCTAAATGGTTGAGGCCTAAATTGAATTTAATTCCACAAGGTGACCCCACTAGAGGATTTTGCCTTAGATCATTGTAAAAAGAAGCCTTCCTCTCTCATTTTCTCCATCAAGTTTTGCAATCTCCTCTCTCAAGCTCTCAAGGTGATCAAGAAAACATCCATTAAAGAATTAAAGTCCTCTTCTCCATCCAAGTTCTCCATTAAAGATCAAGGACTCAAGCATTCAAGCTTCATCATTCAAACCCTAGATCTAGCCATCATGATGGTGTGATCTTCCTTCAAGATCCTTTTGTTCATCTTCAAGATCCATTCATCCTTCCCTCAAGGTGGATTCCAAGCATACAATCATGGAGGTTTGATTTACATTTATTGATGTTATGTTCAAGCTTTCATATTAACATACTTGCTTACATTTCAAATACAATTGCATATCTATTGAATGTCATAGCTTCATTGTTAGATCTAATTCTACTACTTGCTAGCATTCTCCATTTCAATTTTAATATTAAGGTTGATTCCAAACTGGGGTTTGAAAAAGGAAAACCCCCCAAAAAAACAAACAAAACCCTTTTTCTTATAGGTATAGGTGTGGAGCTATGAATTTGAGAGTAGATTTGGATACCCTTTTTGGTGAACTTTCGAGATCTGTGAACAAGGTCAAAATCAACCATCAAATATAGAATGTAGCCTTTGACCTTATATGAAAGTCAAAGACTACCTGCCATAAAAAAGACAAAAGATTTTTGGGTTTTCTTTGTCTTAGCATTTCCAGTTTGAAACAGGTTTCATAATTGCCTAAAAGTACATACAAACACCAGAAATTGGCATTTTCCAAATTTGCCCTATTTTAAGGTTAGTATTTATATTTCAATTATTTTAGATTTAAAGCACAATTCCATTATAGAGAAATATAAGGTTTTCTTCCTCTTTCATATTCTCCATAGATTGATTCAATTGTGCATTAACCTTTTGGTTGATCAATTTGGATCTCTCCTTTGGAAATTTGGATTTAGAAGTAGATCTCATATTCACCCCCATACATTTTAGGGTGGCTACTATTTCATCCTATTCACGAACCATCAACATAATGAACATCATTAGTACTATTCTTTGCATCCAAGGTGATGGATCCTCTACCAACTATGGGTTTAGGAGTGTTATATCCAAATCTAACCATGCCACCATTGTATTTGTCTAGATGAACAAATCTATTTTTATCACCTGTCATGTTATGTGAATAACCAATATCTATAATCTAGTCTGTCCTTATATCAGCTTGGGAAATCAATGCTAACTCTTGTTTCTCTTCTTCATCTTGATGCTCTGTCTTCTTTTTCATTTTCTCTATGATAGAAATAAATCCAATTTCTTCTTCAGCTAAATCATCATCTAAAACTCCATCTCTAGCATAGTAAAATTCCTTAGAGAATTTAGTGTTGTAGTCATTTTTTATCTTTCTAGCTCTCAAGGGATCGTATTACATGAAAAGCATTTAAATGGCAATTGACCTTGATATTTTATTTTTCCTTTCTTTTCTCTTTTTGCAATCATAGAAATGAAATCATCTAGTGTTTTCTCCTCATCATCATCATCAAAATTACCATAAGTGTTTACATATTTCTTACCATGAACTGTTGCTTTGAAGGCTATCTCACTTTTAGGTTCTATCTTCAATCTTGAAATCTCAAAAGATGAGATTTTGTTGATCGAGGTCTCTCTATTGAAATTAGATTTAAGTTGCATGGTCTAATCAAGGATGTTGATCTTGTTTTCATATTTAGGAGTGAGAGTAGTCATCAATTTGTCCATGATGTCTTCTTCTCAGATCTCTCCACCATTGTTCTTGATTCTAGCAATTGCTTCATTGATGCTTTGATTGTAAGCTCTAATGTTTTATTCAGGTAGCATCTCTAATGCATTGTATCTTTTCTTCCATGTTTTTCTATGCACATAATTTTCTTGTTTATCTCCTTCAAATATGTCTTCTAGGTACTTCCATATTTTACGGGCTGTATCTACTTTCTTTATTTCTAAAAACTCATTATCAGATAGTGTGTTGATAAGGGCTTCTTTGGATATTTCATTCTAATGAAACAATTATTTTTAATTTTTAGTAGCATCATCCTTTGCAAGGTCTTCTAAGGTAGGGATCTTGACTTCTTTGATAGTTACATCAAAAACTTCAAAACCAATGCATAAAAAATGAGTCACCATCTTGTTCTTATAATCAAGATAATTCTCTCCATCAAACTTAGGACTTTCTTTACTGAAGAATGCCATCTGATCAACCTCAAGCTGTTAAAATTTTGCTTTGAGACACTTGGCTCTGATACCAATTTTTAGGAATAGTCCCAAGAGATAACTAAGCGTGGGGGGGGGAGGTAAGGTGAATCAGTTATCTACAAGTTTCAATTCTTTGTCCAATTAAGTATACTTAAACATAAAGCATAAACATAATGAAAGAACACTTGAAAATAAGACCAATATTTTGGTTATAGGGAAACTCAAATAGGTAAAAACCATGGTGGGAATTGACACCCACTAATATTTTGTACTAGTGTATTATGATCCTTGGTAGAGGATCCTTAACCTTGTTAGGAGTTTCTTTACAATATATCTACTATAGTAGACCTGGTTAAGGGTTAGACACTATTAGGAGTCTTTTACAATACTCCCTATTAGGGGAGAGGATTCATTGTCCAAGAGCACACTACTCAAAGGGGTGAAGGCTACAACCTTCTGTTTAATAGATACACACTATATCTAGATCTTCGTGAACTATTCTTTGACCTTTTGTCTAGATTAGTTCCAATGTATAGCACAAATACTTTACTTGGTCACATAGACCTTTTTCTGATGGCTCAATACTTCACACACTCTGCTCTGCTCTTACTAACAACCATGAATCACAAATGACTTCCTATAAATATCTTTCCTCTAAACAATATAATCAAGTTAGTCTGTTAGAAACACCTTGAAATCATAGTAGAGAAACCACAACAACTTCCAATAATAATTCAATCAGCTCTACTAAGCATGCAACACATTCTAGGACCTATCTAATAAGATAATTATAGACGCATGCTACACATAGTCAGCTCTACCAAAACAACTGGATCTTTCTCCTCAAGCTAAATTACTTCATGCACTCTTAACCAAACATCACTAACTCTTCTCTAAGCTTAAATCCAAGGGTGCAAACCCAAGTGATAGGTACAAATCTAGAACCAATATAATCTATGTCAACTCTTCTGAACAAACATAGGAAACTACTACTGGTGAATAGCAACTACTTAACTTCACTTGTGCTAATCATCAGACTCTACATCCATGAATGTAACATCACTATCATGTCTCCATCATATATCTAAGTGCACAAGGCTCTATGATAGTTGTATAGAAAACCATACATAGAACACTACCTATTACTCTGTTAGGAACACTACTGACACAAGCTACTATATAACTATTTGTACTAACAGTTAACCTCTATGCCTATGATATCATGTTGATATCATGTCCATGCTACATATACTGAAAGATTACTATATAAGACTTCCACACATTTTAATTTAAATATGTTGTAATCAATGACAAACATACAGTCAGTACTGGCCTTCTTGCAAATCTCCAATGGTATTCAATTTCCTCCTTTAGATCTTTGAATTTTATCAGCCATGGATCTTACAACTAACTTTGTCCTTAACCTTGAAATCATAACAAATCCAGCTCATCATATTATGTCGGCTAACATTAGCATTTAATGTTTTCATCCATACTCAATTTACGAAGAAATGCATCGGTGATAACTAGTTAGACTAGCTCGGTTAATATTGTCACTCAGTATACATAGCACTGGTTCAATGTATATTGAAAACTTTAATTACCGACCACATTGTCTTATCCAATTTTTAATCTCTTCATCAAGATAGGTTAATCAAACTGTTAGAAATAGGGAATACTGAGAGGGGGGGGTGAATTAGTATTCTACAAACTTTTACTTTTTCCCAATTATAGATATAACAAATAATCTTAATGCATGCACAACATAGAAGGCTAAACAATGTGCATAGCAATAAAACAAAAGAACTTATAACACATTATTTGTTCTCGAGGAAACCCTGGCCAAGGGAAAACCCTGGTGGGGATGGTACCCAAAAAGATCCACTAATCAAAAGTATCATGTTAAGGATGTTGACCCTGTTAGGAGTCTATTAAATGAATATAGTGTCTCAATCTTGATTAAGGGACTATAGGCCTTGTTAGAAGCCTCAACCCTATTAGGAGTTGGCAGTAAAAAATGTGATTACCAGATGAGCCCACTGCCCAAACAAGTAATGTATAATATTTACTGATTACAAAAGAGATCAAGGTACATAACCTTATACTACTTGCATCAATATCTCTTCACTGCTCCTTCACTATCGATATTACATGCACATCCTATACTTCACATATCTTTCTTACATTTTACAATTACATTTATACAAGCTATTATGACTAATAACTTTTTAGTCAGCTACCATATTAAAAAATATCTTTACCCAAGGGTTAACATCTAGGATGTTGTCCCTTTATATTGTTAAGTCATTATTTTGATAAAAAAAATAATCCCTTAACTCTTTATCAATTCTATCTTCATATTCTATCATGTCAGCTTGACACTGTCTTGAGTAAAACTATCATAACTTCTTCTATACATGTTGTACTAACTTGCACTCTGAGGTGAGCCTTAAATAGTCACCATAGAGTCTATGTTCAAGTTTGCAAGCACTGAACTTACTCCAATCAACATTGCCAATCAAAATTTTCTTCTCATTCATTTGCAAAAATACACTGTCTCATACTTAGACAATTTTGCATTGCACTTTGACATACTAGCTCTCTAAACTATGTGATCTTCATATAGATCATATGTTACCATAATGATAACATCTATGTAACCAACTTAGCCAAATTGCCAACAATCTCCCCCTTTTTCATTTGTGGCAACATATGAGAAAATTGGCTAAGTCCTAGACTCAAAAACTTCAAAATTGTGGCCATAGTATAAAATATGTATATACTATCCTTATGACTCCAAAAATTTTATTTCTTATACAATACTTCCCCTAAGAGTATAAATCCTTATATAAATTATTATCAATTTTCTATCAATTTTCTGCTATATATCTCTCCCCCTTTGACAACAATTACAAAAAAGTAAGGAGGGTTACAAAATTGTGTTCACAAAAGCTATACCTTGATTCAGTATTGCAAAGCCAGTAGGCTTGCAACACAATCTGCAAAATCAATCTTTATTTCCTCTAATTCTTTCTCCCATGATTTCTTAATTGAATCTGTCACACTGAGTAGTGTGCATAATCCATAAGATGCTATCTCACATGCTTGGAGATTCTCAAAACTAAACTTTTGAAAAGATGTCTTGGCTGAAAGACATTCTTCTTGTTGCCCTTCAATAATGCTTAATTTCATAGAAATGTGCTCTCTTAAAAGAGTGAATCTTTCCATTTTCTTGTCCTTGCCATCTTGCAAAATTCTCATCTCATCATATATCTTATGAATGTTCTTCTCAATATCAAATACCTTCACATTGGGGCTTGAAAGAAGGTTTGTTTCATTCTGACTTTCTACTTCCTTCATCTTCATCTTCTGATCTTCCTCTGCTACCGAGGTCTCTAATTTTGTACACTAAATGTACAAAGATTTACCTCTTTCTAAATTCTTCCTCAAGTCCTTTATACAGATATCAAGATTATTGATATCATTCCTGATATTTTGGCTAATGTTCAAAAGTATTTTGGCCTCATATGCTACTTGAGCTTTCAATTTTACTATATCAGATAAATTTGTGAATTCATTATCAAAAGTGTTCATTACTTTCTTTTCTCTCTCCATAGGGTCAGCTTTTGTAACTTGTGTAGTCACAATGCATTGTAACTTCTCAGTAAGCTCCTTCAGGCATCTTTCAAGACTTTTTACTTTCTTGTTCTTTCCAATGATCTTGTTCAAGGATGTGATCAATTCCATCTGATCATCATCATCTACTTCCTTTCCCAAATCCTCAATCATAGATCCAATCTGACTCTTCTTTCTAGTCTCAGGTGTAAGACTAATTTCTTCTTGAGTGGGAAAAGGTACTTGCATCTCTGTCACTTTCGGTTCTTCAATTTTGGTTCATGCCTTCTCTTCTCCTTTAGTACTATCTGGTTCTTCAAAAGCCAAATTGTTAACAATGTTTTCTAGATTCTTGAATACATTATCATCACTATCCAAGGTGATCTTAATTCCTTCAATATTCATAGCTTCATCCTCCATGTTTATGGCTAGTGGAGAGGGAATTTCCTCTTGTTCTACTTCACCTGCTTGATTTGTTTCAACTGATAGTGCTCCAACATTCTCTGTCATAACCTTGATGATTGCTTACTCTATTTCTGCATTGATTTCCTCATATTTTCCTCCTATAATCTGAATAGTTCTTTGTTTTGTTCTCAAATGGGTGTTTAGAGCCTTCATGATCTACTTTAAGTGTTCATCATCTCTCACATCATAAAGTTTCCTCACAAGATTTTCTCTAATAGTTATGTCTTCCTCTAATGCTCTCTTCTTCCTATTCACAAGTTTCTTGTATAAGTCATCAGGTATCTTACCCCGAATTGTATCAAACTTCTTGTCAGATAGAGTCATATGCTTCACCATTGTATTTTATAGATTCAATCTTTTTGCATAATCATATAGATCATAATATTTGTTCATCTTAGAAAAATCTCCATCTTGAATAATCTACTAATTAACCTTTTCAATTCTAGCTTTCTAGGTTTTCTTCTTAACAGAAGTGTCTTCATCATCTTTGATTTCTGCAATTTTCCATAGAACTAATGGCACCAATGTTTTCTACCTCTTACTTGGTCCAGTAGAAATCTCTTTTACTCTTTTTCTCAGTGTGGAGGAGGTTGATCTAGTGGGTTTTCTTGTTTCTTGTTCCTTCTCTATTTCTTCCACTTTCACCTTAACCTGTGTTTCTCCTTGTTGTACTGTAATTGATGATAAACGTGGTATAGAAAAAACTTATTTCTATCTCATTTCTCTAATTGCTGCTACTGTCTACTTGGGTACCAAGAATTCATGTTGAGTCATCCCTGTATCTTTTAGAATTTTCTTAATTGTACTCTCAACTCTTTTCTTTGACTATTTTTCTTCAAGTATGGTCTTTGTGGAGTTGAAGTTGTCTTCAAAGGTTCCAAACCTATTACTATGAACATCAATCTTACAATTAAGTAATCTAATCACATACTCTTCATTTTCAATCTCAGATATTTCATAGCCAAGAGAGTCTATGAACTCTACTCTAGGTTCTACTGCTTCAATGTAAGAAAAGTTAGAATCAACCATGAAACATATCTCATTTTTATACTTCTCCACAAGAGAGTTTGGGATCCTTGATCTACTTGTCACCAAATTCTAAAATATTTTAATTACCAGCATTGCACTCTCATTCACTTTATCAATGACATGCCTCATATACACTTTGTTAATCCTTTCCATTGTAGTTTGGCCATCATTCCAGTCATTTCCAATGGTGTAAGGAAATCTTCTCAATAAATGAAAAACCATATAAGTGATTAAGGATGAGAATCAAAACTATGAATACTTAGTGTTCTTTATCTTTTCCAAATTCTCAAATAGTTGTATTCTCAGAATCTCACACATATCAACTTGTATTTTATCAACACACATCAGATAAGCTACATGTATCATATGAGCTACCATGTCATCCTCTCTTGAGTTAACACAAAACTTGGTTGTTAGGATCTTGCACAAGTATCTGACATCATCTTGTTGAATCTTATTGATCACTATTCCTCTACCATTATAGGATGAATTTGTGTTGCCTATGACTATTTTACTCATGTTATTCTCATTTAAAGGAATGGCTCTAGTTTTAGATAGTCTAGTTACTTCATGAATCAAATCAGCTGTGATATCTATCACTCTATCTTCTAACCAAAACTTTCCATTGTGAATTTTGCTTAGGATTATCTTGGTACATTCTTCATTATCAAATTCATACTGTAATGCATACTTAATGATCTCATTATCTTTAAAATGTCCAAACCCTTCTCTCAATGACATATCCTAATTATAGATCTTCTAATATTCCTTTGTAAAATCACTATCACTGATAGTTTCTAGTTTGCATCCAAGATAACTTCTAACATTCTCTAGATGTAAAACTTCATCTGGTATGGATGATAAAGCTAACCTAGGATCATCTTCCAAGGGTTCTACTAGTTCCTTTTTCATGTTAGGTCTATTCTTATCTCTGAAATTTTGAATCAAAGAAACATCCATGACTACCTCTAATTCCTTAACCGATTTAAAGATCTACCAAGTAAAATACCTTGATTTCATGATTTTCAAGCTTGCGTAGATTCGACACACAAATTCTTCACCAAATCCTTGCAAAACACTTCCAATCACTTTTCTTCAATCTCCTTAACACTTGTATTCACTTTGATGATCAAATAATACCAATCATGACCTTTTATTATTGGTATCTCACTTAGATCTGACATCGCGTTCAATTCTTTTGCCGCTTCTTTCCAAAAAGTTGATCTTGTTAACTTGCAAAACTTAAAACTTCTTGTGATCTCACAAAACATAATATTTTTCTTTTCACTCTTAACCATAGCATTAGAACATCATATAATACCTTGCATTAACTATGCAAGACTCAATTCATCATATATCTACTTCTACACTAATCTAAGTTCCTATTCTACTACAATTTTCATGAATTAAGTACTTTGAGATGGGTCAGGTAAAGATTCATTCTTACCATTTAATACTTTAGCTTCCTAATTACCTTCAATGTTGAATATGTCTCCTTGATCTATTCTTTTAACAAACTTCACTTCATCTAAATTACTATAGTATCCTTTCTGTCTATTACTTGCATCTTCATTTCTTCTTGCATGATTTCTAGGGTTAGGGTTAGGATGAAAAACTCTATTGTTCATTCTACAAAACCTTGATGTATGTCTAATCTTGTTGCATATCTGACAAACAATTCCATTGTTTCCATATCTTGGTCTAGGTGGATTGATCTATGATGTGCAATTTCTAGCAATGTGTCCAACCTTGTTGCATCTATAACATACTACTCCATTTCTTCTGTTCATATCTTTAGTAGGTTTCTTATCTACATGGTTAATATTCCTAAACATTCTACTACTATAGTTATTCTCAAAAAATTTAGGTTTTTTGCATTCAATAGCTTTGTGTCCAAAACCATGACAATTATAATTGTTATACACTAAATTTGCGCCTCTGATCTCAAGCTGTCGTAGTCTTGATAATCTAGTATAACATGGGAATCATCACAAGGTTGTGGGACCTTTTTCTAATTGAGATGAGACCTCCAGATTCTAGGCTAGTTCCTCTTGGATAGTCACCTTGATTTGCTTTTAAATAGGAAAGTAAAACTTTTGAGGGAAAGGGATAGAAGGAATACATGAAAGGGAAATGACTGAAAGCAAATCTACCTACTAGGTGATGCACCGAAACTAGTGTTTGGATCTCAGTATAGAGGAATGAGACCAATGGAGGAATCAAGTCTAATAGGTCACCACTCACTAGATAGGCTTGCATAAGTATTTCATAGGAATGCCTGAACAAAAGACTCAACCTATGACCTACAAATAAACATCCTCCTCTGCAACTAGGTGTAGGAATGAGACAAGACTGGTAGGGGCTATAGTATACCCACAAAACATCTAAATCAGATTAGACACATGAAATCATAGAAAGTGAGAGGGACCAAGAACCCCAATTTCACTAAAAGCATTCATAAACTTCAATCCAATAAGAGATAAGCCAAACAAGGAAGGCATAGGGACATAAAAAATGTCACAGAATGCTTTGCAACATTTGTAATATCAATGAGAATTAAAAGATGTGGAAAACCAGAGAGCAGGAAGAAATGCCATAGATAGTTTTCCAAGAAAAGAGTCTTTCTTTTTTACAAAATGTGAATTCTAAGCACTAAGCCTCCAAAAAAATCATTATATACATCACTCAACTACACGCAGGTAGGAGTCTCAAAATTAACCAGGGTTACAGATTTTACAATGTAATAATCATCACTAGCAATCAAAGTCTAATCATAAATGTTCATGAAAATATCTCAACTGATCAGATACTTCTCCTTGTGTGCCCATTCTTGTACTGATCCTACCTGTAGATCAACAACCTGGATTCATCATTCTTTTCTACATGAAGTCACACCATGAATGCACACTGGTACCCTGTAGAGATAAGAAATGACCCCTAATGGCTGCTTGGATCTTCTTCATCAAGTTCTCTTAACCACACATGTCCTAGCGACATAAATTCTTTAAGCTACCATGCCGTTGCAAACATCTCTCTAGAAGAAAGCCTGCAAAAAACAATCACACTGCCTTGAAATAGTACTGGTCGCATGATCGCATGAACTCAAAAAGCCTCATGTGATCATGTGACAAGCCTCTTAGAACCTGTCTCTACTTTACACATGTCAACTGGATCCAACACTAGTGAAAACCCTTGCAGAAGACTTCAAATTTGGTGCCCAACGGTTACCAATTCTTCATTTAAAACTTAGCTGTTGATCACATTTTTTTCCAGCAAATCAGACGATCTAGATCATCCCCAAAATAGTCACAAGCCCCTATGAAAGGTCAAAGTCCACATCGCCAGTCAAGAGCCAATTGGGAGTGAGCATACTGACATGTCAACATCCATGGAACCATCTCAAGCCTTGCTGCAAACTTAACATTAAGTTAACCCCGGGTTCATCTTCCCTCTTAGTCACCAAGTCACTTAACTTTTCTTAACCCCGGGCTCCTCTTAGCGACCACACAAAAAATCTTGACTGTGCAACCACGCATCTACAAACTGAGATTCCAATCAGACGGCGGGTGTAAGATCTCATGGGGTCAGAAGATCCCATGAGATCTTGTGACCACTATAGATCTCTGTCCACCGCCACCAAAGTGCAAGCTCTATCAGTGCGGCTAACGGTTTGTCTCATGTTCGCATAGCCTAAAAAAGGGCTATGCAATCATGTGATAGACCACTAGCAGTTCTTTAAAAACCATCAACTGGGCCCACCAACTCCACTTGGCATTCTGTTATTCATCCTAGTCGCTCGATCATCAACGCCTCGGCAACCCTTTACCAATGGACCCACTGCAACTTCTAGATTCCCATCTAATGGTGGGCATAAGATCGCAGGGCCAAAGAATATACCTTATGCTTTTATGCCAACTACAGATCTACTTTCAACTAGAACCCCACTGACACATTAGCCTATCTGCAAAAAAGAGCATTAGATAGTTGTAGCTATACCACCAGCTTAAAAAGGCATCAACTTTCTTTAGCGGTGTAGTGACAGCCATAAGATCTTGCTGAGTGTAACTTTTATAGATGGAGAAAGGGCCCGCCGACAAGTGTCACCTTGTCGCATGATCGCAAGGGCAAGGAATATTCCTTGTGAACATGCGACAACCACAAGATTATGAGGAAAGCCAGCCACCAAGCCCTACTATGTTGGAGTTGCACACTTAGGGAAATGACGATGCTAGAGAAGAAGTCTAAAACATAGAAAGGGTCAAAAACACAGAGGGTTTTTGAGTGCAGGTTGAAAACATAGAGAATTTTTGGACCAAAAGTCAAAAACATCTCGAGCCTTCCAAGAGAAGGTCAAAAACACACTAGGTATTTGGGCCAAAAGGCAGAAAAAACACTGGACTTTTTGACACTAAAAGGCAGAAAACACAGAGGGTTTTCAACACTTGAGGACTTCTTTGAAAAATAGGACCGTGGCCAAAAATGAATGATAGGGAATTTTTTGGTAACAATAACAGTAACCATTAAGGGGTTTGAATTTCTTACTTGTGCAATCTCTCTTCATATGAACAATAGTATTACAAGTAAAACATCTACCTTTGAATTCTCTCTGCATATCTTTAGGTGATTCCTCTTGCTTAGGTGGTTCTTCCTTCATAGGTGTATCTTCAGATTTGTTAGTCTCATTAGACTTCTTCTCATCTATACTTTCAGATATTTTTAGATCTAGTTCCTTGCTTTCTTCATTTTTTTTGAATGTGTTGAATCCAAGACTAGTTTTATCATAGAATAGTTTCTGATAAGATATTTTTTCATCAATCCTCTCACTAGTTGAATATATTCTTTCAAGTTGTTGTTTGGATTGAGTAAGTTCACCTTTCACAATTGTATTATATTTCTCAAGTTCTGCATACTACAAATTGACTTTTTCAAGTTTAGATGTTACTTTACCAAGTTTAGATTTTAGTCCTTCATTTTCAATCTTAAATTTTCATTCTCAGATTTCAGATTTGCTTCATTCTTGCCATTTCCATCTTTTAGACTTAGCTTCCAATTTTCTATCTTTAGTTCATGCTTAAGGATCTCATTTTCCTTTTTAGAATCTTCAATATGAACTTAGGATTCCTTTTCAGATTTTAGATCTTCCAACTTGTTTTTTAGTTTCTCAATGAGGTTCTTTGCATCGTCATATTTTCCTTTCAGAGTATCTCTTTCATCAGTAAGCATATCAAGTTGTTCAAGAGCTTCTTCAAGATTCTTCTGTAGGTTATCCATATCCATAGAGATCTTACTCAAGCTTCTAGGCTTTCCTTAAATTATTCTTTTCTGAGTAACTAAGCTCTAATACCAATTTTTAGAAATAGTGAATACTAAGAGGGGGGGTGAATAAATATTCTACAAACTTTTACTTTTACCCAATTATGGATATAATAGATAATCTTAATGCATGCATCACATAGAAAGCTAAACAATGTGCATAGCAATAAAACAAAAGAACTCATAACACATTATTTGTTCTTGAGGAAACCCTAGCCAAGGTAAAACCCCAGTGGGGATGGTACCCACAAAGATCCACTAATCAAAAGTATCATGTTAAGGATGTTGACCTTGTTAGGAGTCTATTACATGCATATAGTGTCTCAGTCTTGATTAAGGGACTATAGGCCTTGTTAGAAGCCTCAACCCTGTTAGGAGTTGGTAGTATAAAATGTGATTACCAGATGAGCCCACTATCCAAACAAGTAATGTACAATATTTATTGATTACAAAAGAGGTCAAGGTACATAACCTTATACTCTTGCATCAATATCTCTTTGTTTCTCATTCACTATCACTATTACATACACATCATATATCTTGCATACCTTTCTTACAGTTTACAATTACATTTATACAAGTTATTAAGGCTAATAAATTTTTAGTCAGCTACCATATTAAAAGCTATCTTTACCCAAGGGTTAACATCTAGGATGTCATCCCTTTATATTTTTAAGTCATTATTTTGATAAACAAAATAATCCCTTAACTCTTTATCAATTCTGTCTTCATATTCTGTCCTGTCGGCTTGACACTATCTTGAGTAAAGCCATCATAACTTCTTCTGTACATGCCACACCGAATTACACTCTGAGGTGAGTCTTAAATAGTAACCATAGAGTCTATGTTCAAGTGCACAAGCACTGAACTTACTCCAATCAACATCACCAATCAAAATTGTCTTCTAGTTCACTAGAAAAAACAAACTATCTCATACTTAGACAATTTTGCATTTCTCTCTGACATACTAGCTCTCTGACCTGTGTGATCTTCATATAGATCATATGTTTCCATAATGACAACATATATGTAACCAACTCAGCCAAATTTCCAAACATAATCAAGTCATCAATATACAGTCATAGCCTCAATATCAAGTAGATTACCCAATGTTTAATTTTTCCTTCTTTGTTATATCCATCTTTTTCTTATGTAGATAACTATGTTCTTCATCTTTTCCTCATCAATAGACTATTCAAATGTTTGAATTTACATGACTAGTATTGTCAAGGTTATTTGACATCAATGACAACATATTACTCATTTAATCATCTTCCATAACATTTCAGTGCTCGGTGATCTATAATCATAGTTCTTCAGTTCATCTCAAATATTCAATCAGTTGTAGTTCAAAAATATTTGGTCCTAATTGGTTCTAATTGAGTCTAATTAGGTTTTAATTGGTTCTAATTGATTCTAATCAGGTCATAATAGGTCGTAATAGGTCATAATATGTCATATTAGGTCGTAATAGATCATATTAGGTCCTAATAGGTCATATTAGGTCCTGATAGGTCATATTAGATCCTCATAGGTCGTATTAGGTCCTCATAGGTCATATTAGGTCCTAATTGGTTCTAATTGAGTCTAATTAAGTGCTAATTAGTTCTAATTGATTCTAATTAGATCCTAATCAGTTCTAATTATGTCTAATTACATCCTAATTAGTCCTAATTGGTATAATTGACTCTAATTAGGTCCTAATAGGTCATATTAGGTCCTAATTGGTTCATATTAGGTCCTAATTGGTTCTAATTGGTTCATATTAGGTCCTAATTGGTCCTAATTGGTTCATATTAGATCCTAATAGGTCATATTAGGTTCTAATTAGTTCTAATTGAGTCTAATTAGGTGCTAATTGGTTCTAATTGATTCTAATTAGGTCCAAATAGGTCATATTATATCCTAATTAGTCCTAATTGGTCATAGTAAGTCCTAATAGGTCATATTGGTCCTAATTAGTGGTATAATTGGTCATAATTGATCATAATTGGTCCTAATTAGTCATAGTAGGTCCTAATAGGTCATATTAGGTCCTAATTGGTTCTATTTGAGTCTAATTAGGTCCTAATTGGTTCTAATTGAGTCTTATTAGGTCCTAATTAGTTCTAATTGGTCCTAATTGGTTATAATTAGTCCTAATTGGTTATAATTAGTCCTTATATGTTTAATTGGGTCTAATTAGATAGATAATTAGGTTTAATTACATCTTAATTGGGTCTAATTAGGTCTAATTAGGTGCTTGAATTAGGTCTAATTGGTCCTAATGGGTCCTAGTAAGATCTAGTTAGGTCTAATAGGTGCTAATAGGTCATAGTTAGGTCTAGTTAGGTCTAATAGGTCCTAATAGGTCATAATACCTATCTAGTTAGGTTTAATTCTAGGAGACAATTAAACCTCTAATTGGTCGAGGACTAATACCTATCTAATTAGTCCTAATAGGTCCTAATAGGTTAGGTAATTGGTCCTAATTGGTCTAATAGGTCCTCGTTAGGTAGATAGTTAGGTTTAATTGGTCCTATTTGGTCTAATAGGACCAAATAGGTCTACAGTTAGGTCAAGTCTAATATGTCCTAAATTTTGTTCCTAATAGGTCCTAATTGGTCTAGTTACCTGTCTAATTGGTCCTAATAGGTCTAGCTAGGTTTATTTAGGTCTATTTGGACTTAATAGGTCCTAATACATCTAATTGGTCAGACTAATGTTGGTTTTTGTCCTAATAGGTCTAATTGGTCCTAATAGGTCCTAGTTAGGACTACTTGGTCCTAATAGGTCTAGTTAGGTCTAGTTAGACTTGTTATTAGTCTTAATAGGTCCTAATTGCTAATAATTACTCTTAGTAGGTCTAATTAGCTCTAAAATTAGGTATTACAATATAACATTTACATGATGAACATTAAGACACGTCTTCACTATCAACTTAAAATATCTAAAGATAGAAACAACTTAGACATACCTTGTTTCCTATGATGATATATTTTTCATAATTCTTCACGTAGTCTTTGTTCAGCCTCTTCTTAATAATGCTGTATACTCTTGTTTAACCTTCTCTTTTTATTTCCCATCACAACTTAGAAAATTGTTCTATGCCAAAAGGTCTTCCTTCTTATAAATGCAAATTATTTTACAGCTTCCAATTAATGAAATGAAAAAAAATACATTTGTTTATATATAATCATTATTAATATGAAATGACACCAAATAGGTAGACCTGGGTTTCTATCGAAACTAACTTATTTTCTATCAAAAGTAGTTTAGTTATGGCTAAAAATTGCATTAAATGTGAAAGTACTTTTGATCAAAACCTATAAGTTTCAATCGAAAGTACTTTCTATCGAAACTACCTAGTTTAGGCCATGTTTGTAAGCTGTGAAGAAATTTTGAGAATTTCATGGATTCTGGCCTCAAGCATGGTGATCATATGGAAGAATAAGAAGACATCCTTTTGCATACAAAAAGTACTCCGAACTAGCTTTCTAACAATTATATATTCCACTATTCTTGAATTTATTATGTGTATGGTTTTTAACGTTAATTGAATGTAGGATTTTTTTATCAAATATAGACCTCTGAGTTTGACATTTAATGAAAAATAGTAAAAAAGAGATTTTTTTTTTTTAAAAATAACATTTCCCTTCACCTTCGAGTCTATTTTCTATAAAAAAAAATATTTGAAATTTGATAAATACACAAATTATAAGCTATGTAGTGAATGTATGTTAAAATTATGGTTTAGTCAACTTCAAATGTTAATAAAATATGCAATAATCATGATAATATCATCAAACCAATTGCATGCCCTCCGTATGGATGTTACGAAACTAAATTCAAAAGAACCACAGTCATATCTATTTTTAAAAAAAGGTTATGCTCTATGAAAATAATGTTACTATTTGAAAATGACATTTTTAGTACTGTTATATTGTTTATGGTGGTGCGGCAAAATGATCATGTGATTTTTTTTTAATATATTTGAAATGAAGAGAAATTTATTTTGAGATCTGTTGGTTTGAATTTAAATTTCTTTGGTTGGACGTGATCTTGTGATTACTCTAACCATATTTGAAATATTATCTTGCTCTCATTTATCAAGGGTTTTGTGTGTCAGAAAATCTTGTGGTTTTATGCACCAAATATGCAAAAATTATTATATCTCTATTTTATTTCTCTATAAATGGGAGATTGCTTAGATGGTCAGTGTGCCATATATTTAATTTCCTTCCTAAATCATTTAAATTAATTATCGCATTTGCTCTATGTCTATGGGTAAATGTTAGTGTGCCTTCCTTGCCTTCTAGTTAAAGGCATAATAAGTATTTAATCAATATTGAAAATACAGAGAAGGGAGTTGTACCTTCATGTTAAAATTAGAGAGCACTTGGCATGATAAATGCAAGTGACTCAACTATTGGTTTCAGAATTTTTCTTTCAATTTGGGAATTTAGGAGTTATTTTTGAAGAATTTTGGAAGAAGACAAATCTTTTTACTAACAGATTTTTGGTGACTTTGTTGGGGAGGCAGAAAAGAAGATTAGTGCATAATTTTTTTCCTTAGTTGTTATTATCTCTACTACAAGAGATTGGTGACTCTAACTTAAAAGATCATACCTATTAAAGTTGTGAAAGAGAAGAGGTCAGATCCTTCCTTTATTGAACTTCATCAAACTCGTGATCCAGTATTACATGATTTGTTTGATGCTTTTAGGGAAAGCATCACTCGAGGAAGAAAAATGAATTTCATCATTGAAAAAGACCATGTACTAGTTCTATTATGGAGAAGTGTTTTTGCTAGGTATCGCAAGAGGAAAGAGCTGGAAGTGAAAACAAAGTTGTTGCAGCATTGTGGAAAAAGGGTGTTGCATTTAACTAAAGAATTGAAGGTGGATGATGATGAAGTTTCAAAACTTCCACATGACCTTGTTTCTTATAATATTTTAGACTTGAGTGAACAAGAAGTTCAACCAATAAAACAAATTAGAAGGAAAACCACATTTGCAGAAATAAATGTTGAGAGTGATCCCAACTTACAACTCCTTTGAATGACATTTAAAGAAAGTATTTCTGAAGCCGAAGGAAAGGGATTAAGCTCTTCCAAAGATCATCACTATACTCTATTGTTAAGGTGTGTGCACCAAAGATATTTTAATATCCAAAACCAAAGAAGAAAGAAACTTGTTTCAAAAAATATTCCTAAAGAAAAATTAGTAAGTGAAGGACCCATATCAATCAATTACTTGGTCCTTGGAGAGCAATAAATACCCTAGCTTCCAGAGGGACAATTTTCAACAAACATAGGAACTCTTAGCAGTGGCAAGGAAATGGTAGGAAATGTAGAAAAATAAGACTTTCTCATCCTTTCATTTTCTCCTGATATTGAAAGTTTCAGATTTGATGAAAATAGTGATGATTCTCTACATAAAGTTTCTTACAAAAATCATCCTGTAATTTATGCACAAGTAGAATATGAAACTATAAATTTGAAGAAGATGATAATAAAGATGATTTTCAATCTACACAAGTTTATGATGCTCCTATATTAGGATCATTTTCTTTTGATGAGAATGAAAATTTGAGTGTTCTTGACAAACTGTGTGTTGATGGAAAGGTTGGATCATGTTTTGGTGAATATCATATTAAGTCTGAAAATGTTGTTAAAGAAATGGGTGCAAGAATAGATTTTGAACAGGGATTTGTTAGGAATGGGAACACTGAGAGGCGCGGGGGGGGGGGGGGGGGGGGTGAATCAGTGTTCTCTAAGCTTTAATTTTTCTCTTTAATATTTATGCTTAACTTAAATGCTTAAGTACTGAATTAAACATTTACATTCACATAAAACATAAGAATAACACATGACACCAATATGTAAATGGGAAACCAAAATAAGTAAAAAGTCCACTGGGACTTGATACCCATTGATATTCTACACTAGTTTCTTGTGATCCTTGCTAGAAGATCCTTTACCCTATTAGGAGTAGCTTTACAATGCTTTTAGTACAGTAGACCTGGTTAAGGGTCAGACCCTATTAGGAGTCTTTTACAATGATCCCTATTAGGGGAGTGGACTCACTTTCCTAGATCTCACTACTCAAATGATGAAGGCTACAACCTTATGTTGTCAAATACACACTATATCTGTTAGGTGAACTGTCACTGTGACACTACTTGTCAAATCAGTTCCTTGGTGCGCTCATGCTTTGACCTCTAAAAAAGCTCTAATACATCATATTATGACTTTGCATACCTCTTCTCTACTTATTAGAACTCTATTTTTAACTTCCATACCAATTACAATGGGCGCATCTTATATTTATATGCTCATACAAATAAAACAATTAGGTCAGCGCTATAATTAATTACATACAATGCTTCCAAGTGAATTGGCTTAAGCGTGCTTACAATTATACATGTACATATGTCAGTAACCTAAATACAATGGGCACATAGCCTTTACAACATTACATTATAATTGAAAACCAAAATAGTCACTATTGGCTCCATGCTTTGTTCACTGCTGGCACACACTAGCTATGCAACTTCAACTGACTGTAGCTTTCACATCTTTGCATATCTACTTATGCACTCTTAGATTAAGCATAAGTATAGTCTAACAATCTTAACTTCCAGGGTGGATACCTTAATTCATCCGTACACACATGTGCTAATGCTCTGAGTCTCTAGTAGTCTGTATACTATTCAATCTTCAACACTTAACTAAATTTTGATCTTTCCAATTAGTGCATTGACTCCAAACTACTATATGACTTTGTTTCCATAATGACAACACTATATCTTAGTCATATACTTTAGTATAGACAATTTTCCAACAATCTCCCCCTTTTTCATTGAAGGCAACAAAGGAATATGGACAAGTTTCTAACTATCCCTTTACACAAATTTTTTTGTCTTCTATACATCTTATATACATATTCTTATATCTCCCTATACATCTTATATATTCCATATTATATCTCCCATATTCTATACAACTCCCCATTTGACATTAATGATAAAGGTGCATCAAAAAAATGTAGCTATACATACTCACTGAGGGAAAACATTTAGATATGCAATCTTGAGTTTCTGAATCTCCTTCCAAAAAGTTATTAAGGAGTTGACTATCTATAGATGGGCACATAGTGCATACTGAAGATTCTCCATCTTCTCCAATTCTATGCTCAAACCTTGATCATAGGTTACCATGGTCGCATCAATCTCCTTTATGTTCTGACTAAGAATGTCTAATGAAGGTACAAGTGCATTCCTCAATTGAGTCTATCTAGACCTTATCTTCTCCATTTCTTTCTCTTCCTTCTCAATTATGTCTAGTTGACCTTGATAGAAATTGCTACACATGTTCACATTAGTAGATGTGTCTAGCATTGAATCCTTCACCTTCTCAATTATTGTCTCTGCATATTTGATCTTCTTAAGATGGGCATCAGTTAGCTTATCCCGATTCATGGATTCTACAATGATTTTTCTTCCAAGTGATATGAAAATTCCTTCAAGGATGTCTAAACAGACTTAAGAGAATTCAAGTTTAGTGCAAAATTACTCATCAGTTCGTTGAGTCTCTTCTTTAAGTATTTCTCCTCTGGTACTATGGCCACAAATTCTTCTAGGCTTGAAAAATTCACTTTGAACTATGAAATAATTGTGCTCACATCATCAACTAAATGTACCTTTACCACTTTCTTATTCTCTGGTAACAAACTATTCAAAATATTTACTGATTCCATTAGGACGGGATTCCTCATTACTTGCTTCTCCTTAACCTTCTCCATGGCTAGGATGCTAAACTTAATCAGGTCTTCTTCCTTCCAGGAGTCCAAACTACTTGTGTCAGGTGTCAAACTTGACAACAATGCTAAGGAGGGAGTGATGGGAGTTCTGTCCATCACCTCTTGCTTTACCTTGAACAAACTAATAGATGTATCTTCATCTTTCTTTTCTACCTTTTCTTCCTTTTTCTTATCAGATATATCTTCTATGATTACTTCTTTTGGTTGAGTGGGAGGTAAACTACTGCATAAGATCTTTTCTTCCTATGTACTTACAAAAGCCTCCTCAAACTTGTTCAATTGTGTGTCAATGGCTACCATGGCTATTTCTACATTATCTATGATAATGGTGCTATCTTGGTGTGATCCTATCATGGGTGTAGACTTTTCTACCTCTGATTGTGCTTCTGGTATGGGTGCTGAGTCCTGAGGACCTGTCACTAGCACATTTGAGATCTTTGCTTCTTTGTCTTTCTTATTTGAAGCATGAGTGATGGGCACAGTAGGTAGTCTAACCTGTTGCTCCAAAAGTACCCTCAAAAAAGCCTTCTTTGTTTCCTGAGTTATCAAGTCATAGTCTTTGTTCATAATGTGTAGAGTTCTTATTTTTGTTCTCAAGTGTGGCTTCACCAAATTCAATATCAGTGCTTCTTCCTCTTTGCAACATACTGGAAAAGAATCTTGTAACAATTTTTGTCTTATCCTAAGATCCTCTTCATTTTCTTGTCTCTTTAGGTGTTCTAAAATATTCCAAACTTTATCAGGAATAGAGGTTTGGATTTCAAGAACTATTTTCTTAAACTTGACCATATGTTTGATAATCATATTATGTATTTCTGACTTGTCAATCTCACTATATGATTCATAGTGTTTCCCTAATTGATCAATTCTTCCCTCGTCAACAATTCTTGTTTGCAAAACTTTAAGGCTAGGCCTGAATCCTACCTTAGGAGGTGCTTGACTCCTTGTAGCATGCAAGGATGGATGACTAGTGCTGGTTTCTTTCTTGCTCTTAGCTAAAGGCTTATACGCTGGTGGACCAATAGGATCACTTATTTCTATGGGTGCAGAATGAGTATTGTCTTCTTTATCCTTCTGACTATCATCTTTCTCAACTTTTATTTTCTTCATCTTAGGATCTTCTTGTTCTTCTGCTATGCTCTTTAATTCTAAGGCAATATTTTCATCCCTTGCCTTGTCAAGTTCTACTTGAGATACACCATATATTCTCAAGATCTCTGATGTAACTTTTGCAACCTTCCTTTTTGTTGCAACACTGTTCAGCTTAGCATCAACTTCTCTAGTCTTCTCTTAATAGGTTCCCCACCTAGGTTCATTATCACCTTTAGGTTCTGATAGCAGTACATGTGCATAAGCTTCAAGAACTTGTTCCTCAACCTCATAGCCAAGTGGATGAATCCACTTAGTTCTAGGCTTAACAGCTTCCATACAAGTAGTATCAATCTCCACCATGAAGCATATTGTATCTTTATACTTCTCCACAATACGCTCAAGAATCCTGTACCTCATCTGCATCCTTGCTCTGAAGGTCTTCAATTCCAAGGTTATATAGTCTCTTAAGGTTCTTTCAGTACATGCTTGGTTTGATATCTATGGCATGGTTGGAATGGACTTGTCTAGATACAAGTCTGATACTTTACCAACTATATGAAGGTACATATAGATGATTAGGGACCCAAACCTGAATACCTTTGATTTGTCATGTTTGATTGCTTTGATATTTTCTATCAACTATGTGCACAAGATCTCACACAGGTTGAACTCTACATCTTCCTTTACCATTTTGATAGTTGCTAGAATAGTGCCCATAGATACACTATTCACCCTACTGGTGTGATGAAATCTATAACCAAGTATCATTGACATCAATTTGATGTCTGCTTACTCAACTCGCTCAATAGTCATGCCACGCTTATCACTCCTTGATTTACACACTTGCTCCACCATTTTCCTGACATCCTTACCCACTGGAAGGATGGAACCTATCTTAGAGAGGCCTATCATCTCATGAGTCAAGTCTCCTATGATTCTTACTAGTACATCTCCAATCCAAAATAAATCATCATAGATTTTTCTCAACAAGATTTTTATCCATTCTTCCTCATAGAGCTCATATGTCATGGCATATTCAACAATGGGGTGATTGTTCCATTTGGTGTATTCATCCATGAACATTTTGTCTAGTTTCAACATTGTATCCATGTGTGGCCTTAACCTATCTAGTCTAACACGTTCCTTCTTACAATAGATGTAAGCCCTTATGTCTTCTACATACATGATGCCCATCGGTGTGCGAGAGAATGCTCCCTCTAAATCATCTAGGGTTGACTTGAATGGATGCCTCTTAAAACCATATCTCTTCTTTTCACTGACATCATAAACAATAGGAGTGGCCATGACATACTTGATAAACTGATGCAGGAGCATCCTGGGTGTAAGAGCAATCTTGCATCACCCAAAAATATTTTTTTTTTTATATTCAATAAGGGCTATTTTGTGCAGCGCTGCTATTTATGGAAAGTTACTATTTTTGGTAATTTTCTTATGTGCTCAGAATGATTTGATTTCTTTCTTGGAGGTTCATTTTGGTCATATAAGTCTGCCAGTAAAGTTTCATTGCCAGATCAAGTGTATATTGGAAGATATTGAAGATTTTCAGTATTGGCAGCAGGGTACAGAAACTTTGAACTCAGTTTTGAAGGCTTTAGAGGCCCTGGATGAGGTCAAAAATTTGGGTGACAAGTGCTTGCACGAGTCAAGCCTGTAGAACGCTTCGTGGCATTTTTGAAATGGGGTTATAATAGCCAAGCGGGTCAACGGGTGATGACTTATGGTCTTCGGAAGTTCGGCCATCTGAAATGGCAGAAAATAATTTTCTTCAAAATTTCTATTCAGGTTTCAAAGGTTATCTTGAGCCGACTATGATGTAATAAAATGTAAAATAAAATAATTCTAAGTTTGGTCGGCCTTATTGGCTAAAATTCTGGAACCTTCCCAAGCGGTGGAAAATTCCCTATATAAGGAAGGTTCTATTATTGTCTTAGGCAGTTCAGAATAGTTCTGGGTAGTAGATCTGGGTATTGATGCGAGGCTGTGTCCTACAGAATATTGTAAGGGAATGCCCATGTGGCTTTGCATATTGTAATTCTAAAAATTTGTAATTCCACATTTGTGGAGATAATAAGAAGCCAATTTTTTGTTCTTTCATATCACTGTTGTTGTTTCTCTATTTCTGTTATGTGTTTGTGGTATTAAGGGGAGCACCCTTCATCAAGTGGTATCAGAGCAGGTTTTCTTGAGTGTGTAAATAGATCGCCGACTGTGAGGCAGTTTACACCAGGACCGTGGTTAGGGTTTCAGTGCGCATCGCAAAAATGCCTCCACGAAGGGAACGTGGCAGAAGAGCTGGTGTTGTAACACCTGAGGTTAGAGAGCTGCAGAGACAAGTGCGAGAATTGCAAGAAGAGATTTGTAGAGGAATGAATCTTAATGTCAGAGATGAAAGCGAGGATGAAGCTGAAGAAGAATATCAAGAAGGAGAAGTCAAAATTGTGAACCAGGAGGAAGAAAGACTTTTTCGGGCCATTTCTAAGATTGGAAAGAGACCTAAGGTTGAGGTTCCCACATTTTCTGGAAATCTTAACCCAGAGGAATTGATCGACTGGATCAATGAATGTGAGGAATATTTTGAGTATGAAGATGTTGAGGATCCTGATAGGGTCAAATTTGTGAAGGCCAGACTGAAAGGTCATGCGAAGATATGGTGGCAAGAGATTCAGTTGGAGTGAAATAGAAGGGGAAAAGAGAAAATCATGAGATGGGATCAGATGGTGGATAAATTGAAGTGACAATTTATTCCTGTTGATTATGAGCTTGACCTACTGAAGAAAATGCAGAGTTTGAAGCAAGCAGGAAGATCTGTTCAGGAGTATACAGAGGAGTTCTATCGACTTCTCATCAAAATAGGCCATGCAGAAGCTGATAAGGAGAAAGTTGCCCGATACCTTAATGGGTTAAGGCCAAGCATTCAGGAGGAGTTGAATCTGGTTCGAATGAACAGTATTAAAGAGGCATACCAGTTTGCCCTAAAAGTAGAGGAAAAGTTGAACAAGACGTTTGAGAGCAGAAAAAATGGAAGAGGTCATGGTGGATGATCTGGTGGACGGTCATATGGTGGCTGAAATGAAGATCTTAAAAAGAAGGATGAGGCCAGTAGCAGTCAGAATCAGTGAGGAAATAATTCCAATCACTTCCAGGATCAGAATAATAGAGATCAAAGAGGAAGGGGAAGAGGACAAGGATCTGGAAGAGGTGGCTTCCGTGGAACATGTTTTCACTGTGGAGAAGAAGGTCATAGGGCATTTGAATGTCCTCAGGACCAAGGCAGAATAGATAGGAGAAATGAAGGCCAGGCTAGAGTTGCACATGTAGATGAAGATGCCAGATCATCAAATTCTGAAGATGCTGAAAGAGGAGAAACATTGATTAATAAAAGAGTCCTGTTGAGTGGTGAGAATGAACCTGAACAAAGGAGGAGCCTGTTTCACACCAGGTGCAAGTGTGAAGGTAAATGTTGTGATGTGATTATTGATAGTGGAAGCACTGACAATTTAGTGTCAGAAGAGATGGTGAAAAAGTTGAAGCTCAAGAGGCAGAAACACCCACATCCATATCGGATTGCCTAGGTACAGGATGACCACAAGGTCATGGTCAATGAACAATGCCTAGTGAAGTTCAAGATTGGTGGATACCAAGATGAGGTATTGTGTGATATCATATCTATGGATGCATGTCATATGTTGTTGGGTAGACCGTGGCAGTTTGACAGATGTGCTGTACATGATGGTCATGCAAATACCTATTCCCTGACAAAGGATGGAGTGTGACATAAGCTAAAGCCATTGAAGGAGATCGAAGAAAAGGTATGTGGTAATGCAAGAATAACATTTGTTGATGGAAGAAAATTCCTAGATGGTATGAGGCATGAGCATGTGTGTTTTGCTTTAATTCCAAAAGTTGGTAAAGAAGAAGCAGAGGATGTTCCTGTAGAAGTTGTAGATTTGTTGAATGAGTTTCAGGATATTGTATCCGATAACGTGCCTGATGGATTACCACCAGTCAGGAAGATCAGTCATCAGATGGACTTGATCCCAGGAGTGAGTTTTCCAAATAAGGCAGCACATAGAATGACACCTGCAGAAAGTGAAGAGTTGAACAGACAAGTACACGAGTTATTGTAGAAAAGGTTGATCCGTGAGAGTCTGAGTCCCTGTGCTATACCAGTGGTATTAGCACCAAAGAAGAATGGAGAATGGAGGATGTGTACAGATTCTAGGGCAATAAACAACATTAAAATCAAGTACAGGTTTCCATTGCCTCGAATGGATGATATTATAGAATGTTTGAGTGGAGTTGTGTATTTCTCAAAGATAGATCTGAATAGTGGATATCACCAGATTCAGATCAGAGAAGGAGATGAATGGAAGACTGCCTTCAAGACAAAGGAAGGACTATATGAGTGGTTAGTCATGCCTTTTGGGCTAACCAATGCACCGAGCACTTTCAAGCGGCTCATGAACGAGGTTCTGAAAGAATTTCTAGGTAAGTTTATCATTGTTTACCTAGATGATATTTTGATCTTTAGTAAGACATTGGAGGAGCATATGATGCATATTCATATGGTATTTGAGAAGTTGAGAGAAGAGAAATTATTGATTAATTTGAAAAAGTGCAGTTTTGTGAAGAAAGAGTTAGTGTATTTGGGATTTGTAGTTTCAGTAGAAGGTCTAAAAATGGACCCAGAGAAGGTACAGGCTATTCTTGAATGGCCTACTCCAAGGAATGCTACTGAGGTAAGATCTTTTCATGGTCTAGCTAGCTTTTACAGAAATTTTATCAGAAATTTTAGTAGTATTTATGGACCCTTGACTGAAACAATGAGAGGGGATAGAAAAGAATTTAAGTGGACTAATGGGGCAGAAAAGAGTTTTCAATTGTTGAAACAAAAAGTTATAGAACAACCTGTTTTAGCACTTCCAGATTTTAATAAGGTGTTTCAAGTAGATTGTGATGCTAGTGGTACTGCAATAGGAGCTGTTATGAGCCAAGAAGGTAAACCTGTTGCTTATTTCAGTGAGAAGTTAAATGATGCCAAGAGGAACTATTCTGGTTATGATCAGGAATTTTATGCTATAGTTCAGGCATTAAAGAAGTGGAGACATTATCTACTTCCTAAGGAGTTTGTTTTGTATACCGATCATCAAGCTTTGCAATATTTGAATAGTCAAGGAAAATTGAATCAAAGGCATTTGAAATGGGTTGAGTTTTTGTAGAGTTATACATTTGTTTTGAAACACAGAAGTGGAAAGTCTAACAAGGTTGCAGATGCTCTTAGCAGAAGACAACTATTGTTGACAGAAATGCAGATTGAAGTGGTTGGGTTCAAGGAACTCAAGAATTTGTATCCAGAGGATCTTGATTTTGGTGAAGCTTGGAAAGCTTATACAGATCCTGTTACTCTAGATAGGATGAAATGGCTGGATTTCATCATCCAGGATGATATGCTATTCAAAGAGAGTCAGTTGTGCATTCCACGAAGTTCTATGATGGAGAATCTCATCAAGGAGAAGCATAGCGAAGGGTTGGATAGACATTTTGGTTGTGATAAAACCCTTGCTTTGGTTGGTGAGAATTATTATTGGCCACAATTGCAGCAAGATGTGAAGAAGTTTGTACAGAGTTGTAGAGTATGTCAGATGGCGAAAGGAGTGAAGCAGAATACAGGGTTGTATCAGCCATTACCTGTACCAGAGAAGCCTTGGGAGGATATCAGCATAGAATTTGTTCTTGGTTTACCAAGGACACAGTGGGGACATCATTCAATTTTTGTGGTGGTTGACAGATTTTCAAAGATGGCACATTTCATTCCCTGCAAGAAGACTAATGATGCTGTTCATGTAGCAGAATTGTTTTTCAGAGAAGTAGTGAGACTTCATGGTTTGCCAAAGACCATAGTTTCAGATCGGGACACTAAGTTTGTTGGATATTTCTGGCGTACATTGTGGAAGAAGTTGAAGATAGATTTGAAGTTCAGTTCATCACATCATCCACAGACTGATGGACAGACGGAGGTGGAGAATAGGAGTTTGAAAAATTTGTTGAGATGTTTGGTTGGAGATAAGCCAACAGGATGGGATTTGATTTTACCACAGGCAGAATTTGCATACAATAATTCTATCAACAGGAGCACTGGTAAATCACCATTCCAGATTGTATATGGAAGTAGTCCAAGAAATGCATCTAAATTGAGGAAGATAGATAAAGGAGAAATAAGTAGTGTTGAAGCTAAAGATTTTGCAGAACACTTGAAGAACATCCATGGGGAGGTGAGGAAGCATATTACCAAGATGAACGCATAGTATAAGGCTAAGGCATATGAGAAAAGGAGGTATAAAGAATTTCAGGTTGGTGATGAAGTGATGGTTCATTTGTGGAAGGAGCGGTTTCTAGTTGGTACATATAACAAGCTGAAAATGAAGAAGTTTGGACCATGTAAGATACTGAAGAAACATGATTCAGGAAATGCATATGAGGTAGAATTGCCTACTGAGTTAAATATTTCACCAGTGTTTAACATTTCAGATTTGATAGAGTATCATGAAGGAGGTGTTGAAGATGAGGTTGTAGCAGTACAGTGGAGTATTCCAGCAACTAGTTCAGATATTAAAGAGATTGAAGACATACTAGACAGTCATGTTGGTAGAAGCACAAGGAATAGGACATATGAAGAGTATTTGGTCAAATGGAAAGGATGACCTGTAGAAGATTCATCATGGCTAACAAAGGAGGAGGTTAACCGTCTTGGTTTTCCTTTGCACACCTGAGTCGTGATAGGGTCACTTCTCAAATTACCCCGGGTGTCTGATGCAGGAGCATCTTGGGTGTAAGAGCAATCTTGCATCACCCAAAAATATTTTTGTTTTTATATTCAATAAGGGTTATTTTGTGGAGAGCTGCTATTTATGGAAAGTTACTATTTTTGGTAATTTTCATATGTGCTCAGAATGATCTGATTTCTTTCTTGGAGGTTCATTTTGGTCATATAAGTCTACCAGTAAATTTTCATTGCCAGATCAAGTGTATATTGGAAGATATTGAAGATTTTCGGTATTGGCAGCAGGGTATAGAAACTTTGAACTCAGTTTTGAAGGCTTTAGAGGCCCCGGATGAGGTCAAAAATTTGGGTGATAGGTGCTTGCGCCAGGCAAGCCTATAGAGCGCTTCGTGGCATTTCTGAAATGGGGTTATAATAGCCGAGCGGGTCAACGGGTGATTACTTCTGGTCTTTGGAAGTTGGGCCATCTGAAATGGCGGAAAATAATTTTCTTCAAAATTTATGTTCAGGTTTCAAAGGTTATCTTGAGCTGACTATGATGTAATAAAATGTAAAATAAAATAATTCTAAGTTTGGTCGGCCTTATTGGCTAAAATTCTGGAACCTTCCCAGGCGGTGGAAAATTGCCTATATAAGGAAGGCTATATTATTGTCTTAGGTAGTTCGGAATAGTTCGGGGTAGTAGATCTGGGTATTGATTCGAGGATTTTTCCTATAGAATATTGTAAGGGAATGCCCATGTGGCTTTGCATATTGTAATTCTAAAAATTTGTAATTCCACATTTGTGGAGATAATAAGAAGCCAACTTTCTGTTCTTGCATATCACTGTTGTTGTTTCTCTATTTTTGTTATGTGTTTGTGGTATTAAGGGGAGCACCCTTCATCATAAACACTTTCCAAATGATCTCTGAGATATTTTGAAGGATTCTGAATTGGCACAATGAGCTAGGGTTTCTGCAACTGATCAAATGCACTACAATCACTGATAATTTAATCTTCAAATCTTTACAATAGCTTCCAAGGAACTTATGCTCTCCACTCAGTCTGAATATGAATGCAATGAGTAGACAAATAACTTTTTATGTACTTAAAGTGAGAAATTCTACCATTAATGCATCTCACATAAACTAGGTTGTCACTTCAAAATTTCAAACTTGAGCTCCACTTACAATCAGCATGTGCGGTCTTCCACAAAGGTTCCAATAAACTTCAAAAGCTTAAGTACCAAGGTGCATACTCTGAAGATGAGTATACCATCCATGCAGGGGTCTAGAGCTAAATTAGTTCCCCCTATGACCCTGAGGGCCATTCATGCAGATGTAGAGGGTGCCTCCACTAGGGATGCATCCAATACAGTCTCATCATCATTGTCCTTCTTTCCTTCTGACCAAATCAAGCTCACATCTTCTGAGGCTTTCACAAACTTGACTTCTACTTCAGGATACAAAACTGGTTCTTCATTCTTTTTAGGGCTTTTCTAACCTTGCACCCTTGATCTACAAAACTTTGAGATATGTCTAGCCTTGTTACAAGTGTGAAAAATCATTGGAGGTCTATTATTCATCGGTGCATTGACACGAGTCACCATATTACATGTTCTATAAGAGTGACCATTATAGTTACATATCTAACATGTAAAATTCTGAGAGCTTCTTACATTTGTCTGATTCTGATTTCTTTGATCATGTTGAATCCTGTTCTTCTTACAAGTCTTGCAATTTTATGCCCTATGACCAAATCTTTTACAAGAATAATAATAACCATTAAAAGGCTTTACCTCTATATAGTTCTTTACAATATGTCTAGGCTTGTTACATGCAAAACAAGTGTGTTCTCCAGGCTTGCACTCATTCTTATGAGGACCACCATTGACTTAAGTTTGATCTTAATTCTTCTCAGTATTGGTAGTGTCCTTCTATGTGTCCTTTCTTGCTCACATACTATCAATCTAGTTTTGTGCTTCATTGTATCCAATACAGCTAGTGTCTCCCTTGGCTCTTCTTACATACAACTGAGATTCTATCAGATGAGAACTAGTGTGCAATTTCTCAATATGATTCTTTGGTTCTTTCAATTTAGATTCCAAGCTTTCCTTGATGTTCCTTAGCTCCAAGATTTTGAGGTTAGCCTCTCTTAGTTCTTCATTGAGTTGTAGGTTCTCCTTGACTTGTTCATTGTAGACATCTTGATTGTTCATTAGTTTGTCATCAAACCCTTCAAGATGACTTAAAAGGGATACATTTTCTTCATTCAACTTCTTGATTTTATCTTCAAGATCACTATTAGAACATCCTTTCAAATCCTTTCTTAGTCTTTTGATAACTAATTAAGCATCACTGACTTTTTCTTTTAGTTCTTCAATTTCTCTTTCTGAACTATCTAGGTATTCAAGAGTTGCTTCAAGATTCTTCTTCAAATGTTTCATATCTACTTTGTCCATGATCTCCTCAAGTGGTTAATCTTCTATGCTGAGGACCAGAGCTCTGATACCAATTGTTAGGAATGGGAACACTGAGAAGGGGAGGGGGGGGGGTGTATCAGTGTTCACTAAGCTTTAACTTTTCTCTTTAATCTTTATGCTTAACTTAAATGCTTAAGTATTGAATTAAACATTCACATGAAACATGAAACATAAGAATAACACATGACACCAATATGATTATAGGGAAAGCAAAATAGGTAAAAACTCGAGTGGGACTTGATACCCACTAATATTATACACTAGTGTTTTGTGATCCTTACTAGATCCTTTACCCTATTAGGAGTAGCTTTACAATTCTTTTCGTATAGTAGACCTGGTTAAGGGTTGGACCCTATTAGGATTCTTTTACAATGATCCCTGTTAGGGGAGTGGACTCACTATCCTAGAGCTCACTGGTCAAATGATGAATTGAAGGCTACAACCTTCTGTTGTTAGATACACACTATATCTGTTGGGTGAACTATCACTATGACACTGCTTGTTAGATCAGTTCCTTGGTACGCTCATGCTTTGACCTCTAGAAAAGCTCTAATACATCATATGCTAACTTTTCATACCTATGCTCTGCTTATCACAACTCTATTTTTAACCTCCATACCAATTACAATGGGTGAATCTTATATTTATATGTGTTGACTTGGTGGTCAGCACCTCCTTGGAGATTCATGACATGGCTTAATCGCCTCCTGTGGATCGGGTTAAATCTAGCATTTGTATCAGGCATTGACAGTTCAAGCTTTTGGTGCAATGACAAATGATTCCAACAATTGGTATCAGAGCCTTGGGTCATGGGTTCAAGTCTCCCTTTAGTGGGTGCTGAAGGCTCAGTCAGTGGTGAGGGGGAGATTGTTGACCTAGTGTCAGCACCTCCTTGGAGATTTTTGACATGGCTTAAATGCCTCCCATGGATCAGGTTAAATCTGACATTTGTATCAGGCATTGACAGTTCAAGCTTTTGGTGCAACGACAAATGATTCCAACAATATGCTCATACAAACAAAACAATTAGGTTGGCCCTATAATTAATTACAGACAATGCTTCCAAGTGAATTGGCTTAAGTGTGCTTACAATTATACATGTACATATGTTGGCAACCTAAATACAATGGGCACTTAGCCTTTACAACATTACATTATAATCACAAACCAAAATAGTCACTGTCAGCTCCATGCTCTGTTCATTGTTGGCACACACTAGCTATGCAACTTCAACTGACTGTAGCTTTCACATCTTTACATATCTACTTATGCACTCTTAGATTAAGCATAAGTATAGTCCAACAACCTTAACTTCCATGGTGCATACCTTAATTCATGCGTACACACGTGCGTTGATGCTCTGAATCTCTGGTATTTTGTATACTGTTTAGTCTTGAACACTTCACTAAATTCTGATCGTTCCACTTAGTGTGCTAACTCCAAACTACTATATGACTTTGTTTCCATAATGAAAACACTATATCTTAGTCATATACTTTAGTATAGACAACTTTCCAATAGGATCTTCGATGGCTAGTGAATTGTTGCATCATCATGAAGAGGATAAAGAGCCTAATTATATTTTTCTTTTCCATGAAATGAAAGTTTCTCAAGTCTTGGTGCCTACCCAATGTGAGCCCCCTTCTAAGGTTGATTCAAGTATTGGAGTTTTGAGTTTGGATAGAGAGTTTTCAAATTTGATAGCCATTAAAAATAATGAAGTTACTTCAGTCTAGATTGACCCTATGTGTGATGAAGAATCATTTTATTTCAGTCTTGATTTGAAATGTGAAAGTGTTATTTAAGATGACTGTGATAAATGTGTGTATGATGGAATATCATTTTCAGAGTCATTTGAGTATTCTAATTTTGTCAATCTTGTTTTGGATGTTTAAATCTCTATTAAAAGTGATGTTGTAGAAGGAGATGAATGTGATTATTTTACAATATCATTTTTAGAATCTTTGTATTTTTGTTCCTCACAAAAGGTTGTCAAATGTGTGAAAAGTAATGTGCAGGAGGGTATAGAAGAATTAGAAATTTATGACAAAGCATGCTTATTTGGAAAAGGTTTTTGTGTCACATATTTTTAGCATTCTTCCAGATTCATTTTCAATTATGAAGAGGTTGGAAAGAGGCAATGGTTTTCGTGCAGCTGGTTAAAGCACAATTCTCTTTTCCAGAAAGGTTCTTTCTTCTCCCTTCTGGTAAATGGTCATGTATGAGTCCTTTTCTACTCTCCTTTCTTTTGGTGAGGTCTCCTCACCTATTTTTGTAAATAGTTTTCTTCCCTAAGTTTTGATGCAATAGCTTTAGCCTATCCAACTTAAGTATTTGGTTTGAGAAAGTTATTATAGGAGAGATGCTATGGTCTTATTTCACATCTCCCTTATCTTTAGAAGCATGTGTGTTTAAGAAGCCCCATTATGCTAACATAGAATTCTAGATCCCAGAAACTCTTCAGAGGAAATCATAGCTTACTGCTTTAGCAATTTCCCTATGTTCATGGTTGCTAAAGACTAAAATAATTTTGTTAATGCAGGGAAGCTTTTTTTTGTGTGTACCTGTGGCATTGGTATTTGGGTGATGACACAAGTTCTGTTATGAAGAATATAGTAAGAAGCTAAAACCTAGGTTGAAATTTTCATGAATTTGATCCTGGACCTTTTGAGGCTTGTGCCATGGAGTTTGGATCATAGTTATCACAAACCTTTTTCACATCTATTCAGGAACCTCTTGAATCTCCTAACACGGGCGAGATAAACAATGGTTCTCCTAGTTCTTGTGCCACTTATGTAGAAAAGTTGTTTCTATAGAGCCAGAGAGACTATGATACAATTTGGAAATGGTTTGCTACAATTATCATGGTGGCTTCATTGAGACAATGACTGTAGCTCAGTATTTGCCTGATATGGGCTATTCTCATTATTGGAGGCATCAAAGGAGAGGAGATTGTTCTAGTCAAACTGTGGAGAGTGTAGAAAGTGTGTACTTGCATCCTGTTTCACAATTGCTTCAACTTTAGAGTCAATATTCCCATGAGAACTCGATATTTGATTAGGGTCTACCCAAGAACTTGATTCAAGGAGCACTCAAGGCTATATGGAAAGAAGAAAATGTTTCAAATCGTAAAACAAAATGCTGGTAAATACCAACATAATTACAATCATATTGGATTGTAGTCTCAAAATTTTCTTCTAAAATTTGATAAACATCAACAACAGCCTATTGGAATGAGCCTATTCAAGCATGGTAGAGGTCACCAATTCTGTCAGACTTCTTAGGATACCTTTCTAACCATGAGAAAAATTTAGTAGAAGAAAGGAAGTGGAAATTACTTCCATATCTATTTGAAAACATCACACCAACAACATCAGTATCAAATGCATCATCCATGCTATTTGATGGCTCAGGAATCAGTAGTGAAGTGGACAATACACTGGAACAAATAAAACTTCATGACTAAACAAACTGTGTGATAATTTGGATAGTATAGGGTAACCTTGTAATATCAAGAGCTACAATATGAAATCATAGGGATTACCCATTCATTCAAAGATCAATAGAAGAAGAATATTGGGAGTTCTATATAGGCTAGTTAAATATCTAATAGACTAGGTAAATTTCACAGAGTTTCAAATGCTTTAGATGTTACTGAAATTGACATGTCACTACCCATGAGTGTGAGATAGAGTGTAGATGGTAGTACATCTATAGATAATTTTGGTACATGTGAATGCTTGGAAAAAAAAAATCATTTTTCTCTCATATTGAAGATGAAAAATGTATAGTTAAAAGCAATGTTAATTTTTTTGAGAGAATAGATGAAGATGGAAGCTTATTGGCAATTTTTTATGTCAGCAATGGTGACTCACTGTTCCCATCTTGAAATGCTAGTTTTAATATGATCTACAGGTTCACTTATATATTCATCATCCATAGCTTAGATGGCAGTGTTTATTTGGGAGTTCTATGGGAAAGGACTTAAAGAAAAAGATACACTAGCCAAAGCTTAATTCTAGTGTCCAAGGTATTTTGTGGAACTAGGCTAACAAAACACATTTGAAAATTCTTCTTTTTTGAAACATTGAGGTATACTAAGTAGCTAGAGAAATGCCACAACTTCGAGAAAGAGGTTTTTGAAACCTTATAAATGATGAAGGATTTCAGGAACCATAAAAGTTTACACAAAAGGGAATATTAAATGGTGACTCTGACCCAATGGATAGGCACTGAAGAGTTCTACCGATTCTAGAGTTCTTTACATCTTGGCACAGAATGTAGTCCCCAATTAGAGTCACTGTTATCTAGGGTTTTGAAACCCTAAGTATACCCTTCCAACTCAACTATGTGAGAAATTTTAAATAAAAAAAGGAAGCTTTCAGAAATCATTTATAAATTATTTTGCATTGTATAATATTTAATTCTTTAAAGAATTAAATATTAATACATCCAAATGCAAAATAATTAAATATTAAATTAATTTAAGATAACATTAATTTCTCACATAATTAATTCTATAAGAATTAATTATTATTATGGTAATGTTAAAGAAATAAATTAGGCCTGTTGATGGGTGTGGATTAAATTTGAAAAAGAATGTTAAATAATTAATTCTTTAAAAGAATTAATTATTATTATAATGTGGGTGAGAATATAAAGTTTTGTGAGAGGAAGTTATAGGTAGTTAGGAACTACTTGGGTGGAAATTCATTAAAAAGGAAAAATTCTATGGTAAAAGGGTTCTTCTCTTTTTGGGGGGCCCAAGGGGAATATTTTCTGGGAAAAGAAAGAAAACATTTTCTTTTGTGGGTTAAAGTTTGTAACAGGGAAATGAAGGAAGGAGATTGTATTTAAATTGCATCTTGTTTATGGTGTTGGGGAAAAATGATCATGTGGTTATTTTGTTTATATATTTGAAATGAATTGAAATTTATTTTGAGATCTATTGGTTTAAATTTAAATTTCTCTAGTTGGATGTGATCTTGTGGTTACTCTAACCATATTTGAAATATTATCTTGCTCTCATTTATCAAGGGTTTTGTGTCTCATGAAATCTTGTGGTTTTATGCACCAAATATGCAAAGTTTATTATATCTCCATTTTACTTCTCTCTAAATGAAAGATTTCTTAGATGGTCTCCATGCCATATATTTAATTTCCTTCCTAAATCATTTAAATTAATCATCACATTTCTTCTATGTCTATGGGAAAATGTTAGTGTGCCTTCCTTGTCTTCTGGTTAAAGGCATAATTAGTATTCAATCAATATTGAGAGAAGGGACCTGTATCTTCATGTTAAAATTTAGAGAGCACTTGGCATGATAAATGCAAGTAACTCAACTATTTGTTTCAGAGTTTGTCTTTCAATTTGGGCATTTATGAGTTATTTGTGAAGAATTTTGGAATAAGACAAATCTACTTACTAACAAGCACCATAACAATTTTTTGTGGGAGAAAGAAAAAAGTATTCAAATAAATTTAAAACAAATAAAAATAACTAAATTTAGAGTCTAGACAGAATATCCTAGAAGAATCTAATTTACTTCATCCTCTAATTTTGAATAGTTCAATGGCAATATGCATCTGAATTTGAAAGTTTTTCTCAAAATATAGAATTCAGTGTGCATTCAGGCAAAAAAGTGTAACCCACTATTGTGGTTTCACCCAACCTTCAAGTTCTCATGAGTCAACTCGATAGTTTCCTCATGTTTTCTATTTTTTTTTCATGATCATGCTCAAGGTCACTAATTCCTTTATCCTTGAACAATGTGTGCTAGAAAAAAATGTCATTCAAATGTTGAATGAAAGGTAGGTTATTATTTAGGGTATTGGTCTAAAAAATGATCCAATCACACAAGGCCTCTTGATCCTACATGATATTCTCAGCCATTCATTAATAAAATAATTTTGATAAATAGAAGAGCCTTTTTGAATCAGAGTATTCTCTCTAAAGTCCATTTGAGTCTCCATATTACCCCGCTTCTCCTCATTACCACGATCTAGTAAGATAGAGGAGATTTGTTCTTAAGGTCATTGGCTTTCAACCAGGAGGTGGATTTAATGGCCTTAACAAAAAACTAAAAAATCTTAACATTACCTATTTTCTTAATCTCACAAGATCTAGCCTTTCCCTTATTATTTCCCTCATTAGGTTCCAAGAAATCAAGAATGACTTCCACTAAGGGAAGGTACTCAAAGCTTTCATAATCTAAGGACACAACTTTCTTCCACTAAGATTAAGATGGCTTAGAACTACCAAGTTAAGAGGTCAAATTTCATTGATACTCATAAATGTAAAAAAAAATCATCAAATTATCAGAGTCAACATTTACATGCTTAGAATATATGTTGCCATAATTAACCCTCACATTTTTCTTGAATTGATTGATAGTTTTGGGGGAAGAAGGAATATTTTGACATGAATGGCTTTAGAATGGTCTATCATAAGAAGAATAAGACCCTCATGAAGAATTGGAGATGAGGGTTTTTTTCCAATGGGCCAAAATGCTATGATTAAGTGAGGGAACTAGATAAAAAGGAATAGAAATAATATTTTAATGTAAAAAATGGATCAAAATTTAAAAAAATAACTAAAAATGCTCCTTGATTTCCAATCAAAAGTCAAATAGTCCTTTATTACCTCTCTGACATTTGAGGAGGTATTGGAGAGGGATATTATTTTAAAACAACATTAATACTCTTTTGATCCTTCTCCATTTTACCATGAATGAAGAAAGTGTTCATAATTGCATTAGTTAATTTATTCTCCCTGTAAAATTTGCTACTATTAATAAGGGTTCTAGAAACTTGGGTGACAGGCTCTTCATTAATTAGAAACTCAAACCTATATACATACATAACACCATCCTTTAAACCCTTCTAAAATGGCTCTATGATAAGGGTATCAATGACATGAATACTTTAAATATAACAAGTTAACCTCCCCCCCCCCCCACAAAAATAATACTCTTGACAAGGATTCAATGAGATGTTAATAATGCTTGCATTATCGAATATTATTGGAATTTCCTCGGAAAATGCTTCGACATTCTTAAGTGTATAATTATTCCAAATAAATTAACTACAATAAGGTAATGCAACAATAAAGTCTACCTTATTAGTTGAGAGTGAGACCAATGCTTATTTATTACTCATTCAAGAGACCAATCTATATCCTAAAAATAATTCTTGACCACTATTACTTCTTCTATCATATACACACCCTACCTAGTCAGTAATTATAATTTTTTTCAATGAGAAATCACCATCTCTTCTATACCATAGAACTGTTGGGAGTATTTTGGCATTTTTAGAGAGATTGCTGAGAATAACACATTTTTTATATTGGCATTAATGTTTTGTTATTAATGTCTATATATTTCCTTATTCTTGAAAATGTTGTTTAGTTGTTTAGTGGAGAGATTGGACTATTATGACTTTAGTTCTGAGATCCTGATGGTGTCTAGGTATATATAGTTGAAGAGATGTGTGAAGATCATTCATGCTTGGCCCCAAATATTTATCTTGATATTACACAAAGTTTCAATTGATTAATCTGAGATTATTTAGTATCTTTTCTAGTTAATTATAGAAATGAGAGTTTTGTGGTTTTTCGATTGGTAATGATTGGTTATGGAATACTTCTTATTTCTCACCCGGTACTGTGTTAAGGACTAGTTTTGGTGTCCTCATTTGGTATAGTTTATTATTTTGAGATGTGCAAGCAGTATTTCTTTGATGAAAGAATCTACTGTTTGATGTTCATGATGAACAATGCAGTGATGGTGGTGAATATTGAGTTATAGATGGTTTTCTTATTTATGTGTCATTTTAGGAATCTTGTTAATGTTTATTTATGGTGTCCTATCCTTATTGTTGGATCTCTCTTGGTTATGTGATGAAATTCATTTGAATTTCATGATGCATCTTTTTCTTGGCCGATTGGATGGTATAATGTATTACAAAGGATTATAGCATAGATTATGGATCATGGTGTGTTTGACAATATTTGATTGGATCCAACACATATTTATCCAAAAACTTGAGCATCACATTGGTTTTTGTAATTAATTTTTGTAATTAAGGCTCTAGTTAAGGCCAACCTTATGTATCTTGTTATAATGTACAAAATGATGAAATCATTTATGTAATTGAGTGTGTTATGATAGATAAGATGGGAAGGATGATGTAAATGTAAAAGAAATTGATATGCATGACACTAAGTGAAATTTATGTTTGAGAGATCTTAGAAGAGGTATTAGTGGAATCTATTATTGAGTGTGTTTGACAGTGTACTTCATTAGAACTATATTGGCATGACCATGTTACCCCAACTAGTGAGATTGTTACGACAACTGATATTGTGATGATGATAATGAACAAGGTTTACCAAGAAATGAAAGGTATATAGAAGGATTGGATTATTTTTTATGTTTTCATTGCTACCAAGAATATTGACTTACTAATTTATGCAAGTTTCCATATCTATTTGAAATGTGGGATGTGAAATAGCTAGTAAACATAGAAGATGAAATGAAGAAGTGATGTTAAGTATGAGAGCTTAAATGGGAAATTGTTGAATCAATATTTAACAAGGTAATATTGATTTGATTGTTTTACATAATTTGTTTAAGTTTTAGAATGATGACAAAGTCACTTATATTGGTTGGTCACAGTTAATCAACAAGTTGATAACCAAGGAAAATGTTAACCGAGTAAATGATAACCGAGAAGATTAAGTTAGTTGGTTAAACAAGAAATAAATTAAAAGAAGACATCAAATGGTCAAGTCTTCATAGATAACTTCAAAGAGTTTTCCTTTTGGTATATGCAAATTGTGGTCAAGACCAACTAATAGTCAAATAGAGTACGTTGTTGAAGGATAATTCCTTAGATATGTTGATAGCTAAAATCGAATGCTATAGGAGTTTGTGCATGATATATCTTCATAGTAGCTACTAAGTAAGAATAATAGTATCTTTCACTATCAAATATGTATTTTCAACACAAGATATTCTATACTTGGTAATTTATGCATGAGAATCATTTATTATTCAAGATCAATATCACGATCTATTTGAGTATAGTCATGAAGACATAGTTCTAAGTCATAACTACAACACTACCATGAAACATAAAGCACATGAAGTATTTAAAGCCAATTTCCAGTGCAAGATTTTCACTCAAAGATGGAATCCTATGAAAGATGGTCGTGACCATTTCATCAAGAAAGCATAAAGGAGAACTCATTCTAGGAATTAAAGGATCACATATCAATCATCACTCATGAATCAAAAAATCATGAATCCCTCGTGATATCAATCAATCAGCAAGATCAAGCAAGGAATCATCAAATCCATATCAATCATCACTTCACCTTGGGATCTAGGAAGAAAACAATTCAGCAATCAAGCATCAATCCGTTAAATCAATAATAACCTAATCATGACTCAAAAATACCTCAAATAATCAAATCATTGAATTAATCAATCATCAAATTAGAATGTGATATCACTATATAACCTCTCATTTATAAAGGAAAGTGATAATGCACTGCCATGACCCTAACCAAATTTTGATTAGAAATTATTTCACAATAGAGAGACTTCACAATTTATAACATAATGGAATATGCCTCCACAACCCTGTCAATAGTATGAAACCATAATTGCAACATGTTTTATCTGAACTAGTGTTGTCAAAAAAGGAAGCCTCCATAATTGTCACAACCTATGGATGTTGATCAAACTTCATCAATGAAGGAAGAAAGCCTTTTAAGTTGATAGATATATATTACTATCTAATTTTCTATGAGTCACAATATTCCATCCTTTCTTGTTAACTAACAGACTCCACAATCATTGATCCTTAGTCCTTAAAAAATTGCAATGCTAACAAAGAGTCACATGATTAAAGGAGGGCACCTCTCTTGAGATAAGGGTTATGACTCATTGGCTTCCCATGACATCTATATTAGGTAGATATTCATTTAGTGAAAGGCATAAAATGAGAGAAAATAATCAAATCATACGAAAGGAAGACATACTTACAGTACAAAGTATATATTGTAGACTTACAATGCTAATAATATGTTGTGGTATGGTTCTACATACATAATAGGATAATTATGTGTACATCTGCATACCCCTTAATTAATATGCATTTTATGATTATCCATCATAGTATTATAGATATATTGTTGATTCAGGAATGGTTGCTGAATTGAAGTGAATGGTACCTCTAACCCTACTTTGTTTCAATTAAAAACTATGGCCTAGGGCAAAATCGGGGTATTTATAATTTAAGGAAATTACAAGAAAGAATACCTAAAGGATGTAATTAGAAACCAAAGATCCTTGATGATGACTGGTAGTCCAAAATGAGGCAAGAAATTGTTGGTTTTATTATTATTTTTTAAAAGTTAATTTATGAATGTTTCTTACTCAAATTATTTTTATTCAATTTGTAATAGCATCCAATCTTTTTCATTTGAATCTTAGACTCTTAATCTTCTTTGAAATTTTAATTTTGTAACTTATTTGTACTTGTAAATATGTTTGCTCATTCATCCAACCTAATATGAAACTCATAAGATCTAAAGACTCTGCTAGTCTTTGAGAGACTTGTGAGACATTTGAAAGTAGGCTTGAGGAGATGAAACAAGCCATTCATAAGAAAGGTTCTACTTTAGGATTTTATAAGGAGCATATTGGACCCATATTGACGTAAAAATGTAAGACTATGAACACACAACTTCACATGACAATAGATGCTCTAAATTCCAAACTGTATGTAGGTAGGCCTAGACAAGTGCCTCCATATTATGATGAAGAGGTGAAAGAAAGGCCAATGAAGGCCATTTGAAAATTGTATACTACTAAGGTCTCTCCTATACTTCACCCACAATGGCTAGCCTTCAACAAACCAAAGGTAAGAATGAATTGAGCTACATTAGCTCAAACTAACCCTATTGGATGGTGGATGTGGAATGGCAAGAATGACCATAGTTGGGGATGCTTGTCATTCACCTCCATTCACAAATTACAAATTCCTCTATCGCAAAGAGTAATTGGTCCACATATAATGCATGGTCCCTTCTTGGGATATTCTTAAATTTTGTTTATAAACCACAATTTCAATTAAAATAAGAAATATTGTACATTTAAGAATATGAATTTACCAATTGAAAATCCTTTTATAAGAGAAATATACACACAACATTAGTCATTGGAAATTGACATTAAATCATAAACCACCGTAACAAATCTTACTAAGCATTAGTAAACATGCTGATATCTATAAACATGGTTCATATTTAAATCCAAATAAGAAATAGCATTCCCATGTGGATTGACGTAATAATCCCATAAAAAATTTGTTGTATGGTGGAAACAGTGTCAAGAAACTGACAGAATGCACACATCAACCGAATAAAGGAAAATATTATTAGGAGACCCTGTATCGTCTTTCTTTTGTCTAGAATTTCATCGCTGTTAATTTTCTCATAAAGTCACATTGAATGATTATATCTGGCTCCTTCGTGCACAAAGAGACCAAAAAAAAATTTATTTTTAGAGAAGAAGGAATATGACAAGATTTATTATGTTGGCTTTGCAAAAGTTAATCAATTTCTATAGAAATTGTTTTCTGTACATGTATTGTGTTTGCATTGATTAAGAAGAATGAATTAGGGAGAGATAGGAGGCATGACGGAAAAGAAATGGGAGATCAGGTTCAGGCAATACATCATGTATGTTCATTTCTCTGTCTTGTAGATAAATTCAAAGTTTATCCACATAATTATTGGCATAAGCTATGGAGTTTAAACCATTCTTGTGCATCATCTGTGCTTATAAAAATTGCATATAGAAATATATGCAAGAAAAACATAATAATAAAAAAGAACACATTTACGTTTTTCTATTTTATGCTCTAAGCTTCCTAATGGCATAGCAGGTCGAATTTTGGCAACGTCATAGCTTGAGTTTACAGCTTCCAGTTGCAATTTCTTCACCTGTTCAGTTTCCACCCAACAACAACTATAGTAGCTCTCGGTACAGTGGGAGGGACTATAGTGAGGGGTAGCTGTTGCAGTGGGGTGGAATTCAATTCATTTAAGGCCCATCGGTCGGCAACTATAGTTTCCCTGCATGTGAACAGGGTAAGTGGGAACTATATATATATATACCCCGATGCATACTTATCCGATCAGCAATTAATTAGTAAATAATTGTGAGCTCACTCCTCTTTTTATGGCTATAAGAGTAAAAGGTGAGAATAGAGGGAAGCGGCAATATAAAGAAGTAAACCGAGATTAACAAATGAAGAATGGGCATGAAATCATGTTTTCGTTCGTGATCGCTGTACACTTGTCGATCGGGGTTATATGAGCATATTTTGCAGTCCATGATTTTACACCTCTTTTAGATATAGAAATGAGGGAAAAACTTTACAAAACCATACCAAAGCAGGGTTTTCCTAAAATGAGACAAACCAAAACCCATCTCCCTGCAACTGCTACTTCAATCTATTTGTAGCAAAGGCGGTAAAAAAAAAGATCTAAAATATTGTTGTTAATGATACCTCAAAGTCAACGAATAAGAAGAGCACACCGGCAATGGAATCCTCCTGCGCGTAAGAGCACACTGCCTAGAGTAAAAGGCGAGAATAGAGGAAAGCAGCCACATAAAGAAGTAAAATGAGCTTAAGAAAGGAAAAATGGGAGTGAAATCATTTGGTTGCTAGGGAGCCATGTACACTTGTCGATCGGGGTTATATGGGCATATTTTACAGTCCATGATTTTACACATCTTTTAGATACATAAATGCGGGAAAAAATTAACAAAACCCTACCAAAGATGTGTTTTCCTAAAATGAGACGAACCAAAACCCATCTCCCTGCAGCCGCTACTTCAATCCATTTGCAGTAAAGCGGATAAAAGAAAAAAGATCTAAAATATTGTGGTTAATGATACCTCAAAGTCGGCGAATAAGAAGAGCAGACCGACAATGGAATCCTCCTGCATGTAAGAGCACACCGCCTAACAAAGAAGATATTCGGCGTTCTGAATGACACAACAAAATGAAAACGAATTCAGGTTTAGGTCTTCACTTTTTTCTTTCTTTCCCTACCAACGTTGTTTCCTAAAACATAACTAGATCTACTCTAGCAAGACCAATTTTCCAATCTATCATGTACATACTTTGAGGGTTATTAATACCCTTAACATTATATATAGTAATCTAAGTGGTGACCTAACAAGGGATACACCCTTTTCTAACATCAATTTGATATGGCTCTTTGCATTCCAAAAAATCGATAGATTCTTTCCATTATTCTCTTTTCTTATTTTTCCTTTTCCCTTTTCTTGAATGCTTTTTATTTACTATTGCATTAGTGTTGCACTCTCTTTTCAAGGATTTCACCCTTCTTTTCATATTCACTTTCATATTTTTACTCTTAAGGATATATAATTTCCTCAAACCAATCTTGCTCATTTGCCGAAGAGTTTTGTAGGCCATTAATGCATGGATCTTCTTGACATTTTGACACTTTTTTTCATTTGGTGTACGTTTCTTTATTGGAGATTAGATCCATAGCCTTTTTTTCTCCATCACTTAAAAATATTTCTTCATCAAAATTATAAACTTTATCTACTTTTATTTTATAAAGATTCTAAATAATTTTAAAAATTTATAATATTTAATAGAAAATAGATGTAAATAATAGAAAACTCATTAAATAAAAATAAATAAATTTACAATTGAATAATAATAATAATAATAATAATAATAATAATAATAATAATAATAATTTACAAAATTAAAAATTAATAACTAAAATATTAAAAATAAAAATTTGTATTTAAAACAACTAATTTTTAAATAAATGTAATAATTTCAGCTGGTATCTTCTCTCACTCACCCCACACACACATCAATTTTACGATATAATACTTGTTTGTAACAAAAAGTTTTTAGAGATGTTCAAATACGCTCTATTTAACAAGGATTATAAGTTGGAACGGACAGGATGCGCCGCCACCTTTCGAGCGTGATGTATATGAAAAAAAGAAAGGATTAGAAATCTCCATATACATTACAACATTGCATAAGTTTTCTCTCGCTCTATACTTTGCAGGAAGAGTTGTGATTTAGGGCACAAGCTTGCTCGATCCTAAAATCCAGGAGAAAATAGCATCCAGGGAAGAAGGAAACGGAAATGAGGGTGATGATGAAGGAAGGGGAATATTAGAAGATTTATGGCGGATGGTTGAACTAATGAGGAACGTAGACCGAGCAGAAGCGAGGAGAAAGAGGCAACAGAGTTGATAGACGCGCTTCATACCATCAAAATATCTCTGCTTCACATCAGTAGCGTTCCATTTTGTGTAATTTGTATGACTGAATTTGATGTCGAGGAAGATGTTTGCCAGATGTTCTGTCACAACAGTCATATTTTCCACCATATCTGTCTTCTTCAGTGGTTAGAGAGGAAGAAAAAGTGCCCGCTATGTAAGACGCCTGTGCCCTACCCATACCACAAAGATCTTCACCTTCATCTGAGTTATCAGTTAGGGACTAGATTTGTATGTAGGTAGTGAAATTAATGTATCTGTTGTTACCCAGTTATCTTACAAAGTTTTCGGTTATTCCAGCCTTAAATATTGTAGACATAGCCCGGACCCACTAAACAACTGAAATGAAGATAAATTGAAAGAATTTTTAGGAAAAGAAAGGAATGGTCTTTTATAGTCCATCACATTCTTTACTATAAATGATTTTAATGGAATGTCTTTGTATGGTACTTGCTATTATAAGAACTACTCATTTGTACCAATTACAATTTAGTAGATTTTTTATTTTATTTTTGATAAATAAAGCAGCAAAAGGGTGTTGGCTCGTAGAACAAAGGACTAGTAGCACATTAGCAGAATATTAATGTAACCAGATTTTTTATTTTGTTAAAAATAACATATTTTAAAATTTTTGATGATATGATTGGCTAAACCAATTTGAATCTTATACACAACAAATTTGAGAATAAAAAACATTAACAAATTTTATGGAACTTTTTTAGCATAATCATTTCTAACGCTTTTTTGTATAAAAAATTAGATTACATTTTCTATTTTTCATAAGAAGTTATTTTTATCAACCCATCTTTTAATATTATATTTTTATTTATAATAATTTATAATTTAATATATATTTATATTTAAGATAATGGTATATTATATGTTAAAATTAAATAGAAATGGGAATACAAAATCATAATAATTTATTATTTGACTATTATAAAAAGATAATAATTAATTAAGAGCTGCAATAAAATTGGTTAATATATTTATAATTATTTTAAATAATAACTAATCACTTAACATTATATTTTAGAAATTAATAGTTTTATTATTAATAATTAATCATGACCTTAGTTTTAATTAATTATTTCTAAGCATAATATTTTTAACTATATAATTATTATTTATGATTATTGTAATTAAAATAATTAATTTAAATCTTAATTTAATATAATTATTAATAATTATTATGATTATTTTATATTATAATTTTGATTAAACTAAAATGAATATTAGATAATACTTATATTATAATTATTTAATAATTAATAATAGAGCAAGTACTAGCCACTACATGGCACTTGTTTGAATTCATTTTTATATGGGCTAGGTTTAAATTAATATAAGTTGTTTCATTTATTTAATTTTTGAATATTAAAATAAAAGATGCTGATGTTTAGATTAATTTATTTGTTATAATTAGTTTTAATATTGCCACAATTTCAGTGAATTTATATTTTCAAAATTTTAGCATGTCATATTTATTGTATTTATCTTACCTTTTTCTTCAAAATAAAATTGTTGATCTATGATGTTAGCTCTTGGGAATATTATTTCTCTAATTTTACTAATATATTTCATTAAAAAATTATTTTCATATGATTCAACGTCTAATACATTTCATTTATATCAATCTAAATATAATAATATTTTATTAATTGATTTAATGTAGCCTAAATGAGCTATACACTTACTTTTCAAGTTAAAAAAGGCTAAATATGCATTTCCATGTCCAATACATATTACCATTCTAGATGCTATATTTTTTAGGCAACTTATAGTAGACTTGACATCTAATTATAGGAGACCCTTATGACCAAAATGATGCATTATAGAAAGTTATAGTTACATCTAACAGTCTATTCTCATGCAGCATAATAAGCTCTAGCCTATTAAAAGTATATTTATAACTTTACTCCAAGAGGCTCAATGTTTAGGAAACTATATCTATATAATAAAATTGATAATTCATGTCATTATACTTGTTGGAAACCCTAATTGGGCTCATTTGATCATAGGCCCTTGTATTGCATTTATAATTAGATTTACATTAAATGGATAGAAGACTCTATATCAGAGTTAGCTGTAGCATTAATGGTGGACAAGTGAGAAGCTGCTGTAGATATTTCTAGATGCATGTAGGAGAGTACAAGAGCTTTCTAGATGGTTCTGGTGTGTGCCGACAGTACCCTGAGATAATTAATTTATCTTCCAACATCCCCCCATAAATTAATTATACCAATTTTGATAACTATCCCCCCCTAATTTGAATAGGATGGGTCCCGGCATTAGGCCTTCTTAGGTACCCATTTACAACACAAAATTTTGTTTCTACTCATCACTATTACTTTGGGAAATTTGTTCCCCTTGTCATTATCATTTTGGAAATTTTTCATTATCACTTTGGGTTTTTAACTGGATTACTCATAACCATTTGGGATTTTCCCCAATAGATACATTGTTAAATAATTTTAGGTTTTTCACCCAAACAAGTGGTTTTGGTTTACCACAAAACTCACTCAAGAAAGTGGTTTAAGGATGACCATGAACCTCCATTACAGGGAAGCCATCATTTTGTACTTTTCTCTTTTCTGTACATGCATCGAAATGTGATTATTGAATCCATATAAAAAGAAATCCATCTATCAAGATACATGGGTACCCAGCCGCTGTACTAGCCAATTGTATAGGAATTCTTTTTAGATACATGGCTCATCAATATGTTAAATGAAAAAGTTTTGAGGTGTCGGGTACAACTAAAAATACACCTCTTATAATAAATCAGGTACAATACATTCTTTAATTTTGTGATTGCACAGTATTTGAAAATGGTCTTTTTTTAAGAACCACCCAAATACTATCAAGAACAAATTAAAACATCATAGTTCAAACAATATTCTTAAATTAAATGGGTAGGGGTTGAGGAAAATAGGGAAAAATAGGAGATATGCACGACACATAAAAAGACTTTTTGTCCTCATTTCCAGCATTGTTGCAGAAATTTGGGTCTAAACCAGAAGCTATTGTACATTGGATCTTAGGATTTAGCTCCAAAAAAATCAATACTCCCATGTTGCCACCATCACCGTAACCTCAAACACACTTTTTGATTAGCATACGCCTAAACAATTCTAGCGCACACCACAATTTGCTCTTGAAAAAAAACTCACATTTATGTTTGTAATGCATACTTATAAATAAGAAAGTCCAATGCTTATGCAAGCTTCTCCACAATACTGCTCACACACCAATTGAAGGTTTAAAAACCTTACTTCATGCAGCCATGCTCATAGACAATGAGGTGTCACTGCAATATTCTATAATCCTAGATACAGAGGAAAAAAAAACACAAAGCACAACATAACACTTTCATTTAGAATGCTTCTCCAATCCAAACACCTTAATCTTGAAAGCTCAATGACTTCTTTCTTGCTGCACAAAACATAAACATATTAGAACAAAGACAAAGAAAATAATACACGACTCTGCAAACTCGATGACACTATGGTCTTGTCCTTGGGCTTGTGATGTGATCTACACTCCTGCAATGTAACCACTGTCAGCTCTGACACCATGTTGGAAACCCAAATTGGGATCATCTGATCACAGGACCTTGTATTGCATTTATAATTAGATTTACATTAAATGGAAAGAAGACTCTAGAGAAAAGTTAGTTGTAGCATTAATTATGGGCAGGTGAAGAGATGTTTGTAGATAGTTCTAGATACATGTAGATGATTCCAAGATCATTCTCCATGATTTTGGATGATTTTGGATAGTGGTTGCAGATAATTAATTTATCTTCTGACATCCTCCCATAAATTAATTATCTAATTATTTTCAATTTCCCCCCATAATCTGAATAGGATTGGTCCTGACATGAGGCCTTCTTAGGTACCCATTTACAACACAAAATTTTTTTTCCCCTCATCACTATTACTTTGGGAAATTTGTTCCTCTTGTCATTATCATTTTGGAAAATTTTCATTATCACTCTGGGTTTTTAACTAGATTACTCATAACCATTTGGGATTTTCCCCAACTGATAATAGTGATTAGGGGAAACAAATTTCCCAAAGTAATAGTGATGAGGGGAAACAAAATTTTGCATTGTAAATGGGTACCTAAGAAGGCCTAATGTCGGGACCCATCCTATTCAGATTATTAGGGGATAGTTATCAAAATTGGTATAATTAATTTATGGGGGGATGTTGGAAGATAAATTAATCATCTCAGGGTACTATCGGCACACACCAGAACCATCTAGAAAGCTCTTGCACTCTACTACATGCATTTAGAAATATCTACAACAGCTTCTCACATGTCCACCATTAACGCTACAACTAACTCTGATCTAGAGTCTTCTATCCATTTAATGTAAATTTGATTATAAATGCAATACAAGGGCCTATGATCAGATGAGCCCAATTTGGGTTTCCAACAATACTATTATTAAAAGATCCAAAGGAACCATGAGTGAATATCTAACTTATTTCCATCCTTTGAAATAATATAAAATTCCCTTGGCATTATGATCCATTACCCTTCAATCATATCCTCAAAATTTCCCATTTGATACATCCTCCAAATCCTCTAGATGTCTATTCAAAATATGTTTATGCTGAGAGTAGTGCAATTTCTTTGATCTCTGATTTATTATGAGAATATGATAAAAATATGGAGGGTATATTATGGTTAAATATATACAAGTGGTGAAATATCAAGAAACCATGTAAACGATAGCTATGATAGTGTGAATCATGATCTCATGGTCTATTTCAAGGACATACCTTATCCTTTTCTTTGTACAATCTCTTTGAAATTTGATTTTCCTCTATACCTATGTTAGCTTGACTATTGTGTTTATTCATATTCTTCTCTTTTTTAGTGCATTTTTGTTGTTCTCTCATGTGTTCAAAGTGACTCTTCACATTAATGTTAACTCTTTTCTCTAAAAATTTCATGTCTCCTATCCTTTATTATTAACATCTCATTATTTCACTACTTTATCTTTCTTTCTCATGCTCTCACGGGTTCCATTTTACAATTAATCCATTTCCATACAATCTTCAAATTCTGCATAGGCCTATAATCTACAAACTCATTTTTCTCACAAGAAAACATGATTTATTTTGAACTCTTCAATTTTTTAATCAATTGTCATCATTTTGTGAATAATTATTGAAGCTTCTAATTGAATTCCCCTTCCAAATTAACTCTTTATACTTTTCCTTACTTTCTCCTTATGCTACTTGTAAAATATGGTGAAGAAAGGTTGCAACATGAACATAAAGTGAGTATTAATTAAATTTTCAATCTAAAGATTAACCCTCAACAAAATAATTTAGAATAAAAATAAGAAATAGGAAACCATTTATCACAAAAAATTATACTTATGTGGAGAAATCCTTTTGCAGCAAAAGCCCCACCAAAAAAGAGAGCAAAATATACCACTAATTTAGTAAATAATACAAGAAAATATATTTCTCTATAGACCTTTGTAGAATTTGTACTACTTTTGTTTTATTATAGTAAAAGAAGGTTTTGAAGGGACCCAAAGCCTTGAAAAATAAATAAATTATAAGCTAAGTATTGTGCACCACCTAAATAATTAAAACATAACATGTCCTTGAAGACCAACAAACTACCTATAAAGATAGATAAAAAAGGTAGATAAACTTCATAAAAGAAACAAACATAAAGAACAGGAAAGGGAAGAAGATCAACCAAGGTTCTTAATAATCTTATAAACCTCCACCTTGAGAATATACATCTCCTATGCAACCTTCTTTAGGTCTTGATTGGGTGGATTAGTCTTGGCCTTCTTCTTAAGCTTTCCGCTCATCTTTTTTCTTGGGGATAAAGCATCTTGATCCTTACCTTGATCTATATGAATAACCCACTTATGAAGTTTCCCCTCCTCAAAATGATAAACCAACCTATTGATGGACTTATAAGCGATATTAATGATTTTATAGCTCTTATTGAGCATAATTTAAAGAAACATCTTAGTTTTGTTAACCTTTTCCTTAAGACAAGATAAAGTTGTCTCATAATTTGTCTTCATCTTATCAAGGGCATCACCTATCTTCCTCAAACCATCCACAATAGAGTTCTTCTCCTCTACAATCCACAAAATCTAACACAAAGATCCATCATTCCCACAAGTACTCCTAGTAATCGACTTTCAAAAACCTCCAACTTAATGGTAAGATATCTCCCTCTTTATTCTTGAATTCTTTAATCTCATAAAAAATCAATTTGAAAAGGCAAAAAGAATCAATATAATTATCCCTCTCCATGCATATCATATCACATACATCCTCATTATCAAGTTTAAAGTGGCATAAATGGGGTCCCATCTTTAGCGAGGACTCAATTTTGTCTCCACTCTAAGAAGCCCTATCGGATTGAGTGGCACTAGTAAAAAGGGTGGAAACTAACAGGATTTCTACCTGAATATTTTTTTCATCATAAACCTTGCACATCTACGCCATACATTTCCCAAGATAGGTGATCTTAATTTTAACTAGACTACTACAAGTAGGGAGGGGAAAGTAGAATGCAGTGGGAGAAATAATATTACAAGAGGAAAATGAAGATGTAGAAATCTATTTAACCATGCTACTAACACTAGAAAGTAAGGGAGAGTAGGAAGTCTCCTTCATACTCTTCTTCTTCCCATAGGGATTAATATTTCCCATCACAGACATAGCCAACATATTTATATATTTAGGGGTGGTTTTGCATTTAGTAGAGGGGGCATTGTCCTTTTCCTCTAGATCCATATCATTTTTTATCCCTTTGTTTCTAGGATTGTCTTTAGACTTATGGTTTTTCTTCACTTTATAGGACATATTGTATTCATCTTCCCAAGATTACTTATCCTCATCATCTGAATTAACATTATTTTCCTCCACTAAAGTTTCTTCATCCTAAGAGATAGTGAAAAGATTAGAGGGCTCTGAAGGACTTTATTTAAAAAATGAGCACCAATAGACCAACGTAGAGAATAGGGTTTCTATCAAAATTCTTCCTATGGTCCTTGACCATATTCTTGAGGGATGTGAGAAAATAAAGTGGAATAGAAACCCTCACATTATGGTAGAACTAATTTAACAAAAAAAATATTGTCTATAGGCATGAGTGAAATGACCATCCCAAGTAATATAATTCTTTAGCACTTTAAGAACTTGGTTCTATACCTTTTCTAGATTCGATGGCTTATAGCTATTATTTTTTGCTCTGTTCTTCCCCATCTTCTCTCATTCCTTATTTTTTAAGGACATTTTTTGATAGTATGGTTTGAGTATTTGTGGGCCTTATAAAATTTATTTTCATCCATAGGCATACCAGTCAACTTTACCACCACATTCTCATCAATGAATACTTTTCTCTAGAAAAAAAAAACTTCCATCTTTCCAACCCAAATAAAATTTGTCTCTGAAACTAGCATCCTAGCCATGAAGATACTAAAAATATAAAGTAAGGTCTCCCACCTTTAATATATTGTACATGTTTTATTAGGTCTTGAGGCTCTTACAATAAATGAACTCAAATGCTATGTGATCCTATCCTATTTCTAACAACATAGAGCCTTGAAGCATAACAACAACTAAGAAATAAACAATAAAAATGAAATTCAAAATAATCCACAATCTGTATGATATTAACTTGCTCTAATGATCCTATGAGCTATTTGCATGACCAACTATTTTGGAAATTGCATATCAGTAGGAAATTGTTGTCGCAATTTTTATATCATAATTATTAGTCATGCTTAAAAATACATCCTCTACCTTTCACATTCTTCAAATTGTCCTACATTAATAGAGTGTTTATCTCAACATTCAAGGGGCCATAGAACTATTTCAAATTACTTTTTTATTATTCTTAACCCGCATATTGGAAAACTGATTGGCCACCAAGTTGGCCTCAAGAAATGCATGAGAAATATAAAAAAATTAGAAGAAAGAAATAATTTCCTCATACTTATTTATCTAGTTCTCTTTATTATATAAAGGTTTATACAAAACTTTGATGCAATTTATAATTTTTTGGAGTCTCCTTCCAAATAAACTCTATTATAGTTGAGACTCTAAGCAAACACAAGGTCCTGATAATCCCCAATGGCTTTAGGACTGTGATTAGTTTTGGTACCCAGAGGGAGCACCTAGAATGAAATAAAAATATCATTTTCATCTCTTATCACTCCTCTATACCCAAACACCTTAGGATTTCCCTTAGTTTCCCCAATTTGTATGTACTTTGTTACCATAGAAACTAAACAAGGATAAATGTTCAACTCTAGCTCAAGGCACCAATTTATAAGATTTTACGAGGATAAATATTATTTTTGTAGACAAACATAAAACATATAAAACTTCCTAGAAAAATATCATTGCCACACCTAAGAATACCCTACTATAGATGCTCTTAAAGCTATGATAAGGTATATTTCATGCATAGATACATGCATGAAAGGAATTTGACATGAAAATTTATATGTTTTATCATTAAATATTATGGCATATATCATAACCATAATACATTCTCTTCAAACACTAACTTGAGTGTCAAAGAAACTCAAAATTCAGGATTCAAAGAGAGGGCACCTAGTTGTTTTATCCTTTTCCTTGATGACAAAGGATAACATTAACTTTTCTTTGAATAAAAAAATTTAACCTCTTAAGGGTAAATTAGAGAAGACATTAAAAAATTTATAAATAAAGAATTTACAAGGTTGATGGCATAAAGGAACCCACGTTATCCCACTTGACATTATTGAATGCTACTAGCTTTTTAGAGGGGTTTGAATAAAAATAATTAAAAACATAACAATTTTGATTAGATCTTAATTTAACAAAATATGTACAATAAGAAATAAAATTTTCAAATTTATGCTTACACATGATCATAAATTTTATTTGAAAACACAAAATACGAAAACCATAGTGATAAATCTACACACTATATCTAAATATCTAATTATTTTATCTTATGCTAAAAGACATGTAATTCACCATCCCTACCAATTTGCGCATACTACAAAGGATTTTACTAATCCTCAATGAGAGAATAATAATAAATCTCATAGGAAGCTGACTCCTTCTAGAAATAAATAAAAATAATGTATCCTAAATTATTATAGGGACTATCTAGTCTAATCAACCTTGATCTTCAATTTGTCCCTCTCATATCAATTACACAATATTTTATGTCACCTCACATCAACTATCTTACCTACCTCATTCTTTTTGGAAAAATTTTACAGATATCTATTCATTGGAAGAATTAGCAAGGTTGGCCATAAAAATATAAACATTATTAATACAAATTAAGCCATATTTAATAAACAAAATAAGTGCAACCTGCCCCATTATATAAAGGGAACTATTTGTGATGATAAAACCCCTTGAAATAAAATAGTTACTCCTGAAGCATTATAATATCCTCTAAAATCATAAAAAGTTAACATGTGATAATACATAAAAAAAAAATATTATTGAACAAAAAATAGTCTCCTAAGCAGAAAGTAAAATTTGAAGCACTAAAAGATATAGAAAAAATATTTTAAGACTCTTAAAACTTCCCTTAATCAATATTTTGACCCAAAATAATTGATTCAAGTTACCATAAAAAGTTGAGTCACAAAAAAGCTAGCACATATTGAAAAATAGCGCATATGACATCAATTTTGTACTTGTAGGGAAAGAAATCAAAATATATACTAACTTAAATACACATGGATAATTTGACCAAGCCCACAAAGATGTATACCATATAAATCTATTGCAAATAAATACAGGCCATTCTTCAGGCCTTTTCAATCTCTCCTAACAACTAACCTTTTTGTCATCCAAATAGTCCATCAAATATTTTATCAAATAATTAGTTGGGGACCTACACACATGATAGTATTATATTTATGGAAGCCAACCATATATCCCAAAGCTAAAATTAGTCATCATGTCAAATAAATTTTGATCAAGTATTCAAATACACTATCCTGTAAAATCTTACTTGACATACTATACTTTTAATTATTAAAGACATATTATTCATCAAGGTCATAGTTTTGAAAGATTCTTCAAATATTATTTATCAATAAAATTCATAGACAAACAAAAATAATGCCACACTAAAGGTTGAAATCAATGAAAAAATAATCTAATATTTATAACAATGCTCCACTTTAATAATTAATTAAAGAACCAAGGATAATTTATCCTCAAAATAACCTTCTAGATATTTTTCTCCCTCTTTGAAATTAGGATAAATCAGTTAAATACTTCATTCCTTTTAATTTTGTAGGCAATATCCATATTTCTCCCCCTTTCAAGAAGAACCACTTCCTATAATGTATCTTGTCACCATCCACCAAATTCTCCCATTGAGATAAATCATAACATAAATGATAGAGACAAAGAATAGGCAATTATTTTACCCCTAGAAAGATGCATAAACCTTATGCCTCTATTTTGAAATTTTTGGGGTAGTAACCCATAGCTTTTCTTTAGGATACTCAAATATATACCTAGCCAAAGATCAAGTAAAAAAGTCTACAACTTGTTCTTTTGTATGAAAATATTTCAACCCTACTTCCTTTTAAGTAACTTGCCTCCTTAACAAAGTTATACTATATAGATATATGATTTTTTCCTATAATAGGTCAATAGATTTGTTGAGATGTTTTTCGATTAAGGGAAAAATAGTTTTACAATGACAATAAACCCAAGTTTACAAAATAAATACAATCATCTCAAGTATCAAGATAAAATTAGTATGAAATCATATAGGACCTAAACACCCTAGAAAATATCAAATAATAGGGGATCATAAGCCAAAATTCAAAATACAACATCTTAACTAGATTTTCATTCTTCCTAATGATATTCTCATTGATATCTTAACTTTCCTAACTATGATATGTAAAGGGGTCATTCCATTACTCCTACTTATCAATCTAGTAGAAAGTTCTAATATGGTTGAGTGGATCACCATCTCCACATCAACATCCTTCTCCTCAATCATAGCTATGTTACTTTTCTTCACACGTGTGTCCTGAGTGCTATATAACTTTGTCTCTTTCAAAATAATAGTAGGAAATATAATCTTTCCTTTAAAAACATTGTAAATAACTTCATATTTGACATTTAATTTCCTCTAACCCTCATTTGTGGTAATCATGGTTGTCTTTCTTACATCAATTACAACCTTCAAGTTCTCATGACTCAACTTGATAGTTTCCTCATATTTTCTATTTTTATGTACATGATCATGCTTGAGGTTACTAATTCCTTTATCCTTGAAGAGTGCGTGCTAGAGAAAATGTCATTCAACTTTTGAACCAAAGGTAGGTTATTCTTTAGGGTATTGATCTACAAAATGATCCAATCACACAAGGCCTCTTGATCCTACATCATATTCTAACCCTTGCATTAAAAAAACAACTTTGATAAATAGCAGAGCCTTTCTCATTCAGAGTATGCTTTCCAAAGTCCATCAAAGTCTCCATATTAGCCCCCTTCTCCTTATTACCAAGATCTAGTAAGATAGGGGACATCTATTTTGAAGGTCATTGGATTTCAACAGGGAGGTGCATTTAATGGCCTTAATAGAAGACTAAAAAATCTTAACATTAACCTTTTTCTTAATCTCACAAGATCTAGTGTTTCCCTTATTACTTCCCTCATTAGGTTCCAAGAAATAAGGAATGACTTCCACCAAGAGAAGGTACTCAGAGATTTCATAAACTAAGGACACAACTTTCTTCCACTAAGATTAAGAGGCCATAGAACTACCAGGTTAAGAGGTCAAATTTCATTTATACTCATAAATGTTAAAAAAACATCATTATCAGAGTCAACATTTTCATGCTTAGAATCTATGTTGTCATAATTAACCGTCACATTTTTCTTGAATTGAATGATAGTTTTGAGGGAAGAAGGAATCTTTCCACATGAATGGCTTTAGAATATTCTATTATAAGAAGAATAAGACGCTCATAAAGAATTGTTGATGAGGGTTTCTTTCCAATGGGCCAAAATGCTATGACTAAGTGAGGGGAACTAGAAAAAAAGGAACATAAATAAATTTTTAATGTAAAAAATGGATCAAGA